>LNAC01000051.1:4981208-5116872 GCA_002007465.1 Ailurus styani
CCCCCCGTTCTTCTCCCCCCAGTTTCAGGTCTCTTGTGATTTGGTTAGTGTATATTTTTCTGGGGTTGTTGCTACCCTTTTAGTATTTTGTTCTTTAATTCATCCATTCTTATCTGGATAAAATGACAGGACAGAAAAACTCACCTCAAAAAAAAAAAAAAACTAGAGGCAGTATGGATGCCTAGGGACCTAATCAATAGAGACATTAGTAATATGTCAGAACGTCAGAACTAGAGTTCAGAATGATGATTATCAAGGTGTTTGGTGGGCTCAAAAAAAGCCTGGAAGATACTAGAGAATCCCCTTCTGGAGAAATAAAATCCCTTTCTGGACAAACAAACGGACTAAAATCTAACCAAGTTGAAATCAAAAAAGCTATTAATGAAGTGCAATAAAAAATGGAGGCTCTTACTGCTAGGATAAATGAAGCAGAAGAGAGAATTAGTGATATAGAAGATCAAATAATGGAGAATAAAGAAGCTGAGAGAAAGAGAGACAAACAACTATTGGACCATGAGGGGAGAATTCAAGAGATAAGTGATACCATAAGATGGAAAAATATTAGAATAATTGGGATCCCAAAAGAAGAAGAAAGAGAGAGAGGGGGGCAGAAGGTATATTAGAGCAAATTATAGAACAGAATTTCCCCAATTTGGCAAAGGGAACAAGCATCAAAATCCAGGAGGTGCAGAGAACCCCCCTCAAAATCAATAAAAATAGATTGACACCCCATCATCAAATAGTAAAACGTACAAGTCTCAGTGACAAAGAGAAAATCCTGAAAGCAGCTTGGGACAAGAGGTCTGTAACATACAATGGTAGAAAAATTAGATTGGCAGCAGACCTATCCACAGAGACCTGGCAGGCCAGAAAGAACTAACATGATATATTCAGAGCACTTAAGGAGAAAAATATGCAGCCAAGAATTCTATATCCAGCTAGGCTGTCATTGAAAATAGAAGGAGAGATAAAAAGCTTCCAGGACAAACAAAAACTAAAAGAATTTACAAACACGAAACCAGCCCTACAGGAAATATTGAAAGGGGTCCTCTAAGTGAAGAGAGAGCCTAAAAGTAACAGACCAGAAAGGAACAGAGACAATATACAGTAACAGTCACCTTATAGGCAATACAATGGTACTAAATTCATATCTTTCAATAGTTACCCTAAATGTAAATGGGCTAAATGCCCCAATCAAAGACACAGGGTATCAGAATGGATTAAAAAAAAAAAAGACCCATAGATATGCTGTCTTCAAAAAACTCATTTTAGACCCAAAGACACCTCCAGATTTAAAGTGAGGGAGGGGTGGAAAACAATTTACCATGCTAATGGACATCAAAAGAAAGTTGGAGTGGCAATCCTTACAACAGATAAATTAGATGTTAAGCCAAAGACTACAATAAGACATGAGGAAGGACACCATATCATACTTGAAGGGTCTGTCCAACAAGAAGATCTAACAATCTTAAGTATCTATACATGGGAGTAGCCAATTAAATAAACCAATAACAAAATCAAAGAAACACATAGATAATAATACAATAATAGTAGGGGACTTTAACACCCCATCACTGAAATGGACAGATCATCTAAGCAAAAGATCAACAAGGAAATAAAGGCTTTAAATGACACACTGGGCCAGATGGATATCACAGATGTATTTAGAACATTCCAACCCAAAGCAACAGAATACACATTTTCTAGTACACATGGAACATTCTCCAGAATAGATCACATCCTGGGACACAAATCAGGTCTCAACCAGTACCAAAAGATTGGGATCATTCACTGCATACTTTCAGACCACAATACTTTAAAACTAGAACTCAATCACAAGAGGAAAGTTGGAAAGAACTCAAATACATGGAGACTAAAGAACATCCTACTAAAGAATGAATGGGTCAAACAGGAAATGAAAGAAAAATTTAAAAAATTCATGGAAACAAGTGAAAATGAAAACACAATTGTTCAAAATCTTTGGGACACAGCAAAGGCGGTTGTAAGAGGAAAGTATATAGCAATACAAGCCTTTCTCAAGAAACAAGAAAAGTCTCAAACACATAACCTAACCCTACACCTAAAGGAGCTGGAGAAGGAACAGCAAATAAAACCTAAACCCAGAAGGAGAAGAGAAATAATAAAGATCAGAGAAGAAATCAATGAAATAAAAACTAAAAGAACAGTAGAAGAAATCAACAAAACTAGGAGCTGGTTCTTTGAAAGAATTAATAAGATTGATAAACCTCTGGTGAGACTTATCCAAAAGAAAAGAGAAAGGACCCAAATTTAATAAAATCATGAATGAAAGAAGAGAGATCACAACCAACACCAAAGAAATATAAACAATTATAAGAACATATTATGAGCAACTCTGCACCAGCAAATTTGACAATCTGGAAGAAATGGATGCATTCCTAGAGACATATAAACTATCAAAACTGAACCAGGAAGAAATAGAAAACCTGAACAGAGCCTTAACCAGTAAGGAGACTGAAGCAGTCATCAAAAATCTCCCAAAAAAACAAGAGCCCAGGGCCAGACAGCTTCCCAGGGGAATTCTACCAAACATTTAAAGAAGAATTAATACCTATTCTCCTGAAACTGTTTCAAAAAATGAAAAAGGAAGGAAAGCTTCCAACTCATTTTCTGAGGCCAGCATTACCTCGACCCCAAACCAGACAAAGACCCCATCAAAAAGGAGAATTACAGACCAATATCCTTGATGAACACAGATGCAAAAACTCTCACCAAAATACTATCCAATTGGATTCAACAGTACATTAAAAGGATTATTCCCCACGACCAAGTGGGATTTATTCCTGGGCTGCAAGTTTGGTTCAACATCCACAAATCAATCAATGTGATACAATACATTAATAAAAGAAAGAACAGGAACCATATGATACTCTCAATATGTGTTGGAAAAGCATTTGACAAAGTACAGCATCCTTTTTTGATCAAAACTCTTCACAGTGTAGGTATAGATGGTACATACCTCAATATCATCAAAGCCATCTATGAAAAACCCACAGCGAATATCATTCTCAATGGGGAAAAATTGAGAGCTTTTCCCCTAAGGTCAGGAACATCTCAGGGCTCTCCACTATCACCACTGCTATTCAACATAGTACTAGAAGTCCTAGCCTCAGCAATCAGATAACAAAAAGAAATAAAAGGCATCCAAATCAGCAAAGAAGAAGTCAAACTCTCACTCTTTGCAGATTATATAATACTTTATGTGGAAAACCCTAAGGACTCCACTCAAAACTTCTAGAACCCATCCAGGAATTCAGTCAACTGTCAGGATATAAAATCAATCCACAGAAATCAGTTGCACTTTTATATACCAANACCAACAGTAAGACAGAAGAAAGAGAAATTTAGGAGTCAATCCCATTTATAATTGGACCTCAAACCATAAGATACCTAGGAATAAACCTAACCAAAGAGCCAAACAATCTGTACTTAGAAAACTATAAAGTACTTATGAAAGAAATTGAGGAAGACACAAAGAAATGGAAAAACATTCCATGCTCATGGATTGGGAGAACAAATATTGTGAAAATATCTATGCTACCTAAAGCCATCTACACATTTAATGCAATCCCTATCAAAATACCACCAATTTTTTTCAAAGAAATGGAACAAATGATCCTAAAATTTATATGGAACCAGAAAAGACCCTGAATGGCCAGAGGAATGTTGAAAAAGGAATACCAAAGTTGGTGGCATCACAATTTCAGACTTCAAGCTCTATTACAAAGCTGTAATGATCAAGACAGTATGGTACTGGCACAAAAACAGACACATAGATCAATGGAACAGAACAGAGACCCCAGAAATGGACCTTCAACTCTATGGTCAATTAATTTTCGACAAAGCAGGAAAGAATGTCCAGTGGAAAAAGACAGTCTCTTCAACAAATGGTGTTGGGAAAACTGGACAGCCACATGCAGAAAAATGAAACTGGATCATTTCCTTACACCACACACAAAAATAGACTCAAAATGGATAAAAGACCTCAATGTGAGAAAGGAATCCANAAATCTATCAAAATCCTTGAGGAGAACACAGGCACCAATCTCTTCAACCTCAGCCTCAGCAACTTCTTCCTAGAAACATTGACAAAGGCAAGGGAAGCAAGGGCAAAAATGAGCTATTGGGACTTCATCAAGATGAAAGGTTTTGCACAGCAAAGGAAACAGGCAACAAAACCAAAAGACAACTGATAGATATTTGCAAATGACATATCAGATAAAGGGCTAGTATCCAAAATCTGTAAGGAACTTATCAAATTCAACACCCAAAGAACAAATAATCCAATCAAGAAATGGGCAGAAGACATGAACAGACATTTCTCCAAAGAAGACATCCAAATGGCCAACAGACACATGAGAAAGTGCTCAACATCACTCGGCATCAGAGAAATACAAATTAAAACCACAGCGAGATACCACCTTACACCAGTCAGAATGGCTAAAATCAACAAGTCAGGAAATGACAGATGTTGGCGAGGTTGCGGAGAAAGGGGAACCCTCCTACACTGTTGGTGGGAATGCAAACTGGTGCAGCCACTCTGGAAAACAGTATGNAAATGACCAACAGACACATTAAAAAGTACACAACATCACTTGGCATCAGGGAAATACAAATCAAAACTACAGTGAGATACTGCCTCACACTAGTCAGAATGGCTAAAATTAACAAGTCAGGAAATGACAGACATTGACAAGAATGCAAAGAAAGGAGAACCCTCCTACACTGTTGGTGGGAATGCAAGCTGGTGCAGCCACTCTGGAAAACAGTATGGAGATTCCTCAAAAAGTTGAAAATGGAGCTACCCTACGACCCAGCAATCGCACTACTGNATTTACCCTAAAGATACAAATGTAGTGATCCAAAAATAGAGCTACCCTACGACCCAGCAATCACACTACTGTATTTACCCTAAAGATACAAATGTAGTGATCCGAAGGGGCACATGCACCCAAATGTTTATAGCAGCAGTGTCCATAATAGCCAAACTATGGAAAGAACCAAGATGTCCATCGACAGATAAAGAAGATGTTGTATATATATACAGTGAAATACTATGCAGCCATCAAAAAACTAAATCCTACCATTTGCAATGATGTGATGGAACTAGAGGGTATTAGGCTAAGTGAAGTAAGTCAGAGAAAGATAATTATCATCTGATCTCTCTAATATCAGGAATGTGAGAGACAGGGCAGGGGGTCGTAGGAGGTAGGTTGGGAAAAAATGAAACAAGATGTGACCAGGGAGGGAGACAAACCATAAGAGACTCTTAATGTCAGGAAACAAACTGAGGGTTGCTGGGAGGTGGCAGGGGAGGGATAGGGTGGCTGGGGGATAGACATTGGGGAAGGTATGTGCTATGGTGAGTGTTGTGAATTGTGTAAGACTGATGATTCACAGACCTGTACCCCTGAAGAAAATAATAGATTATATGTTAATAAAAAAAATTCTTCAAAGAGAAGGAAATCATATAGGCTGGAAAGTTGAATCTGCATAAGAAAAGAAGAGCATTAGAGAAGGAATAAATGAAAATAAAATAAAATCTTTTTCATTCTCAACTGACCTAACAGATAACTTTATTCAAAATAATAAAGGCAATGATGTATGAGGTGAATATAGCTTATGGAAAAATGAAATAAATAAAAAAAATGTAACTAAAGAGAAGGAGGAATTGGGAATACTGTGTAATGAGGTCTGGCACTATTCATTAGGCCACATATTGTTACTAGTAAGTAAGTGGACTTAGTTGTGTCTTTTTTAAGATAGATAGATTTATTTATTTATTTATTTATTTATTTATTTACTTACTTACTTACTTACTTACTTACTTACTTACTTACTGAGAGAGAAAGAGAACATGAAAATGAGGGGAGGAACAGAGGGAGAGAGAGAATCTCAAGCAGACTCCATGCTGAGTGTGGGGCCAGTGCAGGGCTCGATCTCACGACCTTGCAATCATGGCCTGAACTGAAATCAAGAGTTGGATGCTTAACCAACTAAGACATTCAGGCTCCCCAAACTTAGATTAGTTGTAAATGTATATTGCAAATTCTAGATTAACCACCAAAATGTTTTTTTAAGTATAAAATATATGCTGAGAGGAGAGAAAGCAGAATCATATAAAATGCTCAATTAAAAGTAGATAAGGCAGAAAAAGATAATAGCAATGGAAGAAACAAAGAAAAGAACAATAAAAATGCAAATATTATAATACAGATATTATGAGTGGATAAAAATGACAACTATATGTTGTCTCTAAGAAACTCACTTTGGGCGCCTGGGTGGCTCAGTGGGTTAAAGCCGCTGCCTTCGGCTCAGGTCATGATCCCAGGGTCCTGGGATCGAGGCCCACATCGGGCTCTCTGCTCAGCAGGGAGCCTGCTTCCTCCTCTCTCTCCTCTCTCTCTGCCTGTCTCTCTGCCTACTTGTAATCTCTCTCTCTGTGTCAAATGAATAAATAAAATCTTTAAAAAAAAAAAAAAAGAAACCCACTTTATTCCAGCACTTTGAAAAATGCTCCTGTTATTTTGATCAGATTGGCATTGAAAGTATAGATTGCTCAGAGCAGCATAGACATTTTAACAATGCTTATTCTTCTGATCCATGAGCATGGAATGTTTTTCCATCTTTTTGTGTCTTCTTCAATTTCTTTCATGAGTGTTCTGTAGTTCTTTGAGTACAGATCATTTACCTCTTTGATTAGGTTTATTCCAAGGTATCTTACAGTTCCTGGTGCTATTGTAAATGGAATTGATTCTCTAATTGCCCCTTATACAGTTTCACTGTTAGTGTATAAGAAAGCAACTGATTTCTGTGCATTGATTTTTTATCCTGCCACATTAATTGAATTGCTGTATGAGTTCCAGTAATTTGGGGGTAGAGTATTTTGTGTTTTCCACATAAAGTATTATGTCAGCTGTGAAGAGAGAGAGTTTGACTTCTTCTTTGCCAATTTGAATACCTTTTATTTCTTTTCGTTTTCTGATTGTTGTTGCTAGAACTTCTAGAACTGTGTTGAACAACAGTGGTGAGAGTGGGCATCCATGTTGCGTTCCTGATCTCAGTGGGAAGGCTGTCAGTTTTTCCCCATTGAGAATGATATTCGCTGTTGGTTTTCCATAGATGGATTTTATGAAGTTGAGGAATGTTCCCCCATCCCTATACTTTGAAGAGTTTTAATCAGGAAAAGATTCTGTATTTTGTCAAAGTGCTGGAACAAACAATCCTAAAATTTGTATGGAATCAGAAAAGACCCCAAAACACTAAGGAAATGTTGAAAAAGAAAAACAAAGGTGGGAGCATAACATTGCCTGATTTCAAGCTTTACTACAAACCTGTGGTCACCAAGACAGCATGGTACTGGCACAAAAACAGACATATAGACCAATGGAACAGAGTAGAGAGCCCAGATATGGACCCTCAACTCTATGGTCAAATAATCCTCAACAAAGCAGGAAAAAACATCCAGTGGAAAGACAGTCTCTTCAATAAATGGTGTTGGGAAAATTAGTCAGCTATGTATAGAAGAATGAAACTCGACCATTCTCTTTCACCATACACAAAGATAAACTTGAAATGGATGAAAGGGCCTCAATGTGAGACAGGAATCCATCAAAATCCTAGAGGAGAACATAGGCAATGAACTCTTCAACATCGGCCACAGCAACTTCTTTCAAGACACATCTCCAAAGGGAAAGAAACAGAAGCAAAAATGGACTCTTGGACTTCATCAAAATAAAAAGTTTCTGCACAGCAAAGGAAACAGTCAACAAAACAAAGAGGCAACACATGGGATGGGAGAAGATATTCACAAATAACACTACAGACAAAGGGCTGATATCCAAGATCTATAAAGAACTTCTCGAACTCAACACCCAAAAAACAGATAATCAAGTAAAAAAAAAAAATGGGCAGAAGAAATGAACAGACACTTCTCCAATGAAGACGTACAAATACCAGACACATGATAAAATGTTCATCATCATTAGCCATCAGGGAAATTCAAATCAAAACCACATTGAGATACCACTTTACACCAGTTAGAATGGCCAAAATTAACAGGACAGGAAACAAGAAGTTTCAGAGAGGATGTGGAGAAAGGGGAACCTTCTTACCATGTTGGTGGGAATGCATGTTGGTGCAGCCACTTTGGAAAACATTGTGGAGATTCCTTGAAAAATTAAAAATAGAGCTACCCTATGACACCGCAATTGTACTACTGGGTATTTACCCCAAAGATACAGATGTAGTGAAAAGAAGGGCCGTATGTACCCCAGTGTTCATAGAAGCAATGGCTACAATTGCCAAACTGTGGAAAGAGCCAAGATGTCCTTCAACAGACGAATGGATAAAGAAGATATGGTCCATATATACAATGGAATATTACACAGCCATCAGAAAGGATGAATACCCAACTTTTGTATCAACATGGACAGGACTGGGGGAGATTATGCTGAGTGAAATAAGTCAAGCAGAGAAAGTCAATTATCATCGTTTCACTTACTTGTGGAGCATAAGGAATAACATGGAGGACATTAGGAGAAGGAAAGGAAAAGTGAATTGGGGTAAATTGGAGGGGAAGACGAAGCATGAGAGTCTGTGGACTCTGAAAAACAAACTGAGGGTTTGGAGGGGAGGAAGGTGGGGGGAATGGGTGAGCCTGTAAGTATTAAGGAGGGCACATATTGCATAGAGCACTGGGTGTGGTGCATAAACAATGAATCTTGGAACACTGAAAAAATTAAATAAATAAATAAATAAATAAGACATTGTTGAACTGGCAAAGAGGAGACAAATAGATCTTTAGAACGTACCAGCCCATAAACAGACCGACAGGGATATATATGAACTTTGACAAAGGTGTAAGGGCAACTCAATGGAAAAACGATAGTCCTTTTAACAAATCGTTGCTGGAAAAATTAGATAGACACATGTGAAAAAATAAATCCATACTCAGACTTACAGCTTTCACAAAAAAATAACTAAAAATATGTCACAAATCTAAATGTACAATGCAAAACTGTAAAACTTGGAGAAGACAATATAGGAAAAAAATCTAAGTGACATTCAGTTTGATGACATCTTTTTAGATACAACACCAAAAGTACAATCCATGAAGGAAAAAAGGATAAATACAATGGATAAGTGGAACTTCCTTAAAATTAAAAACTTCTGCTCTGCAAAAGACATTGTAAGAGAAAGAAAAACCAAGACACGAAGTGGGGAAAAATATTTCTAAATCATGTATCTGATAAAGGAATGTATCCAAAATACACAAAGAACTCTTAAAATTCAAAAAAGAAAGCAAACAACTCAATTAAAAGTGGGGGAAAGATCTGAAGAGACAGCTCACCAGAGAAGATATACCAATGGCAAAGAGGCATATGAAAATATGCTCAACATCACATGTCATTAGGGCATTGCCAATTAAAACAATGAGATAACACTACACACATATTAGAATGGCTAAAATCCAAAACACTTCCAACATCGAATGCCAGCCAGGATGTGGAAAAACAGGAGCTCTCATTCATTGATGGTGGGAATGCAAAGTGGTACAGCCAGTTTGGAAGACAGTTTAGCAGCTTCTTATAAAGTTACACATATTTCTACCATACAACCCATCAACCACACTCCTAGGTATTTACTCAAATAAGCAAACACTTAGGTTCACACAAAAAGCTACACATACATGTTTACAGCAGCTGAATACATAGTCACCGAAAACTGGAAGCAAACAAGATGTCCTTCAAAAGGTAAATAGAGTAAAAAAAAAAAAAGAGCTATGGTCTATCCAAACAATGGAATATTATTTAGCCATAAAAAGAAATGAGCTACGAAGCCCCTAAAGATATGGAGGAATCTTAAATACATTTAACAAAGTGAAAGAAGCTTTCAGAAGACTGAAAAGGTTACATGCTATATAATTCCAAATATAACATTTTGGAAAAGGCAAAACTATAGAGACAGTAAAAAGAGCAGGGGTTTGGGAAAGAGAGGAAGGAATGAATAGGTGGAGCCCAGGGGATTTTTAGGGCAGTGATCTATTCTGTATGATACTATAACAGTGGATACATGCCATTATGTATTGGTCAAAATACACAAAACTGTACAAAACAAAAAATGAACCCTAATATAAAATGTATTTTAACTAATAATGTAGTGATATTGGCTCATTAATTGTAACAAAAGCAACCTACTACTGTAAGATATTAAGAAGAAAGGAAGAAATGGAGGGGAAGGAATGATGAGAGAGGGGATAAATGGGAACTCTATATTTTCTGCTTAATTTTACGGTAGCCTGAAAACTTCTCAAAAAATAAAGTCTATTAGTATATATATATAAAAAAAAGATACAGATCGAGACCCCAAAGAGCTTAAGTTCTACCAAGAGAGATTGAATTGCAATTGTTATGTGACAAAATTGTCAGTGTAACCAATACCTGAACCTTTTTAAATTGCAGAATGCTTCAAATACACAACGTACAGTGTATAAAACATCCCCCACTACCCAAAGCCAGTTTTAAAAGATAGTAACTCTCTCTCAGATTTGCTTCAGTAGTTTTTAAATATGTAATAAAACTTTACAGAAAGAATTGAAAATCTTTGTACTCCTTTCTATCAACATTACTTTCCCTCCATACCCAGAGGTAATCCTATAGTGAATTGTCGTTCATCTTTTGCATCATATTTTATACTATTATTATATGTAAGGTAATCGATACAGAGCATTTGCATGCAGTCTTCGTTTTGTTTTATTTTTACTGTTAATTCAACTATTTTAATTGTTACAGTTCTATTTAGGTTTTTTTCCTTTCTTTGGGGGTAAATTTTGTATTTATATCTTTTTTAGAAAACTGTCACCTGGCCAAAGTTTTTATGTTGGCCAGGATAAGGTTTTCCATGGTACTTGCTTATGATTTTATTAGTTTTTTTTAATCACTGCTTTGTTATATATTTAATAGGTAATACATTCACAGAGTTGGAAAATAAAAATAACATTCAAAGGTATATAATCTTGCTCTCATCCCTAAATATACACATGTAATAATTTCTATTTATTTTTTCCCAATCTTTCTTTTTTTAGTACAAGAAATATGAATCTATAGTCTTATTTTCTTCCTCTCTTTTCTGTAGCTTGCTCTTGCAATTAACAATGAATGTTGAAAATCTTTCCACAGCAGTTCATAGAGAACTTCCACCTCCCTTTTATAGCTGTATTATAGTCCATTGTGTGGATATACCCTAATTTATTTAACTGACCCCTTATTGGTGGACACTTGTGTTGTTCTCAATTGTTGTTTCAAAACTGCCCTGTACATATTCTACAAATTCTACATTCTACAAATTCATATTCTACAAATTCTACAAATTGTACAATTGTACAAATTCATCTAGAAAATAAATTCCTAGAATTGGAATTCTGAGCCAAAGAGTACACATTTGTCATTCTGACAGTTATTTCCAGCTTTCCCTTTAAAGGTTGTACTAATTTGAATTTTCACTAGCAATGCAACTATATGCAGGGTCTGGGACAAAGTACAATGAAGATCTATATACCATTTATATAAAAGTAAATGTAAAACTTATAAATTAAGCTAGGCTACTAAATAAAGTCCATGTGCTTGATTCTAATGCCATGGTAAACATACCTTCATAAGGACTTGGAAGTCCACGTCCGAATTTAGAAACTGTGCATTCCCTGGAGTTCTACATCAGAATGTGGCAAGAAGCCCCAGCTGCATCTGCCTCCTTTCTCCCCAAGCCTGTCTCAGTCCCACTCCCAGGATGCTTTGTGCTCACACCTGCAGACACCCCAGCTCACACCACCAAGCTATGAATGGCCATCCCTCAGGGAGTGTGCTGTTGTCCCCTGAGAGGCCAACCTTGGGAGTAGGGGGAGGCACCCACAATCCCTGGAAGCGCAGAAGAGGACCCAGATGCAAGAAGCAAAGCCTGGAAGGGGAGACACAGGCTCTGGGTCGGCATTCCCACCTGACTTTTGCTTAAATCTTGCCTGTAATCCTACTTATGTTGTGACCCTCTTGATTGTTTTACATAGTGCTTAATTATGCCTTTTTGTCTTGACAAATCTCACTGATATTTAACTATTTAAATTTGTCTTTTCAAAAAATTAGCTTTGGTTTCTTTTTTTTTTTTTTAAGGTTTTATTTATTTGTCAGAGAGAGAGGAAGAGAGCACAAGCAGGAGGAACAGCAGGCAGAGGGAGAAGCAGGCTCCCCACTGAGGAGCGAGCCCAATGCTGGGCTTGATTCCAGGAGCCTGGGATCCTGACCTGAGCTGAAGGCGAACATTTAAGCAACTGATCCACCCAGGCGCCCCCAGCTTTTGTTTTCGTTGATGTCTGCTCCTGTTTTGTTTTGTTTTTAATTTCCATTTCATTACTTTGTTCTTTTCATTACTCCCAAAGAGCCTCTTTGGCATTTGCATTTGGTTGAGGGTATCAAGCCCAGGCTGAGGCACCACTCCTCTGTCATAATCATAATTTTAACACCTTTTGCTCCACAATTCAAGACCCTGTCCCCTGAAATACCTGAATTACCCACAAAATATAATAAAGATAGTATTGGTATTTTTAAACCTCCAAATTTTAAGTAAAGAAAATCAGACCCAAAAAGAATAATTGCTTTGTTTCTTTCGTTTAACTAGTTTTAAACCTATGGACTCATAAAAATGACATTAGCTATTCATTAGCCCAACATCACCATTCTACATAAAGCGCACCTTTTATATATAGAGTAACCTTTCCAGACTAGTAATTAACTGATAGCTGAGTGGAGTTAACTCAGATCCCTTCATTACTAATCAAGTGCTCCTGCCCTTTCCTAACAGTGCTGCCTTTACCACAGGGAAAAAAGGGAAGGTAAGCACCAGCTTCAAGTTGCTTGAGGATTAATACACTGGAATATGTTTAATAATAGTATTTTTCCTTTATAATGCCAGTATAATATTAATATTTCCCTACACTTTCTTATAGTACATAATATTTCCAGAAATATTAGCCCTGTTTTCAATATCTTTACCACACAACATGGACAGTTAAATGCAGAACATATGTAAAACACTTCACACTGCTTGAGAAAGTAGCATAAAATATTAAAACTTCCGAATGGAAAACATGAATTTCATTCCCTCTCCTAAACTAGACAAATTAGAATCTGTTTTGAAAACTCTAATTAAGTGCAGGAATAAAAATAACTTTCCTTAGTCAAAGAAATTCCATCAGAAGGCTCAAGTGTCTGGCTCCAATTCTTAGGGTTTTAACATCTTGGCATCTGTCATTTGTCCCAGACCAGGAATTTGAAATATTTGGATGAGGATGAAGATTCCTCTTAAATAAGAAGACAATATTTAGGAAAGTTTATTCCATTGTGAAAAGAAGCACTTAAAGTTTTAAACAAATAAAATACATAAAGTATAGTTTTTCCTTAAGGTAAAAGTTATTCAAAAAGAACTACCTGGTTACATATTTCAATAAGCTGGTTACGCATTTGAATAAAATTTTTCCCTGATGGTGTAGCATAGTATAAATATTTTTTTAATGCAGGAAGATACAGCAGTTCTTAGAATTCTTAGAACTGTTTCTGTTTCTGTTTCTGTTTTAAACTAATCAGTTGAGGGGCACCTGGATGGATCACTAGGCAGAGCATCTGACTCTTGGTTTCAGCTCAGGTCGGCTGAGGTCATGATTGCAGGGTGGCGAGATCCAGCCCTGCCTCAGACTCCACACTGCGTGTGCTGAAAGGGGAGTCCGCTTCTCCTCTCCTTTTCCTTCTCCCTTTCCCCCATGTGCACAAGCTCTCCCTCTCTCTCTCTCTCTCTCTCTCTCTCTCTCTCTCTATAAATTAAAAAAAATTTTTTTAATAAATCCATCAGTTGAACCTTCAGTTTGAAAAGTTGAATTTCAATCCAAAGGTCCAATCTAAGTCAATGGCATCTATTCAAGGTATAATTCAGGGAGTAGAGAAAACTACATACTAAATTATCAAAAAAATCATAAATTTAATAAAGGATTTAACATTTGTTGAGTGCTTATAGTGTCCTAGATGTCATCTTAGACCTGTAAGTATATTGACTCACTGAATCATTTAATGACAGCTCCATAAGGTAGGTATATTATTACTCCCATAATAGGAAAACTGAAGCACAGAAATGTTGAATAACTTGCTCAGATTTACTCAGTTAGTAAGTGGGGACATTGACCTTTCAACAAGGCAGCCAGAACTTTTTCTTTTTTTCTACTCCTGTACTTCCTCCCCCACCCCCCACCCCTACCAATTCTCATATGCATACTCCTAACCACCGTATTTTATACTAGATGTTCTTCAAGCACATGTGTTATCAAAAGATCTGTGGATGGTGGTTGTATTCAGAATTTTAAATAAAACTAATACCTGGAAATCAAGGAAAAAATCCACTAAGCCAAGGGTCTAGCCTCCTAATTTAAGAAAGTGACTTTGAAAATGGGATTAGCAATTTAAACATCAGTAATGTTAAAATAATTCATGTCCCTCAGCTAATTACATAACAAAATTTATTCCTTCTGAAACAACTCCCTTGTCTTTCATAGTAATTGTTTTCTTGATTTAGAAAGTGGTTATATGAGGAAGGGAGAAAGGAGACTGGTAAAGGAGCAGAATAGAGATTAAGACTAAATAACGCTCTAGCTGTCTAAAACCCAACCTTTTCCACCTAGACCTTTTTTTCTTTTAACCCCCAAATGCAACATGTACTCCAGGAGCAGTTCCATGAGTTTGATTTATTGTCAAGTTTGCCTCTTGAGGAAGTACCGTAATTGAGCGAAACGAAAGTCGAGCATCTGTGTACAGATTATTTTCTGAGAATCAATAAACTCTCCTTGACCTTTCCCCACAATCCACATTTCCTACTGTGCAAGAATTTCAATGCTATGAAGCTTGACCTTGGGCTTTTGGAATATTACAACCTACTAAAGTCTCTTTTTGGCCTGAGGCATAAGTGAATCCTGTGATAGGAAATGAAGGTCAGAGCATCTGGAGAGGGATGGGAAAGGCACTCAGGATGGCAGAAAGGAGGAATTTTATAATCTAGAAGAGACACAGGATATGGTTCAATAAGGCATTATCATCAATGCTATTATGTTATAAGGTTAAGATATTCTCCCTAAGAGTTAAGGAAAACATCCCCTACTATTATGATTATGGACATCTGTTTATGTTTACATCAGGCCTAGCTTAAGTTGGAAAATGTCAAGGGAAAGATGTACAATAAAATTTAATTATACTTCATTTAACTTCATCAAGTGTGATTGGACCAAAAAGCCATGCTGCCTCTTGAATTACAAGGTTACAGTGTTACTGGGAACACAAATCCAACAGAGATAAAACACCTTATTGCTGTCCATTCTGAAAACCCATTAGATAGGGTGCATATTATTTGATAAAATGCCTAATGTGAGAAGATTAGAGGTCTGGCAAAACTTTGATTTGCTCCAACATGGAGGCACCCTACAAGATTGCTGATCACACAGCCAAACAAAAGAGGCCATACACGACTGGAGAGACTGGACAGATCTTAATGAGGCCCAAGTTCTGGAAATGGTTAGAGTGTTGCACGGCTTGGAGCAGAGGAAGAAAACTATAGTGGTGGTTACCTAACTGCTGAAAACAAATCCATAATAACATTTATCTTAATATTTTGATGCAAATTAAAAGGAATTGGTAGCTATATTCTTTTACTTCTGAAAGCAACTATTTGACAATATTCAGTCCCGTTTCTGGTTTTCTTTCATTTGCGCATCAGCTGTGTACTGCCAACTATATTCCAAGTACTCTTCTAGGTACAGGGAATGCAGATTAATAAGTCAATTCACTGTTTTCTTGGTGCTTTATTTCTAGGAATGGGGGGACAGTCAGCAAACAAATGAGTGAGAGATTATCAGATGATAAAAGCCATGAACAAAATATATGTGAAAGGGAGCAAAGAGAATGACAAACTTTGAGTGGATAGGAAAGGTCTCTCTGAGGAGGGGACATTTAGCCTAAAACCTAAATCATTAAAGAGACAGCCAAGTGAAACTCTGGATGAAGAGTGTTCCAGTAAACTGACATCATCATAGAATAACTCCAAGTCTTGAGCTTCTTTTGGAAATTTCAAGAGTCATGAATAGTTTTGAAAAATTTCCTTACCAAACAGAACTTCAAAAGCATGGGATATCTTATTCCTGAAAGCCTAATGGAGAAAGTGTTACACTTGACAATGTATCTCATTGTCATGCTTTGGTGAAGAAAAAAAAAATCATTATTATTTAATGTTTTCATCAGTGGCATAAAAATGCCAAAGACTATTCTGGCAATTCTGAAAGAAGTCATGTCTACTTCCATGAAACGACACTAACTTCATCTAGACTAGGGCTTTAAACCATGACCTTTCACAAGAGGCCTTATTAAGCAGTAGGAGGAGAATAAATACCTTTTCTATACTACCCAGGAGATCACTGACATTCTAGAGGCTATGTCTTGAAACACTTGTTTGATATTTAAACGAATGATTCATTTTAAAAAATGAATAATTACACTTAGAATAATTAGAGATAAGCTCATTTGTGGCTTGTCTGATGGCCAGTAGATGTTTGGGCTTATGTGAATGTGAGAAATCTTCCATTAAAGGCAGTTACCAGGAGGAAAGCTGTTAGAACATGAGCAGTTTTCCGGGCAATGCAGTCTGAATGTAGTCTCTTTTACTGTTCTAGATTAGAAGTTCAACAGCAGACAATCATATAACTTTGTGAAGCTGAAGGAAGTACTTTGGCAAGACCTAGAAGAATGTGGCAAAGCTATAGCAGTTACTCCAAAAGTCTATGAGCACCATTTGAAGACTCAGAAAACCTGAAAAGTGAACATATTAATCTACATTCTATAAGCAGCATTAATAATGTAGATCTCATTGACTCAAAGACAAACAACGTGACTTACCAAAGTACCTAACCTTGCCTAGCAAAACATTCTACTGGTTACTGCTTATATTTTTGATTTAGGGTTTTTGGGCAAAGTTGCCTCAAAAAAAAAAAGTGAGAGAGAGAGAGACAAATTAATTGATTGAGTTACCCTTGTCTTCCCTCTAGGAAGGCAGAATATGTGGGAGTGAAGAGAAAGAAACTAAAGTCAGAATAATCTAGATTTAGATCTAGACCCAACACTCTTTTTTTTTTAAGATTTTATTTATTTATATGTTAGAGAGAGAAAGAACACAAGCAGGCAGAGTGGCAGGCAGAGGCAGAGGGAGAAGCAGGCTCCCTGCTGAGCAAGGAGCCCTGTGGGGGTCTCCATCCCAGGACCCTGGGATCATGACCTTAGCTGAAGGCAGCTGCTTAACCAACTAAACCACCCAGGCGTCCCAGACCCAACACTCTTTAACTAAGTAAGCTTGACATTTTCTAAGCCTGAGTTTCCCCATCAATTTCAATTTTTTGTTAGGATTAAATGAGATAAGGTAGTTGTTAGGATTAAATGAGATAAGCATAAATCATAAACTTGTCAAATCATTTGTACACCTGAAGCTAATATAATAATGTAACATTGTATGTCAACTACAATCAATACTTTCTAAGAAAAATTCAGAGCAAGAACACATTTGTCTCTTTTTTTTGAGGAGCTGGTATACTTTTACTCTTAAACAAGGGGTTTTTTTTGCTTATTAAGCTCCATTTGGGGTCTTAGCCCTCAGGAAGTTCAGGGCTATGTCTCAGGGATTATGTTTTGTATTTGTTTTTAGCAACCCTGTCTGTTTTCTTCCTTATAATGTTTTATACATCGTCCTTATTTTAATGGTGCTATTGTACCTGTGTCTTTTATAACTCACCACAAATTTCCCTTTTAAAGTAGATGTCATATAATGGAAAGAAGGAAAGGAGGGAGGGAGGAAGGAAAGAAAGATTCCTTAAAAGTATACTCTTTACAAATTTAGCAGCCTTAATAAGATGAAACTTATAGTTCATAATTTTTTTTAACTTTAAACAAAACTTAAACCAACAAATAAACAAATAAACAAAACAAAAACACATTTTCTCAAGTTTAAATTTTATTGCTTTTGTTTTGGCATATTTTCTCATTCTAATTATCCAAATCCTATTAGTGCGTTATTTTCTAAATGATGTTCTGGGGCGGCGGGGGGGTGGGGCGCGGAACGATCAGATCTTTCCTCAGCTACCACTCCATCAACAGCTGATGTATTTGACTTCTTTTGTCCCCAGCAGTGGATCTTTGCAGCTAGGCATTGTGCTTCTGCCAGCTCCCTTAACCTTCTGTCCTCCTCAGTTACCTCCTCAGAGGGCAGATCACCCCCCTTCTGCTCTGTTGTGGGTTTTACTTACCTTCATTTATTCAGTTTTATTAGAATTTGTCTGTTACGAAAGGGAATACTCAGCACACCCAGCTTTGAATCCCTTTATGGAGAACCTGTGCAGCCCAAGGGAACCAGCGCTGGGGTCACAGAAAGCCTTTGTTGTGAGTTTCTTGCGGGGGGGGGGGGGTCCGCTAACATCACTGTTTTACACACCATTGCTCTCTCTCCCCCACCCACCTTCCAGTTCAGGTCTAGCGCACAGCCGTTTACTAACAAATATTTGTTGAACAACCAAAAAAAATCATTTTCTAAGTAATCTTCATTTTTGAGTAGTTTTTAACACTTGGAAAGTGAAAACTTTGTGCACAAACCATAAGATTTTATTTACTACTCTAGTGAGAACAACCCTAAGCTTTTTTCTTGAGATGAAATTCACAAGAAATGTTTTCTTGTGATGAAATCACATAACATATTCAATTATGTGCGTATGTCTGTATGTGTCCATAATTATTTATCTCTCTTGGATTTAGCTAAACAAACCTAAACCTGTGTTTTAATGATTTTAATTAAGCTGTTATCCAGTCAGGAGTTAAAAGAGCAAGAAGAAGCTATTTAAACTAAGTAATTCGTCACCCTGCCCACTCACACACATATTCATACTCATGTGTGTGCAGCCATATGCCAGCCATCAAATGACCCTTGCCTGTTGTATTTCACACACGACACCTTGGTGGGCAGCGTCAGCCCAGACATGGCTATTTGTAGCACTGGTGTTTTAGGTGTCAGGGACAGAGGCTCATTACCTTCTCTTGACCCGAGTTAAACGTAGCAAGTTAAAGATAAACATAACACAGTTAACCATAAACAATATTACCTCTCTGGATCCTAATCACAGTCGTCCAGATGCCCAGTCCCAAAACGATGGTCGTCAGCAGTCCACACACAATGGCCACCAGCACCCTGAAGTCACATGCCCGGCAGGAAGCCATGGGGAAGCCAAGCCACAAATCCACTCCTGGTAAAAAAAATAACTAGAGTCTTTCTTCTTGAGCCAAGAAGCTTAATCAGAAACGATTCTAAAAAATAAAAATAATTCCTCCTTTCTGTGATCTATCAGGCAGAAGTCCTCATTTCTTAGGACTTTTTAGGTTAATCAGGCAGGATGCAGTTTGAATCATCTAATGAAAGGTACATGCTCTCACTGCTATTTCCTCATCCTTCACTGAATAAGAATATGAAAAAAGAGGTTGGAATTATGGGAAGAGAAGATAACTGAGGGTCATAAAGAAGAAAGGGAGGGAGTAGTTAACAGGGTCAAAGTATAAATGTTCAGATAAGCAGGAAGGTGGGGAGGGGAGCAAAAAAATAAAAAAGAAACCAAGTCACCTTCTTACACCTTGGTTTTAGGGGGATCTAGCAGAGGTAGACGAACAGGTGCTTTAGGCCACACAGACCCCCTCTTGTCAACAAGGGGTTTAAGCAGTGACACACGCTCACATGATTCTCGTCCTTGCACCTTTTTAAAGGAGCCCACGCTTCGAAAGCTGCAGCTGGTGGGCTTTACCAGTACAGGGTGAGTTTTGAAAAGCACAAAATCCCAGTACTACAACCAACCTGTTAGGGGCTGAATTGTGTCTCCCTAAAAATTCCTATGTTGAAGTTTTGACCCCTAGTACCTCAGAATGTGGCCTTATTTGGAGATAGGGTAATCAGAGAGGTGAGCAAGTTTAAAAGAGGGCATGAGAGCAGGCTGTAAACCAATGAACCGGTGTCCTTAGAAGAAGAAATTTGCATAGAGATATGCGTAGAGGCAGGAATTCAGGGAGCCACACAGGGAAAAGATGGCTGCCCACAAGCAAGGAAAGAGACCTGGGACAGAGCCTTCCCTCTGAGCCCTCAGAAGGAACCAACACTGCTGGTACCTTAATTTTCGACTTTCAGCCTCCACGACTGTGAGCCAATAAATTTTTGTTGATAAGCCACTCATTTGGATTCGTTGCAGCAACCCTAGCAGACGAGTTCACCATCTAGATCAATGTAAGCAGGTACCTCGGCAGCGGCAGCTCTGACCCTCTCCTGGCCAGGCAATGTTCTTTCCCCCCACCCCTGCTCCATCATTAACTGAACGAATGGAAGAATGTATATTCACCTCAATCAGAGTCCTGTTCCTGGTGGATTAAGAAAGATTTTACAAAAGAAGACACATTTAAGCTGACGTTTTCAACCCCCAAAACAACTATATATTCTCCCTGTTCTCTCTAATACTCGCTTTATCAAAATACAGCTTTAGGGGACATAAACATAGGCTCTAACCTTTGCCCTACCCAAGGATTTCAGAAAAACACATTGATGTAGCCCAACATGGAAGAACTTAGAGGTAATGCTGCAGCAGCACAACATAAATGAATGTGAATCTTCTGTTTCATTTGCTGTGAATAGACTTCTAAAAATCTGTTTCTGAGCTGCCTGCATGTATATGCACAGAAAAATGTCAGGAAGGGTATGTTAAAAATGATTCCTCTTGGGAATCTGAGAGATCTAAGGAACTCATTTTACATTTTACACCCTTTATGATTTGAAGATTTTAGCTTTTGCATTTACTATTTTTCCAATTATAATAATAATGAATATATCTATTATTCCTTCAACAATAAAAGGAGTCATTTTATTTTTTTATTTTTTTTTTAAGATTTTATTTATTTATTTGACACAGAGAGAGAGANTATAATAATAATGAATATATCTATTATTCCTTCAACAATAAAAGGAGTCATTTTATTTTTTTTTTAAGATTTTATTTATTTATTTGACACAGAGAGAGAGATTACAAGTAGGCAGAGAGGCAGGCAGAGAGAGAGAGAGGAGGAAGCAGGCTCCCTGCTGAGCAGAGAGCCCGATGCGGCCTCGATCCCAGGACCCTGGGATCATGACCTGAGCCGAAGGCAGCGGCTTTAACCCACTGAGCCACCCAGGCGCCCTAAAAAGAGTCATTTTAAATAAATAATATCTAAGAAAAGGAAGTAGCACTTATAAAATGCCCAGAAGCACTGTGCTATGCTTTATGTATCTTTATCTCATTTATTCTGTAACCGGTATTTTTGCCCACTGTATGAATGAGGAAATGAGACTTGAACGGGCATGACTCTAAACAGGAGCTCTCTGGTTAAGGAAATTTGAGTGACATTAGGTTACATAAAGGTAATTTTCTTCAACTCTAGAATTTCTTAAGAGACTTTATTCTTTTTTAGATTTTATTTATTTATTTCAGAATGAGAGAGAGAGAGAGAGCGATCACAAGCAAGAGCAGTGTGGGGGGTGCGTAGGGAGAAGCTACTCCCTGCTGGGCGGGGAGCCCAACACAGGACTCAATTCCAGGACGCTGGGACTATGACCCGAGCCAAAGGCAGAAGCCCAACTGACGAGCCACCCAGTCACTCCTCCTCAGCCTTTAATACGCTCACATGCACTGCGAATTGTCGCGCTCCCAGTGTTGAGCACAGAATCCCACTCTCGAGAATTTCGCAGAGATAGTGATCGTTCAGAATGTGTTTTGGAGACCCTGCCCTGCATGATCATCTGCAGAAAGGTCCTACTTAGTTGAGCAGAGGGACTAAAGAAACTGAACGTGGTGCCCAGGTTTGCCATATGGTGATGGTATTTTTCCCTTGTTGTATTTCAAATATTTTGAAGAGGCTGGAGTCTGGTGACTGAAAAACTGACTTTGGTGGTTCTCAGACATTTTCTCTTCCACACTTGATGGAAGTGCTGGAACCCTGGGATGTTATAATGGCAGTAGCTTCTAAGTACTTTTATATTTTCATTTATATGCCAACTATCCACCTAGGAACTCTAGAAATTTATGGAATAGAAGAAATTCCTAGACACAGACATTTAGACGTTGACATTTATATAAGGGCATGAATTTCTATTGGGTATAGACAAATATATAGACATCGATTTTATACCCACACACCTATATCGAGATCACAAAAAGGAACAGGAAAAGGAAAAGAACTAAACAGGGAATAATTCATTTATTCATTTGTTCTACTCAATGCAGACATTGCGCTAGGTGCTGAGGACAACAGGGTGAATAAGAGAGGCAAGGTCCCTGCCATCGCACAGCTTATACTCAGGAATACCTGGTTTGTACTGACAATGTCTCTAATTTCCTTGGTGACCCTGGGCAAGCCACATAAGCATCTGGACCTCCATTTCTTCATATTTTAAGCAACCTAGTTGAGGCCCTCCCTTCCTGAAAATGTCAGTCCTAAGGTCATTAGTTGAAGAGGAACAAGGCAGGTTGTCTCTAGTGGAGGCAGAGATGAGCAATAGACCAGAGCAGATGTCAGAGCCAAGTAGGAGAGGGCAAAGGGTGCAAGAGAGCCTGGCATGAGATGTCGGATTCCAGGGAGAATGAATAAGGCATCTATGTGATGGGGAGGGACAGCCTCACAAACAAGGGGTGAGGAATGCCTTCCGGCACGAGACAGCCCAATTGTGGGTCATCAAAGCCAGAGCAGGAAGAGGAGGGCATTCCTTGAGAGACCAAGAAGGGTCACAGGGCTTCTGCATGCATGGGCTGGTTGGTGTGGGAATTCAGAGCCACAGTTAAGTGAGGAGGGCGTCCACACGGAGTGGCAGCCTAGAATAAGGAGTCAGACTCCAAGCAAAGAAAGAAGAGTGTCCACATACAGGTAGGGTGGGGCTGAAGATCAGAGATCAGTTACATACAGGATGATAAATAAAATAGGTAAACATATAAAAATAATGAGAGCCAAGTTCGTTACTCTAAGAGAAGGGAATTACTATTTGGAAAGGAACAAAATTTGAATTCCATAAGAATTTCAGGTCATCAGAAACATGGAGAAAGAAAAGCTGCAGGGGGCTAATTCTGAAGGAAGCAATATCCTTTAAGGGAAATGACTATCAGATAAATGCATGAATACAGTCATGAACTTCTTATCCAAAAGAGGAAAACTGATAACTGCAACAAAGCCAAGTGTTTCAAGGGAAGGAAGGGGTATGATATTACTTTTTATTTCTAATATTTGAACTAAATAACTTCCATTGTGACTTAAAAAAATAGCCACTTATAGTGTTGGGTTGGAAATAGATGTATGTATCAATACAAACTCATGGTTTTCTATATATATTAATAAAAATACATATTTCAATATATATTTAATAAACACATTTTACATAAAATAAACAGATGCAAAACTGTGTATATATACACAAATGTATATGTGTGCATGTTTATGATATATATCATACATTAACATACATATATTCTCTAGTTCTGGCCATTCATAGGTCCTGAAACAGTGATGTTCCATTAATCTTAAACACACATATTGTACACCTGAAACAAATATAATACTGTGTGTTAACCATAGTGAAATTAAAATTTTTAAAAATGGAGAAAAAAGAAGCTAGAATTCTTCCTTTAGAAGGAGAGCAAAAGCTGCTGGTTTGGGCTGTTTTTCCTTCCTTTCCCATCAGTGGATAGAAGCAGCAGTGATTCAGGTGTAGCTGGTACATGCTCAGGGCTGATGGTCAAGTGTTTGAAACAGGGCTGTTGTGTAGTAGTCTTTGGATATAGGCCAGCTCCTGGAGCATATTGCACATGCATGAGCAGTCTGCTCTTTGGAATGCAGGTATTTCAATCAGCCAGGGGAGGGAGGCATGCTAGCCAGCCATTCCGGCACTTACTCCAGCAAGCCAAGCACCAAGCCCTCAGTGGCAGGACTGTAGTCTTTCCTTTGGTATATCAGAACCTGTTGGTTCTACGTTAACACAGGACCATTGTGAGAGCTTCCCACCTCTCCCTGGGTACTCTCTGTGTGAATGATATCCCCACCTCCCCTTTCTGGGACTCTGGAAATAATTTGAAATAAGGCAAGGGGATAGGAATGCCTGCACTGAAGGCCAAAGTTTTTCACTCCACATGAGAATTGGATAAAACCGAGTGTCAAGAATACAGTCAACATAACTAAAAGACAACCTATGGAATGGGAGAAGATACTTGCAAATGACACTACAGATAAAGGAATGGTATCCAAGATCTATAAAGAACTTCTGAACCTCAACACCCAAAAGACAAATAATCCAGTCAAGAAATGGGCAGAAGACATGAACAGACATTTCTCCCAAGAAGACATACAAATGGCCAATAGACACATGAAAAAATGCTCCACAACACTTGCCATCAGGAAAATGCAAATCAAAACCATACTGAGATACCACCTCATACCAATTAGAATGGCTAAAATTGGCAAGTCAGGACAAATGTTGGTGAGGATGTGGAGAAAGGGGAATGGCAAAGCAAGCTGGTACAGCCACTCTGGAAAACAGTTTGGAGGATCCACAAGAAGTTAAAAATAGAGCTAACCTACAACCCAGCAATTGTACTTCTGGGTGTTTACCCCAAAGATAGAGATGTAGTAAAAAGAAGGGGCACATGCACCCCAATGTTCATAGCAAGCAGTGTCCACAATCGCCAGATTTTTGAAGGAGCCAAGATGCCCTTCACCAAATGAATGGATAAAGAAGATGTGGTTCATGTATACAAACAGAATATTATTCAGCCATCGGAAAGGATGACTACCTACTACTTACATCAGCATGGATAGAACTGGAGGGTATTATGCTAAGTGAAATAAGTCAACCAGAGAAAGATAATTATCACATGTTTTCACTCACGTGTGGAATATAGGAAATAGTGCAGAAGATCATAGGGGAACGGAGGGAAAACTCAATGAGAAGAAATCAGAGAGGGAAACAAACCATGAGAGACTCTTGACTCCAGGAAACAAACTGAGGGTTGTGGAAAGGGAGGTGGGGGGTGCATGGTAACCAAGCGATAGGCATTAAGAAGGGCACATGATGTGAAGTGCCCTGGGTGTTATACGTAACTAATGAATCGCTGAATGCTACATCAAAACTACTGATGTGCTACTATGTCAGCTAATTGAATTTAAGTTAAAAAAAAAAAACCCTGAGAATCAAGTGTCTTGTTCTGTTTTCTCTTGTCGCCAAAGTGAAGCAGCTTTCTTCCAATACCTCTGGCAATTTAAGCATCAAAACAATGTACTAACATTATAACCCATTAAATAAAATAGGAAATTGCTGAATCTGAAACTCTGGGGGTGGGGCCAGCAATCTGTGTTTTAACTAGTCCTCCAACTTGATGGCTGCTGAAGTTTATAATCACTGTTCAAGGGTAATTTTTCCAAAGGAAGTGAAACAGATTTGCAGTAAACAGCAAATGGCAAGAGATTAAATGGACTTTTTGTGTCCAGGGACATTCCTTTGTTAATGTTTATGGAAATCTTGCCAGATTTTCAAATCAGCCTGCTCAAATTCACAAGGAACCTATGTTTCTGTCATCTGTAAAAACAATATTCTTCATTTTATTCTTCATTTTATATTCATTTATTTTACCAGATTCTTAATGAGCTTATACCCAGAAGCATCAAGAAGGTCTGAAATCTCTTTTCTTTCCCTACCATCTGGACTGTGACCCCAATAGAGAGTTAATTACACAGAAACCTGCTTAACTTACCTCCCACGACACTAATGACAAAGGCCAATCTCAACTTCCCCACCTGTTATTCCTTCGATGAGCCTGAGTTTCTCCACTGGAAAACCTCCCAATGGCATTTGCCACCCCGTCATTAGTGAAAACTCTGAGCCACTGCTAACAGAGAAACCCTTGAGTTCACCTGTTTATCCATACAACCTTACCCACCTCTGTTTCTACGTGGTGGTCAATGGAGGGCAGGAAGAAGGTACTGAAAAAGCTTTCCTGGCCCCAGGGGAAGTCAACTGGTCACTGACCTTCCTTTGTGCCTTTCCACTTTCCTCTTCTCTAGATGCCTGTGTTCTTCAGGTGCCTCCTATGCTCTCCTGACCCAGGTGTTCTAGATCTTGAGGCTCTTGAAGGTCTTGAGGGCTGATTGCTCCATAGAGGAAAAGCTAGCATCATCTTGTGAAAGTAATTCACTTAACACTAGCAGAAGTCCAGTGCCTTTGAAACTAAAATATGTGTCCATAGAAGATTCTGGTCTCCAATTAATGTAACTCTGAATTAATCTCTCTGTGCTCCAGAAGATGAAAGAAAAGGAACCCTCAAATTCTTTTTTAGTTTGAAGTTTACTTCTGCATCTTGCTCCAGAGAACTTCAGTTCCTCTCTTCATCTCTTCTGACTTGTTCCCTTGTCTTTCTTTTCTCATTTTCTCCTCTTGTATTCCTTCCCTTTTGTATCCCCCAAATCCGAGCCGATAGCCACAGGTGGGTGGTTATGATTAAAAGGGGAGAGTATCGGTCAATTATGGGTCGGTTGAGAGGCATAGTGTAGGATATAGTTTAATTTTCTTCTTTCCTTTCCAAAAATCCTCATTCAGGTGAAAGGCAGACCCAAAATTGACAGTAAAAAATTGACAGCCTCAGCCAAAAAACACTAGTCCCATGTGAACACTAGTCCTTCTGAAAATAGTAGTATGAATCATAAGCTTATCTGAGGTGAGATGACTTGGTATTTTTGATGTCCTGCATAAAATCCCACAATTTTAATTTTTAAAGATTCTATTTATTTATTTGAGAAGGAGAGGGAGACAGAAAGGGAGGGGGCAGAGGGAAAAGGAGTAGCAGACTCGCTGCTGAACAGGGAGTCCAATGTGAGACTCAATCCCAGGACACTGGGTTCATGACCTGAGCCAAAAGCAGACGTTTAACTGACTGAGCCACTCAGGTGCCCAAATCCCACTATTTTTATCTTGACAAGATAGTATTCTGGATCCTCAATCTCTCTATTTAGTATAAATATTTTTATTATTAATATTTAATTAATGATTACTAATTGTTAAATTAATTGGCCTATCTTTTTTTGGTTTTGTTTCTGGAGAACCCTGAATATTACAGGAGCCACTTTGCAACAGGACCATGCATTTTCCAGATAAGAACCATAATCCCCAGAAAGCTTAATAATAGTATATGATACTGAAGGAGTTTACAATCTAGTTAAAGAACAGGCATATAAGATGATAAAACACATCAAAGATAATAATGCAGGGGTGCCTGGGTGGCTCAGTGGGTTAAAGCCTCTGCCTTCGACTCAGGTCATGATCTCAGGGTCCTGGGATTGAGCCCCGCATCGGGCTCTCTGCTCAGCTGGGAGCCTACTTCCTCCTCTCTCTCTGCCTGCCTCTCTGCCTACTTGTGATCTCTCTCTCTCTGTCAAATAAATAAATAAAATCTTTAAAAAAAAGATAATAATGCAGAAGTCACTAGTTGGTAAATGATATACTCCGCAAGTATTTACTCTACATTCCAACCTGAGGAATATTGGAATAAATGACAAAAAGACCAATTAAGGAAACTTGCCAACCTGTGCGGGGCCATAAAACAGCATAAATGTATTAACCAAGCCAAGTTATCAGCAGGTTTCTCAATAAGGTGACTATATTTTATAGCTGGTAATACAACTTGGGAGAGATAATATTTCCATCCCTGGCATTTGCCATATTATGTTCAGCATACATTTTCCAGTTCAAATACATGCTTTATTTTGAAGTCTAAAACATTAGGCTTAAAACTGATGTTAAGCTTAAGTGCAAGTTAAGGGCATGGATGTATTAGTTTTTTTTAATTTTAAAGTTTTTAAAAATTAAGATTTTAAAAAATAACCCAAACTCTATCTCTAACAATGTTTGTGGTCTGACTAGTTCTTCTAGGATGTGAACCTGGTACTTTGTCTTATGAGTTGTGTTGCCAGGCTCTGCCACTAGAGGGTAGCATCATTGCTATTGTCTTTTCTGCTCTTTATTATACCGTATATTCAGTATTTAGCCATTTATCCAGTCTAATCCCCAGTGTGATTGTATTTGGAAGTGAGACTTTTGAAAGTAATCAGATAATCAGAGAGGGGCCCTTATGCTGGGATTAATTCCCTTATAAAGAAGGTACCAGAGGGAGACAATCTGTCTCTACACAGAGGATACAAGACAGTCTGCAAACCAGGAAGGCCTTCCACTGATTTTCAGAAGGACTAGTGTTCACATGGGACTAGTATTTTTTGACTGAGGCTCTTTTTTATTTACTGTCAATTTCGGGTCTGCCTTTCACCTGAATGAAGCTTTTTGGAAAGGAAAGAAGAAAATTAAACTATTTCCTACACTATGCCTCTCGACCGACCCATAATTGACTGATACTCTCCTCTTTCAATCTTAACCACACACCTGCTGGTGCCTTGATCTTGGACCTCCCCCCCTCTAGAACTGTGAGAAATAAATGTTTGTTGTTCACACCACACAGTCTATGGTGCCTTGTTACAGCAGCCCACACTGACTAAGACGATATCGGACCAGATGTTTGAACAGAAGCTCTGTGGGGAGCAGGGATGGGGGCAGATGGTCTTTAGAATGAGGCAGGTCCTTCTAAGAAGGAACTGAGCTATTCACTATGCAGTTGTATCACCTCTAAAGTGGAAAGAGCCCCAACTTTTGGTGTCAGAAGACTTATATTCCATCACAGGCTCAGCCACTAATTGACTGCATGATCTTGGACAAATCATTCCCTCTCTGGTCTCTGAGTCCTCGCCTAAGACAAACTTTAAGACCTATTTTCTCTAAATAATACCTTCCTTTGATTTCTTCTCTTTTTTCTGATCCTAGAGCTCACTCTCCAATGTTACAAGTTAACTCCTTAGGAGTTACGAAACAAAAGAAGTATGGTCAAACCATGAGAGACTGTGGACTCCAAGAAACAAACTGAGGGTTTTAGAGGGAAGGGAAGTGGGGGGATGGGTGAGCCTGGTGGTGGGTATTAAGGAGGGCACGTATTGCATGGAGCACTGGGTGTTGTAGAATTGCTAACATAAACAATGAATCATTGCTAACAGGAAAAGTACAAATTAGGCTTTCTGAATCACGAAAGTTCTGAAACAGAAAGGTAAGGTGACCAAAAAACCAATGTGAAATTAAGAAGATAAAGGTGACAATTGCTGGGGTTTCTTTTTTATGCAGCTGTGCTTAGTCTAGGTAAGCCTTCCATAAGCATGCGTTTTGTGACACCCACTTGGTTGTAGTCCTGTGTGAGCCCCGATAAAGGTGACAATTGCTAACATAAACAATGAATCTTGGAACACTACATCAAAAACTAGTGATGTATTTTATGGTGACTAACATAACACAAGTAAAAAGAAAAAAAAAAAGAAGAAGAAGTATGGTTGCTGCTGGTGGGCCAGGCCAGGCTGGGAGTAGGAAAGCGTGGGCAGGCTCCCCAGTACCTTGATCCCGCCATGCCGCAGCACAACCTAGTTGGTGGTGGTCATACTGGTTGACCAGTGTGGAAACTGGATGGACTGCTGCTTCGGGGAATCTGGCACTAAGGGAGCATGCCATGGCCAACCAGAAAGGAATTTATAATGAGGCAATAAACAGCTTCTTTAGAAATGTGGAGGCCAGACTGGTTGGTGATGGTGGTAGTATTTCCAAGGGGAAGGTTTGTTCTTTGAAAGCACCAGCAGTCTTTATTGACATGCAGGAAGGAGTAGTAAATGAAATTCTGCAGGGCCCATTGAGAGATGTGTTTAATAGCAAGCAGCTCATCACCGATGTTTCTGGCTCACAGAATAACTGGGCTGTAGGTCACAAAGTTCTTGGCAATCTTTATGAAGATCAGATTTTAGAGAAACTCAAAAAGTTGGCAGAGTCCAGTGATTATTTGCAGTGTTTTTTTTTATTATACACTCCACGGGAGGAGGAACAGGATCTGGACTTGGCACATTTCTCTTAAAGGTGCTTGAGGGTGAATTCCCAGAACTACACAGTTTCTTGACTTCAATTTATCCTTCTGAAGAGGATGACGTCATAACCTTGCCTTATAATAGCATCTTGGCAATGAAGGGACTTAATGAGCATGCAGTCTGTGTGTTGCCCACTGACAACTAATCTTTATTTGACATCATTAGGAAGACTGACCTCATGGTGAATTCTGGAAAGCTGGGTAAAATGGTAAAGCCAAAAGAGTCTGATTACTTCAAGTGCAGGCCTTGAACTGAGAGATTCATGAGGTTTCACAAGAGCAAGGCTCATCCCCACCCAAGGAAAGGGATGGAAGAAAGTTGCTTCATGGAAGCTGTGTCACCTTTATTGGGGCTCACACAGGACTACAACCAAGTGGGTGTCACAAAACGCATGCTTATGGAAGGCTTACCTAGACTAAGCACAGCTGCATAAAAAAGAAACCCCAGAAATACAGCTTTTACTTTTCTTAATTTCACATTGGTTTTTTGGTCACCTTACCTTTCTGTTTCAGAACTTTCGTGATTCAGAAAGCCTAATTTGTACTTTTCCTGTTAGCAATGATTCATTGTTTATGTTAGCAATTCTACAACACCCAGTGCTCCATGCAATACGTGCCCTCCTTAATAAGTGTTTTTGTCTTAAGAAGAGTGGTTTCCATTTCATCACAATCTGCTGATGATACCAGTGTGTGAAGTTAGTGAGATCCTTGTACTTCAACTTTAAACATTTGTCTTCAGAAAATTCCCTTTTCTAAAATTTAAAAAACAGAGTCCTTCAACATGTTACTTTATTTATAGTCTCACATTTAGGCATTTATGCAATGGTAATCATGTCTTCAATAAAAATCTTAACACAGGTATATTTTTATATTTATTTATAATTGACTTTTTTCTTTTTTTTTAATATTTTATTTATTTGACAGACAGAGACACAGCGAAAGAGGGAACACAAGCAGGGGGAGTGGGAGAGAGAAGCAGGCTTCCCGCTAAGAGGGAGCCCGATGCGGGGCTCAAAACCAGGACCCTGGCATCATGACCTGAGATGAAGGCAGACACTTAACAACTGAGCCACCCAGGTGCCCCGTTGTTTTTTTCATAATCTGTTTAAATTCCGATTCTTTAACAGCAAGCATGAGGAGTGGTAGAACACAATATAAATAAATACTTTTGTGTAATACCTTCTAACTTTTCAGGGATAGGTTTTATTACAACTATTAAAGAGTTCTTGTTTCTCCTTTGGGTTACCACTTGTTTGCTTTCAAAAGAATCATAATTTATATTTATTTTAACATGCATGTGTATTAAAATATCTTTAAATATAATGTTTATTAAACTGGTTGATTTTATAATAATAAATGTCCATGTTTTTAAACACACACACAAAAAGAAGTGTGATTGTCTTTAGGGGATTGTAAAATACTAAGAAGGAAGAATTTATGTATAAAGATAAATACAGCTGGGGTGCCTGGGTGGCTTGTTCAGTTAAGGGTCTGCCTTCCACTCAGGTTATGATCCCAGGAACCTGGGATGGAGTCCCACATCGGGCTCCCTGCTTGGGGGAAAGCCTACTTCTCCAGACTCTACTGCTCCTCCTGCTTGTGTGCGCTCTCTCTCTCTCTCTCTCTCTCTCTCTCTCTCTCTCTCTCTCTGTCAAATAAATGAATAAAATCTTTAAAAAAGTTAACTACAGGACTGGATGAAATATGATCTGAAGTCACTCTGGACTTAGTACTGTGTGAGTTCATAGGCAGAGAAGAATGGGATGAAGCAGTCGAAAATAAAAGTTTTGAACTGAGCCTTAAAGAATCTCCAAAAGTCAGGCTGCAAGGGGCCAGGGGAGTGGGATAGTTAATAAAACATAGATACGGAAATTAAACATATTTGGGGGAACAGAAAACAAGACAGTCTGACTGGTCCAAGGGTTTTGTTGGACAATATGACAGCGTAGCTGCATATTGAATTACACTCAAGAGAAATGATTTTATTTGAACATGATGCTAATTAACTTAGAACTGATCTGAGAGGCAAAGGAACCTGGGGCAGTTTTTCATCAGAGAAGAAAGTTCCATTTTAAATTGTTAAACTCCTTGTGTACTCAGGCAAGCTTAAGACACAAATCCTCAAGTAGGGACTATTTGTATTCCTTCCAAAGATTCTTACTTAAACTCCTTAATCCTCCCTTAGGACATTTGAAAACAGGCAAAATAGCCCACATTCATGAGAGTAACTAGGTAAGAGGTGTTTTCTCAACTTTTTTAACATTTCATGTTAGTTATAGTAATTCCTCCCACAACACATATACACACACACTGAACAATATTCTCCTGGCTTTAAAACAGTGAAGGCTAAGAAACCCTGACATCCAATCTCAGAGCTGTTAGTTGGAATTACCTTTAAAAGAAAGTGACCTAGAATTCATTAGACTATCACCTTAATATCTGTAAAAATTGAGGAGGCGTATCCAATAGGAAATATATGGGAAAAAAAGTACAGGATAACACCAAGGTCAGAAGGCTTTATGCTTAGAAGGAGATACATTTAAATATCTTTAGAGCTGAAGAATAATGAAGTTCTGTCAAGTGGCATGACAGCGTGGGAGGGAGGCCGATTTCCATGAGTAGGTGGAAAAGATAGATAATTTTAAGTATGACTCCAGCTCAGGACGATGCCTTCCCTGGGCTTTAAAAGGCGGGGAGACAGCTTTCGTGGAGAGTCTGGTAGAGTGACCATAAATAACAGGATTCGACATGCGCTGTTTGGGTCACTGTCAAGAATCCTGTTCCAATCAGTATCTGGGTTCAAGAGCTCAAGGAACAGCCTAGGTATTTCCCAACATTGCCTATCATAAATAAATCACTTCCTTAACAGTAAACCTATCTTATCATGGAAAAACTAAAATTAAGTATAGTAATTTAAGGGAATCAAATTCATAATGTACTTTTTGTATTAAGAAATCATACATGCATAGCATTTTAGGTATTTATAATTTTGAAAATAATTTTATCTATGCAGATTAGCCTTGCAGGTCTAATTTATAAATGTTTAATTGAGTAACAGATTTAGGCTTGTGATTTTCACTAAGTTTACACACTGAAGCAGGACATTTAAGAGCACTTATGCTTCAGGGCACCTGGGTGGCTCCTTCAGTAGGGCATCCAACTCTTGATTTCGGCTGTGATCATGATCTCAGCGTCCTGAGACTGAACCCTGAATCAGGCTCAGCACTGGGTGTGGGACCTGCTTAGGATTCTCTCTCCCTCTCTCTTTGCCTCTCCCCTCCCCCCCAATTTTTTTTTAAAAAGACACTTATGTTTCACCACATTTTTAAGTTTAATACATTAGATTTGCAAGAATAACTTAACAACTTGGGAAGATTTGTCAGTTAATTGAAGTTTCCTTCTTAAGAATAATGTCAAAAATATTTAATTTGTAGCTGCATTTAAGATGTTTAAAGGAAAATCTAATTATCTAAATGCAAAATTGTGCCCTAACATTAAAGTCTCCTTAAAATTGAGTATTTAAATTTGCAAGAGTCAAAAATAGAATAATAATATTTATAAACTGAACTTAAAATATAAAAAGGATTAAGTTTTCCCATTTTCACTGGGTTAGTCCAGAAACCCGGTCACTCTTATCACTGCACATCTCTTGAGGTACCTTCTTAAGCTTAAAGCAAAAATCTCCCCTCATTGCCATTTACATGGGGGAAATTCTTTTATTCTATGCTTGTCCTCAATTCTCTTAATCTTCTCTAGAATTCATTCATGTTCAACAGAATATAGAATTTCTGGATTTGTTCTCCATGTGTACAAATTTTCTTTCATGGTTTTTTTTTTTATCTACTGACTCCTTGAATTTTGGGAGAATTCATCACTTCTCAACTTTATTTTCATTATTCCATAGTCCCCAGTGACTCCTGCACCACCTTATGAATCCACATCCCAAATACAACCAATATAGCCTCAATTAATGAGCTCTGTAGTGACAAAATGATGAGGAGTATACCACAATGGTCATGACCCAACCTCCTATTTCAACAATGAGCTGAAAGGTAATGCAGTCAGAGGTCGCACTGCACATTTCCCCAGCAAAGGAGCCTCGAAGTTACAGAAATCACTGAGGAGTTGGTGTCACATCAACAACCAATGTTGATATTGGGCTGAATTATATAAGAGTTTACTTTGTTTATGGCAAATGAAGCATGACTTACCCACAAAGGAAGTTTGACAAAGGCTCAGGAATTGAGACTCCAGGACTTTGGAGGAGTCGAGATAAAATAAAATAAAATAAAAATAAGGAAGGGCACCCTTTCCCATTCCTTCCTTGGTGAAGTCTTCCATAAAGTAACAACAATGGTGTTCAAATGTATTGTTCATTTCAGGGACTAGAAGCAGATAGCCTCAGACTGTGGCCTTACACCTGAACCAAATATTCCCCCACTAAGAACTCACTGAGTTGCATGTCACTTGCATTCTTTCCGTCCAGAGACTGGAGGAACAGACATTTATGCTCTCTCATAAAGACTGCGAGAATATTGGCTCTTATATCAGTTTTCAAAATTCCAGCCTCAATCTGGATTCGGCTCATTATTCTCAGAGTTCCTACTCAGGCCTACATTCCAGCAATGCCATTTTCATGAACTGCAGCTGACACCTCACTCTTTTGAAATACAAACTTGCCAAAGTTCTAGAAGCTTGCTGGACTAGAGAAGATAGAGGACCCACATGGGGCAGAATGCCATTATCACATGCTGACATCACATGCTTGTGGGCATTTCATATGCTGGAAGCTCACTCAGCTTTATCATAGTATTCAAAATAAGCCTTTAGGCACCCACATCAGTTCTTTCCAACCCTAATGTAAAAAAAAAAAAAAAAAGAATGTGTCCAGTTCTTTGGCTTAAAGAATCTACTCACCTCCCTCTCCAGTATCACTGTGTTAATACCAGACAGGGACAGCCTTCTAGATTTGTCAGTGTCTCTAGAATGCCATGGAACCTCAGGATTTAATTGCCCACATTTCTCCTCCAGCTGTCCATAAGGCTGCTTCCTTTCCTTTATATTCAATCAGCCCTCAAGAATTCCTGAAGCCCTCCTTACCTTTGCTGTCATGGCAGAGACTGGCCTTCCTGACTAACAGGGTACTAAATCAACTGTCTGCTTCACTTTGTCTCAGAGATCCTAGATTCATAAAATGTGATAGCCAGAAAGTGTCTCATCCAATTCAATCCCCTTACTTTAGAGAGGACAAGGTGATTGCTAAAGTCCTACAGGCTCGTTAATTGTAGAGCCAGAATTAAAAATAAGATTTCTTGACTCTCCACTAAGGGCTACTTAGTTCAAGACGAGGTAAGAGCTCTGACTTTTTACCCAGGTAATCCATAAAATATTTTTCTTTATTTAACTGCTCCACTATTTCAGCAGAGTGAACAGTATGGTGGCCATGCTACGCTGTGGTGATGACTTTTTGCTCTATAGATGACATCATAACTCCCCTTCCCAATCTCTCATGGCTTTGCACCCATGCTAGGGATCATTCCTCTTGTCTTCTCTGAAAGACTGCACAGCTCAGGATGGCTGCTGGTTTGCTTTTCTCAAGGGACAGCTCAGGTACTACAGAAGGAGATGTCTCACAAAAAGGAATTTATCACACACTGCTCCTTCTTCATGATGCAAGGGTGAGGTGCAGTTGAATTAAAGAGATACATGAGTGAAACCGTATGATAATTGTCTTTCTCTGATTGACTTATTTCACGTAGAATAATACATTCCAGTTCCATCCATGTCAATGGAAATAGTAAGTATTCATCCTTTCTGATGGCTGAGTAATACTCCACTGTAGATATATACCACATCTTCTTTATCCATTCATCTGTTGAAAGGCATCTCAGCTCTTTCCACAGTTTGGCTGTTGTGGACATTGCTGTTTAAAACAATGCAGAGGATCAAGCAAACCGAGGGTTGCTGGAGGGGTGGTAGTTGGGGGGATGGGGTAACTGGGTGATGGGCATTAAAGAGGGCACAGGATGTGATGAGCACTGGGTGTTATATCCAATTGATGAATTATTGAACTCTACATTTGAAACTAATGATATACTATATACTGGCTAATTGAAGTTAAATTAAAAAAAGAAAGAAAACAAATAATGAGAATGTAAAAAAAAAAAGACTTGAGGTGTCTGTACCAAGGTTCCTGTATTCATTTATTTTTCACTGTAGCAACAAGATAAACAGATGTAATTCCATATTTAATGAGTTACAAATGGTAGTAAGCCTAGGAACCTTGAGCATATCTATAAGGCAAATATAACATTTTTCTTAGCGTGTATGTTAACTTTAGATGATCTGAGAATAGTTGCGCCAGGCCCCAAATACCATGACTGATGTGCAAAATGCGTTTATCACCCAAAGTACTTACAAACCTAAAAATAAGACATTTGAATTCAAATACTTTAACCAAATTGGAAATACAAACAATACATCAAGAATCATCCTTAGCTGTCTGTTCTCCAAGCAAAAATAATCCAAAAAAGAGACGTTCATCCAGAAAGACTAAATGCCCATCAAAATCACATCTCCTCTTCTGATTCTTGTTCTCGTTCAGGATTTTTCAGGAGTCCAACTTCTGAGGGGCAGAACCTCTGAAGTCGAGATTTAACCAACCTGAGGAGAATGAAAGACATCTCAGGTTACGCTGTTTAAGAAAAACCCAGATCAACGTGTATCTATAATACAACAAACTCCAGGTTATCTGTGCAAATGGGAGAGGCAATCCAAAAAAGAAAATCACTTTTATTTAGAAACTACCTGAAAACTTTTTGTGGATTGAAGCAGGGTTTAAGTGAACAGATACAATACAGTTTGTAAATGTATAACATGATTATTTAGGCATCAGAAAATGCTTAATTATTCATAGGTTTGATCATTTCTAAAACAAACGAGAATCTCTGGGCAAGCAGCAAGCCAAGATGAAACCAAGCTCAGCCAAGACCTTTTTCATCAAGTCCACACCTAACTATGTATTGCAAAAAGGAGCCCTCTCCTGGAAAGTGCATAGAGGCATCTCCTTCCCCATGTCAAGCTCCATGTCAAGTCTGTCCCAATGCGTGCCTTCAGAGGGGTGATTCTGTGCAGGCCATGAACTGCTCAACTGCGTGTGACTGATGGTCCATGTAGTGATCCATGGTGAACTCGGAAGTTGGAAGGAGTGCCCTCCACCTTTGTGATTGTCTTTATAGATTAAGAGATCTGTAGGTCTGGCGGAAACAGCAATATCATTTTTGACGCTGGAAGATATGAAGGTTCTTAGTGCCAGACACTCAGCAGACTCTCTACTTCTCTGATGTAATAAAAACTAAGCAAGGCTTTTCCTGTGCATAATTACTCATAAAGATACTGTACTATGACCATATCAATAGAACAGAGTTAAATTCCAGAAGTACATAGGAATGCACAAACAAATCTGATACACCGAGTCATCAAAATCATTCTCATTTTGTGAAAAACTTCACCAGCCTATCTGCATCCCTTATTTTCTGCCTCCCTTCTTCCAGTGAAGGTCTGGCCTGCCCCATAAATATGCAATCACTTTACTTGTGCTCTGGATCCTACTAGAATATAAGCTTCATAAGAGCAAAGACTTTATCTTATTTAGTACCCTAATGCCAGCCAGAGCCTAGAACAGCATCTGGTGCATAACAGTGGCTCAACATACATCTCATGAAATCAATGGTCTTCGGAGCAATCTGCCAGGAGTCCATACAACTCACTTATACATAGAGATTAATTCTTCAGTCACTTTCAACTCAGCCTTAACTCCTCCAATATACAACAACTGAGTAACACCAATAACAACTATTGACTCATCAAGATCAAGGAAACCAATTGAAATAATTTGCTTTGATTATTAACTGACTATTGATGATGCTCCCAATGTCCTCAGTTCCTCAAAGCACTGTTCTCGTGAAAGACTAATAGGCTTAAACAATTTAAAGGCTGGGACAGTGTTTGTGTCATATTTCAGATTCATGCAGTTATCTCTACATTGCACAACCTCAATACATGCTCAATGAAATGGATTAATTGTTAATTCATTAATTAGATTCATTCCCGATGGCTCAGGTGGAAAATAAAACAAACAGATGGCTACTTGCTACAAATTAATTGTTAAGACAGACCCTTCCTGTTTCCCACTCCTCCTTCCTGGGTGACTCTTCCTGTTTCCCATGCCTCCTTCCTGGGTTGTGTCTGCTGCTGCTACAAGCTACCAAGCCGAGACATGTTCAGGCTCTACCTGCACCTTGTAGACCTAGGTATTGGCACAAGCGTAAATTGGCACTGGAGACAGATTAAAGGCTGGAATGATAAAGAGGAAGTTCAAATAATTGCTGGTTCCCAGAATGATGGTAGTCCAGGATACTAAGGTTAAGATGTGTCTGAGGTTGTGCTCCCATAGGGATTTTTTTTTATTAATAAAAGAAAGAGCAGAGCTGAGACTCTATGTGTACTTCCAAAGTCCATATGGAAATCAAACTTCCAGAAGGCAAACCATCATATTCCTGGAATTTGGTCATCTCTATTTTGTTTTTCGAAATGAGTCACCTGAGTTATTGCTTAGGAAACCAACCTGAACGTGGGCATATTTCTCTACCCATAGAGAGAGGCTTTTGAAATTGTTCTGTGAATAGTGGTGTTTAAATATGAAATATGAAACAGTAGAACATCTAATAAAATTTCCAAACAGATAAGTCTCTCCTATGAATTGTCATTTCAGAACTACAGGTATGGGACTGAATGAGGCAATCTTTGAACAATTATTCTGGAAAGCTGGGAAGTACAACTTCATTTTTCTGAGACTTAGGGGGTTGTGGTTCCATAACCCAGTTTTGTTTCCATGGTGATCTTTGTACTTCGTCAAACAAATTCTGATATAAAATCCATCCTGAAAATCCATCACCTGTGACTGACTTACAAACTACTCCAGTCAAACCCTGAAAAATAGATTGTCAAAACTCCTTATGATTATAGAACTGAATTAGCCTGCCGTGTGACCTTACTGAAAGTCAGTACTGAATCTTCATGTTTGTTTAAGTTATTGCTTAAGTTTATATCAACATACATCACAACATGGACTTTGGTTCTTATATTTCCAAGAGTATTATGAGAGCAAGACTAAAAGCATCTGACGCATGATTTCCAAACAAACAAAGCCCATATTCACATAACTCTGAAGCAGATCTATTAAAACAGTAAATTAGTGTTTATTGAGTACTTACTCAATAAACAGCATGCCGTTTGACAGCATGCCAAGAGCTGTGCATAATATGTGAAGGGTATTTTCCTCAAGGTGATACACTCTAGCTAGCAGATAAGACTGATGTGAACTAATAGTAAAGATAGATAGCAATTGCTAAAATGAATAGTAGTGACTAAAGTACGATAGAGACTCATGAAGGGAGCTGAGGGCTAGAATTGTCACAAAGTTTTCATAGATGAGATGGGCATTTAATTTGGATAAGCCAGGTAGAAGGGACTAAGTGGTAAAAAAGCTAAAGGCTGAAGAAGTCAACAAGGACTTTCTGGTTTCTAGAAAACTGTAAGTGGATAAGAGACGTCTGAAGCTTTTTGAAACAGGAAGAGACAGTAGTCTTCTTTTGGCTCTGGAAGGGAGCTGACGTGAGCTAGAGAGGGTCCTTGAATGTTGCCATTATTCTTGGAGGCTGCCCAGCCCCTAAGGAGATGAGGCTCAGATGTCAGCCTAGAACAACAGAGGAAGAAGCCAAGTTTCACTCAGTGGCAGAGCCAGTCTTAACAGCCACGTGCATGCTTTGGAGGAATGAAATAGGACTAATAGAAATCAGTCAATGAGAAGCTAGAATCTCCTAGTACCCAAAGCACTTAGACCTCAGAAGGTAGTTAGATCTTTAGTTACCTAACTACAGATCAAAGTAAGCTGGCCCAAAGCCTAGCAAAGACATCTGAAGCTAGACAAGAAAATGGTTCTCTTACTTAGAGACCCAGCACCAAAGCTGCTTCAGCTGGGAAGCTCAAAGAAGCACAAGGCAAGAGAGGTGACCTGGGAGAGAAGAGTACAAAGCTAGTTTTTGAAGAGCCTGAGACCCCACTGGGCCTAGAAGCAGCTACCACATTTTAGGAATCCAGAGAACATACTAGACCTATACTGCCCAATATGGTAGCCACTATGCATTTACAGATATTTAAATTAATTAAAATTAATGTGGTACTAGGCACATGTCAAGTGCTCAGTAACCACATAGTCAAAAAAATGACCATAGTCATGGTCACCAAAATGAAGACTGCAGATATAGAACATTTAGGTCAGTGCTGAAGTCTGAAGAATTAGGTGTGGAGCCTGCATGCCTAGTAGTTGGGACCAGCCAGACCCACTGTGGTTTGGTATTAGCTACCTTAAAGACAGGAACCATGTTCAGCTCCTTCTATTTCTTTTCATCCTTCAAGCTAAAGCTTAATTCTTAACTCCTCTGGGCTTCAATAGTACTTTCTTCTACTATTTCCACCTACTGCACTGTATTTAAATTGTCTATCTCTGGTCACTAACATAACATAGTAAAAAATAAAAATAAATTGTCTATCTCTCTCCCTTAGGGTCTATACCTTATGTCTTTTGTGATAGAGAAGGAGGAGGTGGAGAACAAGAAAAATAACAGAAAGAACAAGATCAAGGAGAAGAATAACCTCCGCTGTGCCCTTGTCATGTCCTAAGCAGTTTAAACACCTATCTCATTTAGATACTCTTTATTATTCCCATTTTGTAAACAATAAAACTGAGACTTAATGTGGTAACATAATTTGCCCAAAGTCATACAGCTGAAGGTAGCAGAGCTAGGAATATGTGTTTTATCAATCTGTTCTATTGCTCTTCATCCACTGTGAAACATTGTATTGGGGTCTAAATAGATGATTTTTCTTTTTTTTCATGACGATAAATTTTCTTTTTAAAAAAACATGATTTTTCAACTGACTTTTACTTTTAGAAATATTAGAGCAAACGTCAAATTAATCATGTACTCAAATTTAATGGGAGACATAAATGTTGGTCAAAAAATGACACCAAGTTTGTGAATTGCTATGATTGATATACATGTGGGCAAGGGGAGGGCTCCCTGCACATATGGAGAGGACCATCTGGAAAAGGAGACTGCATATGCAAAGAGATGAAGGCACAGAAAAGTGTGTTGAAGGGTGACACACAGGTCAAAGACACAGCTGAGACACAGTTGAGTGAGTCTAACTTTAAACCAGCATTTATTCTCTCAAGGGGGACTTTCTGGGTTTGCAGATAATTTTCTGCTACATTACCCTGTCTTGTAGAATACTAAGGAATGAAATCCCCCTTTGAATTTAAAGTTCAATACTTCTGACTCTTGGTGATCATATACCAAGAAATAGAACTTACATGAATAAAAAAATCACTAACTTACCAAGTGACAAAGGCACAAATCATTCCAGTAATGACAATGTTTAATGCATAATGCCAACAAAAGCATATGGTAAGAAACATGATGTTGTCATGATCCATTGCATCCCATGCAGGACCTCCACTGGGGGGATAAAGGACAAAACCAATCTGTAATTTAAAACAAAAAAGCACATATTAAAATAATCAGTCACGGGGCACCTGAGGGGCTCAGTTGTTAAGCGTCTGCCTTGGCTCATAATCCCAGGGTCCTGGGATTGAGCCCTGCATCTGGCTTCCTGCTCTGTGGGGAAAGCCTGCTTCTCTCTCTCCCACTCTCCCTGCTGGTGTTCTCTCTCTCGCTGTATCTCTCTCTGTCAAATAAATAAGTAAAATCTTTAAAAAAAATAATAATAATCAGTCACATTCCCAAAGATAGTACATTTCAAAAGGTTTGGTTCTAAGATTAATCTTAACTAAGGTAACTCCAATTATCTGAACCGCTACGGATAAGACATCAGGTCTTTCTGCCTGCTTTAGTAATACAGACAGTATCTACCAGGTCATATTTTTGGGAAAAAAATGTTAAGGACATTTGAAGAGCAATTTTCAAAATATAAATAGTAATCATCTCTGTAGATTAGTGGACTTTCAGAGAATGTACCAGGTTTCTAAGTTGTGCAGTTTCACTCTGTTATTTCAAAATTAGAGTACAGAGAGGTTTTAAAATAAATAAATGCTCACCACTAACACTATATTCAATGATCAAAGATTGAAAGCTTTTCCCCTAAGATCAGCAACAAGAGAAGGGTGTTGGATTCACCACTTCTATTCAACATTGTACTAGGAATTTCTAGCCAAAATTAGCCAAAATAAAGGGCATCCAGATTCTAAAGGAAGAAGTGAAACTACCTATATTCACAGATGATATAATCTTAAGAATTCACACACACACAAAAAACTATTAGAGCTAATAAATGAATTCAGCATACTTGCAGGACACAAAATCAATACACAAATTCAGTTGTATTTCTATAGACGTCTAATGAACAACACAAAAATTAAATTAAGAAAACAATGTCACCTACAGTAGCATTGAAAAAAGTAAATACTTAGCAATACATTTAATAAAGGAGACTTGTACACTGAACACTACAAAACACTGATGAAAAATTCAAGACCTAAATAAATGGAAACACATCTCATGTTCTGGACTGGATGATTTAATATTGTAAAGATGGCAATAACACCCAAAGCAATGTACAGATTCAGTGCAATCTCCATCAAAATCCCAATGAACTCCTTAATGCCCATCACCCAGTTACCTCTTCCCCCCACCCATCTCCCCTTCTGCAACCCTCAGAGGGCATGTGATGTGATGAGCACTGGGTGTTACATGCAACTGATGAATCACTGAACACTACCATCAAAAACCAATGATATACTACTATATGCTGGCTAATTGAATTTAAATTTTTTTAAAATCCCAATGGTCTTTTTTTTATAGAAATGGAAATTTGATCCTAAAAATCATTTGGAATTACCAGGAACCCAGAATAGCCAAAACAACTTCAAAAAATAAAAACAAAATTTGTAAGACCCATGATTACTGATTTCAAAACTTATTACAAAAACTGCAGTAATTAAAATTGTGTGGTATTGACATAATGAAATACAGATTGATGAAACAGAACCGAGAGTCCAGAAATAAATCTTTATGTCTGTAGAAAATTCATTTTGACAAGAGTGCCAAGTCCATTCAATGGATAAATAGTAGTCTCTTCAACAAATGGTGCTGGGACAACTGGATATCCACATACAAAGAATGGATTTAAACCATAGTACTCTCAGAAGAAAACATAAGGGGGAAAGCTTTATGGTCTCGGGTTGGGGATGACTTCTTAGACACTACACAAAAAGTATAATCAATCAAACAAAACATAAATAAATTAGACTTCATCAAAATTAAGAACTTTTGAGCGCCTGGGTGGCTCAGTGGGTTAAAGCCTCTGCTTTCGGCTCAGGTCATGATCTCAGCGTCCTGGGATCGAGGCCCGCATTGGGCTCTCTGCTCAGCAGGGAGCCTGCTTCCTCCTCTCCTTGTCTCTCTGCCTGCCTCTCTGCCTACTTGTGATCTCTCTCTCTGTGTCAAATAAATAAATAAAATCTTTTTTAAAAAATTAAGAACTTTTGTACATCAAAGGACACTATCAAGAAAATGAAAAGGGAACCCACAGCATGGGATAAAATACTGCTGTGTCATATATCTGATAAGGAATTAATATCTAGAATGTATAAAGACCTCCTAAAACTCAACAACTAAAAGACAAAAACCAAATCTTTTTAAATGAACAAAGGAGTTGATGAGCATTCCTCCAAAGAAGGTATGCAAATAGTTAAGAAACTCGTGAAAAGGTGATGAACATTGTTACTTATTAGAGAAATGCAAATCAAAACCACAAGGAGATACCACTTGACACCAACTAGGATGGTAAAAATAATAAACAAAAAGGGTTAGTAAGAATATGAAGAAATTGGAATCCTTATAAATTGCTGATGGGAATATAAAATGGTGCAGTCACTGTGGAAAACAATTGGACAGTTTCTCAAAAAGTTAAATGCAGCATTAATTATCACATCACCTGGCAATACCATTCCTAAGTATATACTCAGAAGAACTGAAAACAAGTATTCAAACAAAAACTTGTAAACAAATGTTCATAGCAGCATTATTCACAGTAGTCAAAAGTTGAAAACAACCCAAATGTCTGTTAACTGATGATGAATAAACAAAATGTGGTATATCAATACAACGGAATATTGAACCATAAAGTCATGACATACTTACATGTGACACAACATAGATCAATCTTTTAAACATTATGTTAAGGGAAAGAAGGCAGACACAAAAGGTCACATATTGTATGATTCTGTTTACGTGAAATATCCAGAATAGGTAAGTTCACAGAAACAAAAAAGCAAATTAGTGGTTATCAGGGGCTAGGAGGAAAGCAAAAGAGAATGATTGCTTCAGGGTTTCAGGGTTTCCTTCTGGGGGATGAAAATGTTTCAGAACCGAATAGCAGTGATATTTACACAATATTGTGAATGTACTTAAATGGCACTGAATTATATACTCTAAAACAGTTAATTCTGTTATGTAAATTTTATCCTAACAAAAAACAAGATGATAGATAGATAGATAAAGAGAGAGAGAGAGAGAGATGAATAATGGACACATGGCAGGAGGAGGGTATGGACATATGTCAGGTCTCTAGAACTAAATGAAAAACAATACCAAGATAATTACATGGATAATTGTATGAATATCCACCATATATTGGCTAACTCTATGTCAGTTACAGTGCTTGGGACTTTTCTTTACAATGGCCTTTAAATGATGTATTATTATCCCATTTTAATGTATTACTGTCTTCATCATCCAGATGAGAAAGAAAATTGGGTGTTTTCATAATTTGCCTAGGATCACACATCTAATAAACGAAATCTTACAGGAACAACAAAAAAAGCATTTAGTCCATAGTTTTGAGTGAAACTTTAATTCCAGTTCTGTTTGAAATTTCAAATAACCTGAGTAAATTAGGAAAAAACAAGACTAGGGCCTTAATCACTTGTTCCTGTTTCCCATTCTAAAGAATTCCCTTTAGTTGGAGAGAGAACTACCATTTGTACCACCCAGTATATGTATCACTAGGTGTGGGGCACCTTAACCTCATTCATGCACATAGACTTCACAATAATTCTCAGTCCTCATAATAACCCCAAGAATAAGATATCGTTATTCTCATTCTTCTTATGCCCTCCTTTTGCAGCAACTTATGAAAGGTGACAAATTGTGTCAAGTAAGCACCTTTTAGGGAGCGTTGAGTGTAATGAATTTTGGACCAGCTCCCCAGTTCCTACCTATTGGTCCCACCCATGTCCTTCCAATGCCATCCCATCCACCCATCTACCCCTGCTTGGTGAGTGATTTGCTACAGCTCCCAGAGGTAAGGGTTAGCGGTTGTTGTGGGTTATGTTGTGTGCCTCCAAAAGGATATGTTGATGTCCTAATACTTGGTGCCTGTGAATGTAACATTATTTGGAAATAAGGTCTTTGCAGATGTCATCAACTTAAGATGAGGTCATAGTGGATTAGAACTCGACCCTAAATCCAATGACTGGTGTCCTTATTATGGAAGGCCATGTGAAGACACAGGTACAGAGAAACATACAGGTGTGACTCTGGAGACAGAGGTTGAAGTTACACTGCCATAAGCCAAGGTAGGTCAAGGATTGCTAGCATTTCTGAAGGGGAGAGGCACAGGACAGATTCTCCCTTTGGGCCCCCAGGAAGGAACCAACACGCTGACACTTTGATTTCTGGACTTCTGGCCTCCAGAACAGTGGGAGACTAAATTTCCATTGTTTTAAGTCCTCCAATTTGTTGGACTTTGTTATTGGGGCCCTAGGATACTAATACAGGAGCTAAGACCAAAATAACCAAAAAAATATCACTTATCCTAAACCTTGAGCCTGGACACATTGGTGGCTCTCATCCATCTTTCAAATCCCAATTCAACTTTACCTTCTTCTGGTAAATCATAGAATAAATAGTGTACACTCAGGTGACTAATATGGTAGAACCAAACTTCAGATCCAGACCTGCCTGACCTAGAGTCTCGTGGACTTCTCCCTCTATGCCATAGTCACAATCGTTTTTTGGAGCTTCCAAAACAAAATATCTCTCAGTCACCTTCATTGGTCATCAACAATTCTACCAGTCAAATGTTTACTATTTCATACCAAGAAAAGAGAAACTTTGAGCAAATCTCACTGCTCATCTGCTTGAGCCCCTCAGAGCCTGAAGCTGAAAGCTAAAGACTTAACCAAAGGCCACTGTGAAGCCTATGAACAGAGTTAACTGATGTGATGACTGTGAAGCCATAGAAACATTCCTAGTCATTTCAGGATAAAAGCAAGTGAATCAGGAAAGCTGCAAACCAAGTGCCAGAAAATGCCACAACTCATTAAGTCCTCCTTGAAATACAGAATCAGCCACTACGCTCTTATTGGCTATTCTAATTTGCTTCCTAATGTAAAATTCCAACCAAAAAAAAGGTCTGAAAAAGAATTTTTTCTTGCTGTATCTTTTATGCCATTCCTGAATATCTGGTTTTGACTAGTTTATTTTATAATTAGTTTTTAAATTTTATTTTTTCAGTGATCCAAGATTCACTGTTTATGCACTATACCCAGTGGTTTTGACTAGTTTAAGCTTCATTAACATCACATTTAAAATGTAAATAATTATCTTCTCTAATATACAGCAAGCCAGGGGCCCATTTCCCATAGGTTAGAGTTTGAATTCCCTAGTGCTTTATGTCTTATTCTCCAATCACTTATTTCAATACTATTAGCCTTAAACAAGTGTTTGATCTACCACACCAGACCTCAGACCATTACTGCTTAGTGGGGTCTTTTTGACGTCTTTGAATGAACTTTTACCTTTCTTAAAGGCAAAAGAAGGCTGCATTTTTCTTTGGGCTCAGCAATCTGGGAAGTCACAAGAGGAGTCCCTGGGGCAATTGGCGGGAGGTGGGTGACGCAGCAGAAGTTACTGTTCAAAGTAATGGGAACCAAAGACAGCAGAAGTATTTTCCTCCTCCACGATGGTCTCCGCCTCAACTCTGACAATTATGGGAAGGAGCTTGGAAATGACAAAGTGTAAAAATGAACTTTGGAAATATTCTCCCCCAGGGGTACCTGGGTGACTCCATTGGTTAAGCATCCAACTCTTGATTTTGGCTCAGGTCATGATCTCTAGGTTGTGAGATTGAGGCTTCCATCTCCCCCAGCACCTCCAGTGAGGGCTCAGTGCTCACTGGGGAATCTGCTTGAGATTCTCTCTCTCCCTCTTCCTCTCCAGCTGCCTTTCCCCCCACTCACACACTCTCTTTCTCTCCCTCTCTCTGTCAAATAAATAAATAAATCTTAAAAAAAAGAAATAATTTCCCACAAAGAGTCTCAGATAAGCCATGTTTCATGGAAGGAATGAGCCTGAAGGATATCTTTTTCTTTTTTAAATTTCATGATATGGATAGGTTTTTGTAGAGAGAAAAATGGAGTCCCTCATGTCCAGCAGGAGCTAGGCACTATCCCGGGGACCAATGTCAGCCAACACCCCAGAACTGACAACGAGCAGAGCCAGGGGAGGTCTGCAGGGGCCCCAAACCAATTAAATTCCTTTAAAAAGGGAAGGATTTTGGTCGCAAACTGTCAGGCCCTTCAGACAGGACCCCTCTATGTCTGACCACTTAAAAAAGGCAACCGCCGTGGAAGGCTCTGCTCAGCTGATCTCTGAACAGAACCGAGATCTTTCACTGCTTGAGCATAAGCAGTGAGTACCGAGAACTGACACGGACCAGACAGAGATTAGACGGAGGCCTTCTCTCAACTGCGTGCCCACAGACTGACGTCGAGTTTAGTTGGTTAACTTCCTACACCCTTCTGTTACCTTGCTTGTTGTGTGGTTTGTCTTGAGTCCTGTTCTGTGTGCTGTGTAAGAAGCCAAGTTTCGTCACATGGTGAAATGTCATTGAGTTTGGAATCCTGAACCTGCTTTATCGTTGTGATTTAACTTTGCTTTATGATTGATAAAGCTGACATTGTGGAAAGACACAACTCATGTGTGTGCCTTCATCGCATGCTCATGACAGTCTTTGAGAAAACACACCTGACTGTAATGAGGTTCAGGAAAGAAACCACTTTTATAGGTTGGGAGTGTAGTTCCCTCGAGGTTTGCCTATTACCCCATCATTTACGTATGAGTTATTAAAAGAAATGGCCAACCTGAACATTTGCCTCATTCATTTCACATCTCCTTGTTTATAGTTCCAAAAATCTACGTGTGCTAATCTGTCTACATATTGTTTATGCACTAGTATTAACCACCTATAGACAAGAAGAGAAAAAATACAGTGAAAAGCAAATTACAATGTCCTATTATCAGCTTAAGACAGAGTTTTGGCCATCAACATTCATACACCACACAGAGCATTAGAATAAAAGCAGAATAAATTCATCTACATCTCTAGACATTTTTGTTTCAGAGGAATCTGAGGGTGGAGAGAGGTACTACAGTTAAACCTTCATTTCCTGCCAGTGTGTGTGTTTGTCCTGGTATTAAATGTTCATTTTTCTTTAAGCCTCCAAACGTTATTTAGTCTAGCCACCAGGTAAAAAAGGAAACTAGTCTAGACATACTCATAGATGGAAAAGATTTTTAAATAGTCACAGATTTATGCCCAAAGATTTTTAACCTCATAGTTCTTTCCTAGAAAAGCTTCTGGTAAAATGTGAAAACATTATTTCTCTGCCAAAAGGGACAGCATTAGGTCATCCTATTCTCAGTTGTGACAGCCCATGCTTCTTCCCTCAGATTCATAATTAATAATTAATTATTAATGGAACACTAATAGCTTGCAAATCTCTGCAATAACCTCATTCCAAGTTCTTGCTTTCTGATGACGAAATATCTCCTCTAAGTCATCCTCTATTAAACCACATTCATCTTTCATCTCGGATTTCCTTACATCTATATGTGCATATTAGAGTATGATTTACCAGTCTCTATAAAATAAAAGTTCACTAATTGGAAGACATGTTTTTGACAACACGCCAAGCTGAGGTAGTCAACAGAGTAAAATGGAAAGAGCCTGGGACTTGGGGTCAGGCAGACCCACATTTAGATCCTAGTTCCATTACTGTGTGAGTCTGGGATAGTCACGTGGTCTCGCTGAGTCCCATCTGTAAATTTGGGATGATAATACCCAGCTTCCAAGTCACTATGAGGACAAAATGAAACAACGTGTATGAAATACTCCTGTAGAGGGCTGGCACATTGTTTTTTCTCAATAATTAATTAATTCCTCTCCTTCCTTCCTTTCACGTATTTCTCAAGCTCATTACTCAATAGATTGTAAGCAGCTTTACCATTAGCACCTGCTTCCCAGAACAAACAATGGCACAGAATTCTTACATTACAGATATCCAGGTGTATGGATACCCAACTGCTCCATCAGCACACCCACCAGGGCCTCTGGGCTACTCAAAGAAACATCACCTTCTCAAAGACCTACATCCTTGCTACAGGCGGCACATCAGAAGGAAGTCCTTGATTCTGGATCAAAATACCCCACCAAAGAGAGAAGAGTACAGATGGAAACACCAGATCCCTTCACTGGAGGCCCCAACTCACCTGCCAAAACCAGCTCCCCTGAAGCAGGATAAAGCTTGTCCGAAGAAGTTCCAAAGTGACATTGGTCCGTATGAAGAGCTCCAAGAAGGCAATCAGGCCTGCCACAAAGACGGCCAAGACCAGCAGCTGGTGCACAAAGATGTCCAGCATTTCCCGGCCATGAGTGTGATTGTACATGACAAAAGCTGATAGAGAGGGAAAAAACAGTTTCTCTTATTCAGTGAAACCAAGGGACATCTACTATTTCTCTCCCTCCCTCTCTCCCTCTCCCTCTCTCTCTCTCTCTCCCCCCGACCCCACAGAATCTTTCACATACACACATGCACACACATGCACACATAACAATTTGTCCAAAATATCAAGTGCTCTCTGCTTCCCACAATGATGGAAACTTCTAGCATTTTTTGGAGTCATCACTACGTCTTTTTTTTTTTTGAAGATTTTCTTTATTTATTTATCAGAGAGAGAGTAAATGAGCACAAGCAGGGGGAGAAGCAGGCTCCCTGCTAAGCAAGGAGCCTGATGCAGGACTCAATCCCAGCACCCTGGAATCATGACCAGAGCCAAGGGCAGACGCTTAACCCACTGAGCCACCCAGGCGTCCTGACATCACTACCTCTTAAGAATAGAGATCTATCACTCCTTTTCCCTTTCCTTGTCTAACATATGATGACATTTTCAACTAACTATATTTCAAAGTATCTTCTATGCAGGAGGATGAATAGTAAGTGTGACTGGGGCCAGGGAGCAAGAGTTAGGGTGAATGCATAGATGAATGACACAAATCTGGTCCATTGGAGTAAGCTAATATATATAGACAAATCATAAGAGTGGACTTTGATGGGTATGACAAGATGCTCTGGAAGCTCCCAAGAAGGAGTGACTACCTATATTTTTTAATCCCATGAGCAGATTCCAGCTTTATCTTCAACCTTTTCATGTAGATGAGTAGGAAGAGATGTTCACTCAAAATATGGTAACACCCTGAGATACTGAGAATCTTGCTGTTGGTTGTTGATGCCCATTTTTTAGTTAGCCTTTGTTCTCAGAGAAGGGTTAGCAAAAGTTTTATCTTCAGATATGGGAAGGAAGGTGGGCAGTTAGGAAATGACTCCCTCATGATAACTTGGGGCTTTTTTAGCCCTTTTTTGTAAAGATTTTATTTATTTATCTGACAGACAGTGAGAGAGAACACAAGCATGGGGGAGTGGGAGGGAGAGAAGCAAGCTTCTTGCTGAGCAGGGAGCCCGATACGGGGCTCTATCCTAGTACCCTGGGATCATGACCAGAGTTGAAGGCAGATGCTTAATGACTGAGCTCCCCAGGCACCCCATGGGCTTTTTCAGTTCCATAATCAATCTATTCCTTACAAATACAATAAATGAAAACAAATTACTAAAGATCTGTTTTCCCTACACAGTAACAGGGACATCAACTAAAAAAAAGTGTTTTTCATTAACCTTTCCAAAAATAGGACCTCCTATTTTTAGTGACTGATTTTTGACCCCACTTATCATGTAACGGTGGAGTTTCATTATATCAGTATGAAAAAAGTTAGTTAGCAAGTTAGTAGGTTGCTGTGAGTGGTCTCCTTGTTTCAAGATACCCATGCTTCACTACCCTGAGCTCAGTTTCACTTGTTAAAAATGGAAATAATGATTCTTTCCAGGATAACCTAGAGATAAATAACCATGGCAGATGTTTCTTTAACAATGATATGAAATGTGAATAAAGCACACCACATGATGGTGCTTGTCCTGTTTTACTGTATGAGTCAGCAGGGAAGGAAAATCCTTGGCATCCTACGTAGGACACCTGACTATCTCCCCATGGCCCAAACAGATGGCCCAAGTGATTAAGGCAGCACCAAGACACTAAAGGAATATTATTGTCCAAGCCTAGACAAGTGCCCAAGGATAGTGAAAAGTACAGAAACATACTTACCCTCCACAAATAAGGCATTCGACAACATTAACTTGGTTAAGGGGGTAGGAAGTGAATTGATGATAAAACATAAGATGTTCACCACACCCATCAGCCCAAAGAAGAAATACATGGTGAAATGGTGCCAGCTCAGGAGTTCAACCCACTGGCCCGCTTTATAGTCATATAAGGCCAAGTGGGGCCCGCCAGTAATAAACTGCTCCCCGAGCATGCCTGCAAAGAAACATATCACAGTTTTAGCAACCCTCTCCATGACTTCACAAAGAAAGCAGGAAGATGCAGGATGAACCCATGGCTTAGTCAAATCTAATGTCCTTCTATGATGCTGATTCTTCTTTCTGGGCCGTTCCCTAACAGCTAAGTACTGGTGCCTTCGGTGGGTTTTAGAGGTTCAAACACTGGTTTGGATGATCAACTTTTAGTCAAAGATAACCAATTTAGTCAAACAGCTAGTTATTTCAGGTCTTCAAAGCTGATCATTTCAGTTCTTCATAGTTCCCTGATCAGTTTCACTGATGGTCTTAGTTCCCATTTTCATCTAATGACTAGATAAATCCTACGAAGGCTGATTCTTCCTTCTGACACATCCTACATCTTTGGGTAGCTACCAGGAAGAGGAGAGTTGTGCTTGATTCAGAATCGAAAGACTAGAGTTCAGCTTTTCCCCAATTAAAAGTAACTGAGAAAACACAGATTATAGCACATGGTCTAGTCAGGTACAGAAACAGTAAAACTTTCTTTAAAATACTGCTTTATGTGTCAATCTATAGAATCTGGCAAGGCAGTTCCTCTCTTTGGAAATGGTTGCTCTGTAATTTCATGTCCATAGCAAAGACCATGAATAAAGCATGAAGAAATCCAAAGGGAAATGAGAAAGTTCTGCTTTTCACAAAGGAGAGGCTACTGTGGAATTCTAAAACCACAGAAAATTTTCCCAGAATGGTACAGTCCATGAAAAGGCCTTAGAAGTCATCTGGTCTCACTTCCCTTTTCAATTTAGGAATAACACAAAAAGGATGAGTCCATAAAGCAAGGTCTTCTTCAGCCTGACCCCTCTGTACATCAGCAAGAACTTATGACTGAGGGTTTCCCACAATAACTTGATTATTCTGGCATCATTTTGAAAAATGTTTTCTGATAAAGTTTACTCTTTCAGGCATCAGAATAAATGTTATAAAACTATTTTAAGGTTCCAACTAATTCAGTAAAGGAAATTCACCTTGAGTGGGCAGGCAAGTTAATATCTATGACTGACTCATTAAGGAATAGGCCTTTGTATAAACATGAAGTGTCACCTTCTAACAAATTATATCAGATAGAAATTACCATTAGGATATGTGCTCAGAGACTTTTTTAATAAAAATTCATTTTAGCAATTTCTTGATTTGATATTTAATTTTCTCTTTGTGTGCAGAAATACCCAAATGGAGAAAGCAGAACAAAGAAATGGTGCACTCACCAGTGATAGCCATGCCAATTATTACGGTTCCCTCAAAAATTTCCATTCGATGGAATAATGCTTTGGAGCCGAAGTAGGAAGTCCTTTTGTGCTTTTTGCAGGCATACTTCAGAACGCTCTTGGTGGTCCACCAGATACCCATGATAATGAAGAAGGTTCCGGGGAGGGCATGACCTTTGAAACTCCCCATGTCTACCAAGATAAGAACATATAGAAGATGAAGACATTTTGTTTCCAGAACTTAGCCAAAATATCACTCATTCTCATAAAATACACTATTTTCTGATGATTGTGGATATACCATTGATTAAAGAGGAGTCAATATTACTGTCAATCACTGCAATGTCAACAATGCCAACAAGAAAAAATTCATATTCATTGAACACTTACCTTGTGCTAGGCACTATGTCAAATGTTTTGCACACAATCTCTACCCTTATTTTTACAACATACCCATTTCCAATTGGGACACAGGTTTAGTGAGTTAAGTGACTTGCCCAAATCTCACAACTATTAAGCGAGAGTTCTGTTGTTTTTAATAGGGAATTCAAGGATTTCTAAAAATGATAGCATGTTCAACATCATAGAGTTACACTTTAAGCATATTTGGAGGGAAGTAATATGAAAATTTTACCTATATGTTTTAAACTTGAAATGACATAAAACTGCCTATAATTTTTTAAGTAAGTAATTTCAAGGTATCAAGCATCTAGTATATAAAAGAGACCATTAGTGCTCATCAAATATTCTAGTACTCCTCAAAAGACTTTCCCCAGCCTCTTCTCCAGGTGAATCAAAACCATGTTTCTAAACACTATGGAGGTGACTCAAAAGTTAAAAATAGAACTACCCTACAGCCCAGCAATTGCACTACTAGGTATTTACTGAAAGGATACAAAAATACAGATTCAAAGGGGTTCATGCATCCTAACGTTTATAGCAGCATTATCAACATTAACCAAACTATGGAAAGAGCACAAGTGTCCATCAACTGGTGAATGCATAATGGAGATGTGATATTTTTTTACAATGGAATATTACTCAGACATCAAAGTGAATGAAATCTTGGTATTTGCAACAATGTGGATGGAACTAGAGGGTATTATGCTAAGTGAAATAAATCAGAGAAAGACAAATACCAATGCTTTCACTCATATGTGGAATTTAAGAAACAAAACATAAACATATGGGAAGGGAAGGAAAAATAAAATGAGATAAAAACACAGAGGCAAACCGTAAGAGACTCAACTATAGAGAACAAGCTGAGGGCTGCTGGAGGAGAGGTGGGTGGTGGGATAGGCTAAACGGATGGTGGGCATTAAGGAGGGCACTTGTGATGAGCACTAGGTGTTGTATGTAAGTGATAAATCACTGAATTCTACTCCTGAAACCAATCCACATGATACGTTAACAAAATTCAATTTAAATAGAAACATGAAAAAAGATCTTATCCTACCTAAACAGACAAACGAAAACCATGTTTCTAGTTCTGGTCAATGGACAATGGCATTTGTCATTTCCAGGCTGAGTGAGTTAAGGGCCTACATGACTCCTTTAACTCACCTTTCCCCTGCTGTGGCTGTCTTTGCATGGCTTATCCAGAACATAGTAGATGGCCAACCAGTCTGCTTCAGATTAATTGTGCTAAATTAAGCTGGTTTAAAAAGCTTAACCCAGCCTATCCAGATGGAGACCAAGCCAAATCAAACTGTAAATCATTTACCCAATTGTTACGTTTACATAGCGCAACAATGATTTACAGATCTGTACCCCTTGGGCAAAGAATAAAAATAAAAATTGAAAACAAAACAAAAAAAAAGAAGTATCTTCCATTTTTGGTCAGTGCTATAGAAAATCAGACTTGAATTGGGACGCCTGGGTGGCTCAGGCAGTTAAGCAGCTGCCTTCGGCTCAGGTCATGATCTCAGGGTCCTGGGATCAAGTCCCGCATAGGGCCCTTGCTCAGTGGGGAGCCTGCTTCTTTCTCTGCCTCTGCCTGCCACTCTGCCTGCTTGTGCTCTCTCTCTCTCTCTCTCTGTCAAATAAATAAAATCTTTAAAAAGAAAAAGAAAATCTGACTTGAATTATGTGAGCAGTGTTTTCTTCAAAAGTACTGTAGCATCAACAGAATACTGAAGAGAGAATGCAGAATCCTCTTTATGAATCTCACAGTAGGCCAGATGTAGGAGAACTGATGAAAGGAGCATTTCAGGTTTCCTCTGACCCAGCAGAGGGCTTTATCTCCTTGAGTGGGTACTGGACATCTCAGTTCAGGGAAGACCCCTTTTGGGTGACTTCCACATGCTTCACAACTGTGAAGTTTCAAGGGGGACCTGCAAAGTTAACTCAAACAGTTAAAAGTCTCTTAAATTTCCAGTTGAGCCCCCAGGCCGACATTTTGGCACACCCCTAAATCATCCAAACCTTCTAAGAGACTCTGACTCAAAATAGTTGACTCTTGAACAATACAGGGTTAAACTGCTCAGATTCACTTAGATGTAGATTTTTTTTACAGTACATCCTGAAGTGTATTTTCTCTACCTTATGATTTTCTTCATAACATTTTCTTTCTTCTAGCTTATTTTATCATAATAATAAAGTATGTAATATATATAGCATACAAAATATGTGTTAATTGATTGTTTATATTATCAATAAGGCTTCCAGTCAACAGTAGGCTACTGGTAGTTCAGCTTTGGGGGAGTCTAGGGTAATACATGGATTTTTGACTGTGCAGGGGGTTGGTGCCCCTAACTTCCATGTTATTCAAGGGTCAATTGTATATCACATAGTGTTAAGTGCCCATTCTTGTCCTAACACTGACTCTAATTAGGGCATGTCCCTTAACCTCTCTGAACCTTAGTTCTTGATAAAAGAAGGAGGTGGCCTAGGTGACACCTGAAGTTCCTTTCTTCTCGAACATCCTGTGATTCATCATCCTAACCATCTTTAGCAGTGTCACTGAGTTCTCCTCTTTGTCTTGGCTAATGAAGCCACATAGTGTTGAAAAATGCTTTTATGTGGGATTGAAAAATACATCCAGACTGTAAATTATTTGTACTTTTCTGAAGAAGAATTTGATATGTTTTAAGAAGCCTTAAGGTTTTATATTCGTTGGTATAGGAAACCCATTTCCAGGAAGCTATCCTAAAGTTATAATTGGAAATACAGGCATGAAATTAAAAAGATACATTGTCTAAAATCAGGAGAATGATTTAAAAATTTTTGCAGCCACTTAAAGTTTTCAAATAACTTAAGTGATAGGGGATATATTTAGTGAAAAGGATAGCATTTCCGACCTGAGAAGGGGCTTTGGATTAAGGCTGACTAGATCTGAATCCCAAGTTTACTATTTACTAGCTATGTGACTTGGGCAAGTTATTTAACTTCTCAGTGCCTCTGTTTCCTTTTCTATGAAATGGGTCAAAGAACAATACCCGACTCCTAAAATTAAAATGCATTCCTCTAAAGCAAATAACCCACAGTAGTATCAAGCAAGCTCATGTCATCCTCAACTCACCTCAAACTATCAAAGCAGAACAAAAGTAAAATCAAATGAGAAATTCTACTTGGACAATAACTGCTGAAAAGCAACAAGCATCTATATAATTGTCTTGGCAGTCATTCATGTACTACCTGTAACATTTCTACTACTACTGTCTTAGAAGGTTACTAGAATCTTCTGTAGTTATTTAATTCCTTCACTGCATTTAAAGAATAAGCTTCTTAAAAGCAAGGACCGCAAATCTATTTTTCTAATCCCCCCCGCATTGAACCTGGATAGCATCTTATACACTATGAAATTCTTTTTTATTTTTTTATTAAAAGTTTTTATTTATTTATTTGACAGAGAGAGAGAGAGAGATCACAAGTAGGCTTGAGGTTGAGAGNTATTAAAAGTTTTTATTTATTTATTTGACAGAGAGAGAGAGAGAGAGATCACAAGTAGGCTTGAGGTTGAGAGGCAGGCAGAGAGAGAGGAGGAAGCAGGCTCCTTGCCGAGCACGGAGCCTGATGCGGGCCTCGATCCCAGGACCCTGAGATCATGACCTGAGCCGAAGGCAGAGGCTTTAACCCACTGAGCCACCCAGGCGCCCGACACTTATGAAATTCTAAATTAACAGGAGTAACTAAGTCTTATAGGATCATATATTTATAAGTATCATATATTTATAAAACATCTCTACTCTGATGTCTCAGACCTCGCTCATACTTGACATCCCCACAAATTAATTATCTTATCTGTCCACACACTACCAGAAAATAATTTTCCCCTAGTCACTGATTTCATAACATCACCACCATTCACTCACTTGCCCAAACTCAAAGTATGAAAATCATCGTAGAGGCCACCTACATCTCTGAAAACTAATTGATTATCAAGAACTATTGCTTCTACTGCCTTATATCAGCACTCCCCTGCACCAAATCTTGCTGACTCCCCTTGCTCTTTCAATTTATCTGCCTAGGGAAATCCTCCCTGATGGCCCCCTTACACCTTCTCAAGGTACCCAGTTCTCATTTTAATGAATTCTTTGTGTGATTAGTTATTGAAAGTCCATCCTCTTCATTAGTCTCTATGTCCCTCACTATTGAGCACCTGTGTAGCGGTCGACTGGGGCCTCGGAGGAGGCCCAGGAACCTGGGCTATCCTCCATTTTTTTATGCCCTGATAAATTTTTAAAAGGTAGAAAATACCAAAACAGAGTTACAGAAAACATGGTTGCTTTTCAATGTTAAGATTTACCTAATAAATACCTTCTTCTTAAATTTGTTTTATTTTTTAAATTTTTTATTTAAATTCAGTTTAGTTATTAGTTTCAAGGGTGGAATTTAGTGATCCACCAGTTGCCTATAACACCCAGTGCTCATACATCAAGTGCCCTCCTTAATGCCCATCACCCAGTTACCCCTTCCCCTGACCCACCTCCCCTCCAGAATTCTCAGTTTGTTTCCTGGAATTGCCTAGAATTCAGCATCTCTTATGGTTTGCCTCCCTCTGTTCTTATTTTATTTTTCCTTCCCTTCCCCTATATTCAGCTGTTTTGTTTCCTAAATTCTACAGATGAGTGAAATCATATGATATTTGTCTTTCTCTGACTGATTTTGCTCAGCATAATACCCTCTAGTTCCATATATGTTGTGATAAATACCTTCAAAACACATGCAAAACATATTGGCTATGTTGGAGCTAACATGAAAATTTAAATTTGGCACCCTTCCTAAATGTGCGGCTCTGGCCAAATAATCTTCCTGATCCACCTCCATGACCAGCATTATAATAGGTCCCTGCTGCCCCAAAAGGTGAGTGAACCAATATACCTCAGCACAGCCACAGGGACATGATACGGAGGCAATGTGGAGTAGATGGAGGTTTTTGAAGAGGAATATGAGGTGATCAGGGTAGGGAAAGAAATGAGGTATTGCTCCTAGCTCAGTTATAGAACTTCTGCATTTTAGCCTTTTAATCTGAAATAATGTGATGACTCAGTTGTTCTCTGTTTTAAAAAAAAAACTCAAACAAAATGAAGTCAAAGCAGGCTTGCTATATTTGCCTGGCTAAGGGACCCAACAGACCCAATTGCTCCTGGAAATGAAAATGGTATTCATTTTTTTCATTTCCATTGTGGAAAGAAAAATTACTCAAATCCTCAAATATCACCTCATTGTGATCTCCTAGAACACTATTATCCATAAATCCCTGCTTTACTGTTTGCCTGAGGTTGCAATTTACTGCTCATAAAAGCCAAGTAGTCCAGAGTTTGATTCAATCTAAATCCAAAGAGCAGACACATCCCCTTGGAAGAAAGCTTTTCTCACCCACAAAGCAAATCATACTCACCAGACAACCAGCAGAAACCTCAGGAAAATCACCAGAATAGGAAACAAAAAGGCCCTTCCTCAATATATTTCTTGCCTGATCTTGCCACTTAAAATAATCTCATGGGGAGGGACACCTGGGTGGCTCAGTTGGTTGGGCAGCTGCCTTCAGCTCAGGTCACGATCCCAGGATCCTGGGATGGAGTCCTGCGTCAGGCTCCTTGCTCAGCAGGGAGGCTGCTTCTCCCTCTGCCTCTACCTGCCACTCTGCCTGCTCGTGCTCTCTCTCTCTCTGACAAATAAATAAATGAATTCTTAAAAAAAAAAATCTCATGGGGAAAGTGGTTCATCCAGGCCTGAAATGGTGGGTTGCAACATTCAATTACCAGCTTCCAGCTTCAATTTATCCTAAAAATTCATTCTCCTCCCCCATAAAAAAAAAAAAAAAAAAAAACCAACCCTCTTCTCCCCCCAAATCCTCTTCTCCTAATGACACCAAATACCATCCTCTGGGCTAATGATGAGCAATGACTCCTGATACACTCGTTGGCCTCTTTTTTTCTCACTGTCCTCTAAATTTACACACTCACCCACCATCTTAAAGGGAAATATTTTTAAACTCTAATACTTAGAGATAATACTGGACAAATCCCAAGATCCAACTTAGGTGTCAAGTGTTAATTCCCAGTGTTATGGCCACATAAACCACAGACCAGGCCTGCGCACAGAAAGAGAGAGAACTCAAAATAGCTTACAGAAAGAGATCCTGCAGTTTTCGTGGTGGAATCTCAACCAAATACTAACTTCAATATGAAATGAATGCCATGGGGAAAACTTAATTAAAATTTCATCTTGAGCCACCACCAAAATAAAGTATTCCTAAATCTTAGTGACTCCTTTCAAAGCACATTTATAAATCCCAATACACTAAACTTCACTTTATCATTCGCTTGAACACTCAAAGCAAAATATATGCAAGCATTTGTGGCTTTAAAGTTCTCCATCATTCCATATCAGTACATTCTCTCCCAAATTTCAACCATTTCAAGAGTTTTCTTAGTTAAATTATCCTTACCTTCACACTTTCCTCAATGTCAAATCCAACTCAATTCTCTTTTCCCAGGAACCTATAATGATTCCAGCTTCAAGAAGGAAAAGCAGATACTGACTGGTCTAAATCTAATTACTCTCCTTAGAGACTAAACAAATGTGCTTATGTTTTCCAGCATGAAGGCAGCAGATAAACCTTCAGAATATGTCACAATGCCTTCATAAATGTAAATCTTGGGGCCACACCCTTTTGAAATCCTACTTCATGTCCAAACATTGTGCCACAGAGTAGTTCCCAAGAAGACTCACCTTGCCACCCACCCACATGACCACTAGACTCAGACATGTGTTCCCTGCTGTGAGAACCAAAGCCTAATAGAACATGTGTGATCTTCGCTATCTCTTTCAGGTCATCAAGATGGACAGAAAACAAGCAGAATGGTATGGCAGTAGTAACATAACAGAGGAGATTCAATAAGTCCTACGAAGACAAACCATTCCCTAATATGCAGTGCCTCAAAGAGAGATTGTCACAGGGGTTAGGGTTGGAGTCGTAGCCAAAACCGAAATTATAAGAATAAGAAAAGATGGTGGAACAAAATTGCTGTAGGTCATCAATGAAGCTCACTTGCCCTCAAGGAATACAAAAACTAGTAGAAAGACAAGTGCATTCTAAACCAATATGAGGTTTACACAGAGTGAAATGGGAAGAAGCAGCAGCTGTTTAACTTTAACCTGAAGAGCTAGCAGCTGTTATCCTATCTATATATAAGTCTTATTTCCCCTCTCAATGATAAACCCATGGTGAGCAAGGGCCATATCCTCTATCATGTTTTGTACCTAATTAGCACTCAATAACAATGAAGATGGGCTTCTGCCTGGAACCCCATCACCCTAAATCACTGACCTGGGCGGCAACCAGTATCAGAAATAGCTGAAGTGGTTAATTAAATGCAGATTCTTGGAACCCACTTCAGATCTACTGAATCAATCACCAGGAGGAGGCCCATGAATCTGCATTTTTAATAAGCGCTCATCAGTTATTTTTTAATATTCTTAAATTTTGAGAACCAAAGTTTTAGACTATGTGGAGACAAGCACAATGACACCAAGACACTGAGATTTAAATGTGACTTCCTTATCACCACACCCCAGAGGCCATTTGTCCCCTATCAGTGTTACAATCTCTGCTGGGCTTGTTCACATCAGGCTTCATATTGGGCAGAGGCGGGTAGCTCAACAGCTGTCCCTGAGGCCAGAATGATAATCCAGCTCCAGAAGAAGACAATAACCATTCTATAGCACTGCCATTCTGTTCCATTTTATTTTATCATACATTATTAAGATTTTATCTTATTTTGATGTCTTTTATACCCCAGCCCTTTACACCCATACCCCTAACAATCTTTAAATACTAAAACCACCCATGTCACATGGGCTATTCTTAACCAAATATCCAGAATGACAAACAGAAATCTGCATTAAAAAAAAAAAGACACAGGATGAGACAATCCAAAGATATATGTATTGAAAAATAAAACCAACGAACAGAAAATAAGAGCAAATGTCATGTTGAATCACCTGCCTGTAATGAACTCTTCAAAGTAAATGGAAGCCTGGACTGTTTCTGTTCATAGTGTTCCATCTGAGATGGGAAGGAAGTTAGCATTCATGGAACATCTACTTCATGCTAATAAGTTCTCATGCATCTGTCTATTCTATTTTTGAGACAACTCAAGGAAGTATTATTATTTCCACCATAGGTATGAAGAAACTGAGAATTCAAGAGATCTACTGACATACTCTAAGTCCCAGAGTTAGTTCATATCAGAGACAGGATTTCAAGGTCCTTATATATCTGATTCCAAATCTCTGACTATTCCCCTAGACAAGGGCAAAGACCAGAAAAGGTTTGCAAATGAACCCAACGGTACTCACCAAGTTCCTTCGACTAGGTTAAACACCGTAAGGAGAGGGCTGCTCTTTCTGGGAGTTTCTACCATTGAGTTGTCTGTGCATGTAAAGGAAGTGAAGCTCTGCACGTAGCTTGAATACTTATCTACCACTATTAGAGTCAGAGTGCACAGGGATGCCAACCAAAAGGAAAGCTGGTCTGAGTAATGTGCAATGACTTCACTCAACAAAATGAAGATGCTAGAGATAAGTATCAGTGATGTGATAAGAACCTAAAGAAATCATTCTATGGTTTGCAGCTTCATACTGTTTCACAATTCAAATCAATGAACAATTTCTGAGCACTACATACACATCTAACAATCTCCTTCATGTTACAGGGAACTCCGTGGTGAGCAAATATATCTATAGCTCAGCTGACAAAAGTTCTCTAATTTTAAAGACTCGGATGATTAAGCTGGGCCTGCCAACATAATCTCTTCATTTCAAGGTCATTAATTTTATCCCCTCTGAAAAATCCTTTTTTGTCACATAAAGTAACATACTCACATGTTCCAGGAATCAGAATGTGGTGGGATGATGACATTATTCTGTCTATAACAGCAACACATACATGTTTGCAGTTTGGCAGAACAAAGAAGGCAAAAACACATGACTATGATACCAGGGAGATGAGCCAAGATTTATGGTAAAGGATTAAACTACTAAAGGTATGCTGAGCCCCTCCATTTGATTCAGAGGAGTAAGAAAGGCATATGGCAGGATCTTGTAAGACTATAAGGACCATTTAAGCTGGACTTTGAAGAATGATTAGGATTTTGAAAGGTGGAGCTGAAAGGGAAGAGCACTGTAGACATAAGAAAAAGCATGAATAAACTCTTGGTGGCAGAAACTTGCAGGAGATATTGAAGCCACTTCTACCATAGGAGTAGAATACAACAGAAATGCACCTGGAACCCCTACATATAAGCGAAAATGGAAAAATAACAATACAAATTACCAATCAGTAAAAAAATTAATAGTGTTTTTAAAATTGAGTCTCTAGTAATGAATAAAAATAAGACTAGATCCCCATCTCACACCAGATTCAAAAATAAATTCAAGGTGGATTAAAGACCTAATTGTGAAAATAAAATTTCAAAATTTTTAGTAGAAAATATTTAAAAATATCTGTATGACCTTGGGGTAAGAAAGTATTTTTTAAACAAAATACAAAACAGTAAAGTAGTGAAGGAGAAGCCTGCTAAATTTGACTCCTTCAAACGTTCTAAAAGCTTCGAAAGCTTTTAGGGACGCCTGGGTGGCTCAGTCAGTGAAGCATCTGTCTTTAGCTCAGGTCATGATCCTGGGGTCCTAGGATTGAGTCCCTGCTTGGTTTCTTTCCCCAGTGGTGGGGGGGCCCTGCTTCTCCCTCTGCCTGCCACTCTCCCTGCTTGTGCTCTTTCTCTTCCTCTCTCTCACTGACAAATAAATGAAATCTTTAAAAAAAAAAAGTAAAGCTTTTATATGTGAATGGCAAAGAAGCATAGGAAAAGATGCTCATTATCATTAGCCAATTAAGAAATGTTAATGAAAATAACAAATAACAATACTAGTCCACCAGAATGGCTAAATTTAAAAAGACCAAGAATACTAAATGATATTGGCAAGGCTGTGGACCAACTGGACCTCTTATGCACTCTAAGCAGGAACACAAAACTGTACACCCCATCCAAAAGCAGTTTGTCACTTTTTATAAAGTTAAACATGAACTTACCATTTGACCCAGCAATTCCACTCCTATTTATCCAAGAGAAATTGAAACTATGTCCACAAAACTATTTGTAAATGGATGCTCGCTGTAGCTTTATTCATAATAACCAAAAACCCAGAAACAGCCAAATGCCCATCAACTAGTGAGTACATGAACAAATTGATACAACTCTAAATAAATTTTTTCATCTGTAAAATCAGAGTGATAAAACTATCTATTTCAGAGGTTTCTTGTAGAAGACTAAATAAGGGTAATGCAAAGTACTTGAATGGAAACTGGTAAAAAAAAAGGCAATCAATAAATGGTAGCTATTATTTTGACATCTGGAAGTTTTAAGATTTTTCTGTTGTCACACAAAATAGATTTAAATATTTTTTGCTGACAACTTTGTGGATCTACCTTTCCATCCCTCAATACTCTATTTTTGTAACTATTTTATTTTTTAAAGATTTTACTTATTTATTTGACACACAGAGACACAGTGAGAGAGGGAACAGAAGCAGGGGGAGTGGGAGAGGGAGAAGCAGGCTTCCCGCTGAACAGGGAGCCCAATGTGGGGCTCGATCCCAGGACCTTGGGATCATGACCTGAGCCAAAGGCAGCCGCTTAACACTGAGCCACCCAAGTGCCCCCATAACTATTTTAATGTGATATAGAAATGAAATTCTATCATGTGTAAAGGCCTCTTTCAGTTTCCATGCTACTCCCCTTCAATATGGGCTTTATCCTCATAATCTGAAATAGCTGCCAAAGCTGTAGCCATCACAATCATGTTCCAGGCTTCAGGAGAGAAGAATGGGCAGAAGGAGTCTCCATGTCTGCTTTTTGGTGAGTTTTATTGAAGTATATTTAAATGCAGTAAAATTCACCCCTAAGTTTTACAGAGGAAGAAACTAAGACAAAGTTAGAAATGAATTAAAATGTCCAAGATCATGGAGATGATAAGTAATGGAACTGGAATTGATATTCAGCGCTGGGTCTATAGTGCCTCTACCACAATAAATAAATAAATAAATAAATAAATAAATAAATAAATAAATAAAGTAAGTTGAACAACACATGCCAGACATAGAAGATATCTGTGAAAAAGTTAACTGATAAACACTGAGTAGTCAAATTCATTTGAGTAAATACCTAGGAGCATAATCCTGGGTTATATGGTAAGACTATGTTTAGCTTTGTAAGAAACTGCCAAGAATTTGTCCTTTTTTTGTCTTTTTTTTTTTTTTTAGAGGGAGAGAGAATCTTAAACAGGCTCTATACCCAGCACAGAGCCCTATGCAGGGCTCGATCCCATTACCCTGAGACAACGACCTGAGCCAAAATCAAGTCAGATGCTTAATCAACTGAGTCACCCAGGTGCCCCTACCAAGTTGTCTTCTAAAGTGTCTGTGCCATTTTGCAGTCCCACCAGCAATGAATGACGGAGTTCTTATTTTTCTGTATTGTCTCTAGCATTTGCTATTGTCAGTGTTATGGGTTTTGACCATTCTAATAGGTGGGTAGTGTTACTGTCGTTTTAATTAGCAGTTCCCTAATGATATATGATATTGAGGAGCTTTTCATATGATAATGTGCCATCTGGATATTTTATTTGGTGAGTAACCTGTTCAGATCTTTTGCTCACTTTTTAATTGAGTTGTTTCTTTATTCACTGTTGACTTTTACGCATTCTTTGTATATTTCAGATATTAGTTCTTCACCAGATGTATGGTTTGCAAATACTTTCTCCCAGGCTGTGACTTGTCTTTTCCTTCTCTTAAAAGTGCCCTTCAGGGGTGCCTGGGTGGTTTAGTCGGTTAAGCACTGGACTCTTGATCTCAGCTCAGATCTTGATCTCAGGTTCCTGAGATCCAGCCCCACACTGGGCTCTATGGTCAGCACAGCATATGCTTGAGATTCTCTCTCCTTCTACCTCTGCCCCTCACGCTTGTGCTTCTCTTTCTCTCTCTCTCTAAAATAAATAAATAAACCTTTTTTTTAAGTGCCTTTCACAGAGTGGAAATTTTTAATTTTCATATGATCTAACTTACACATATTTTCTTTCATTAAAAAAAGTGCCTTTTACAAATGGAAATTTTTAATTTTCATGTGATCTACACAAATTTTCTTTCAATAACTTGACACTGCAATTAAAAACTCATGATCCTACCCAAGGTCTCACCATTTTTTTTTTAAGATTTTATTTATTTATTTGACAGAGAGAGATTACAAGTAGGCAGAGAGGCAGACAGAGAGACAGGGAGAGGAGGAAGCAGGCTCTCTGCTGAGCAGAGAGCCCGATGCGGGCCTCCATCCCAGGACACTGAGATCATGACCTGAGCCGAAAGCAGAGGCTTTAACCCACTGAGCCACCCAGGCACCCGCCAAGGTCTCACCATTAAGCATGATGTTTTGTGTAGATATTCTGTATCAAATTGAGGATGTTCCCCTCCATTCCTACTTTGCTGCTTTCCATATTTAAATTTTTTTCTTAAAAAAACAATGACAACAAAAAAAACTCAGAAGGTGGTTTAGAGCCCAATAATAGAATACTTTAAATGCCAAGTTAAAAAGTTTAAACTTTATTCTATGGGCAGTAAGAAGCAACTGAATGTTTTAAGCATTAGAGCTTCTAAACTTTTACATGTTTTGAGCATCAGAGCTTTTAAACTTTTACATGTTTTGAGCATCAGAGCTTTTAAACTTTTACATGTTTTGAGCATCAGAACTTAACACTTTTAAACAGCTTAAAAGTTTTATTTAGAGATGTTCTACTTTTATTTTAAGATGTCCAGAAAAGGTGACTCCTCCACCTCCTTCAGTAACCCATTCTGGTGAAATACAAATCTCAGTCTTCATTAACCCTGCTTCATAACAAACCTGAATCTCTTGGAGTCCCGAGGAGGATGAAGAACATTCATCAATCTTGATGAACTATTTCAGCAAAGACATGACTCCTACCCCAGTATTCAGCTACCCACCCCCTGCCAACAAAAGAAAGCTATGTCACTGTGGTTCAGGACAGAGGCCCAGGCACCCAGGGGCCCAGACTCAGTATTAGGCATATATGGACAAAATGCAATGACCACACCTGAATCAACAATGTTGACACATTCCTTTGCATCACACTTTCTACCAGGGGAATTGCTACTGTCAAGGGCTCTATTAATAAAGACATCTGGATGAATCTTTGGCCTATCTACAGAGAACACCTTGTAGCCCAGTTCTCATGGCCCGGCTGCCTCACTTCTTCTCTACCCACCTTCCTGCATCCTGCTCTTCCCTTCCTTTTCTCCCTTCTGCCTATCACAACCAATTCTCAGAAGGGCAGCAAAGATGTGTCTGGATTCTAAGTAAACTGCCTTCCAGGGCAATTTAAGAAAGAGAGGCCTCCAGGATCAGATTCCAAATTTTGCTTGGTTTGGACTTGAGTGTGTGGAGGGGTGGCAGACAGAAGGTAATCAATAGGAGACCAGAGAGCCAAGAATATGTAAAAAGGAAATGATTTGCCAGCTAGGGCTATGAATCTCTGAGTTCTTGAAGTTCACAGGTTTACAAACTACACAATCCTCCTATTCCCCACATCGCATCCACAAGTTCCCCACTGGTGGATGTCCATTCTTGACCAGGCAATTGTAGGGAAGTTCATTCTAACCTGGTTTTCCCCTTCCTCTCAAAAACCTACTTTAGTTACCCACTCCTTCCTTTCTCCCTCCTGTCAACACACACATAAATATGATTTGATCTGGATCCTTTTCCCTTGGGGCAGGTTCAGGTGTGGGGTCAGGGCTGGGGCCTCGAGTTTTTTTCCACTGTATCCAACACACATTCAGCGTTGGCAACCACACAAATAATTGACCTTCACCCTGTGTCAGAAGGGACAGTGTGAGACTCAGAGAAAAGAAGGTACTTTTAATTTAAGGAACTCTGTCATGCCCTGGGCATTTGGTAAACTGCTGGCTTAGTGGAAAAGAAATTCAGTTTTCAGTTTTCTTTGGAATAAGTGCCTCTAAGAATGCTCGGACATATGTAGGGAATGATCACTAGTGCTCTTGGCTGCCTGCTTATCCATCCATTCCATTAGTTCTCCCTCTTCCCGTTCATGCTTTCAACAAATATTTATTGAACAACTAGAATTCCAGCTCACTGTGTACATGCGATAGAATCAGAACCCTCATGGTAATCAGATCCCCAGATGATTTACGTGCACATAAAAGTTTTAGAAACACTTGTCTAGGGCAGTATTTCTTAACAGCAGCACTAACTGACATTCCAAGCCACATAATTCTTTGTGTGTGGAGCCATCTTGTGCTATGTAGGATGTTTATTTAGCAAAATTCCTGGCCTCTGCCTACGAGATCCTGGCAGTACTTTTCCCCCAGTTGTGATAGTCAATAATATCTACAGGTATTGATAAAGATCCCCTGAGGGGCAAAATCATATCCCCTTCCCCAATTAAGAAGTACTGGTTTAAATGAAGCTTGGATCCTGAAAAAAAATTAATTTAATTTAATTTAAGAAAAAGAAGTGCTGGTTTAGATGACCCTAGGTCAAATCCCCTTAAACATAAAAAGGATTTTTTTCTTTTCTCTTAGGAAAAAGAGAAATATAACAGATCTAACTCTAGACTATTGTATTGAAATAAGTCCAACCAAGATCATATATACCTTTCTCAGAAAGATAAAGTACTGATTATTGTAACTAATAAAACAGAAAACCATCATTTGGAAGAACTGTGTTTGCAAGATTCCATGACCTTTTAGAGAAAAATCTTTCAAGTTTGCTGTTTAATATTAATATTAAGGAGAAAGAGGAGCCTGACATTAAACATGACATACATGAGGTCAAGGACTTAGCACTGGATGTCATCACTGCCAATTATATGTGGATCAGGTACAAACAAATAAAGGTCTATATAAAACAACTCCCCATCTTGAAAAAGATGGTTATTGTGGTTGTAATGCTCTGTGTCCTCCCTCAAATAATGAAAGTGGTGACAAGGCAGAAGTTATGTTCAAATCCAGTTTATGGAAAAATAAATGAATAAAATAAACATAAATTGAAACCAGTATGGTGATTTCTGAACATTGTACAATTTTAGTTGGTGTAGGGATGGAAATGTCAGCAGAATCACTCTGTGGTCTTTCTGTCTCTTGGTGTCAGGAAATTTATGTCTCACTGTTTATTTTAATTAAAAAATATAGGCCCAATCTAGGAAATAATGACTTCTGATTTTGGCAAGTGCCTCTGACAAGCAAAGAAAGAAACAACATCATTTCAGCTACTGATAAAAAACGCAGAGCCATGAGAGAGCACTCAGATTCAGCATGGGACAGTGGGCACAGGGGTTCCACTTCTGAAGTTCTGAGCTAGGCTGGGCTGAGCTGAAGGATCAAGGCTACAGCAGGGAACACATGTGAAGGGGATGAGGCCATTGGCCCAGTCCTGCCCTCAAACACACCCATTTTTACTGGTCCCATTTCCCAGAAGAGGCATTAGATATTAGGCAGCTTGACTGAACGTCTACAGCCAGTAGGTGGTAGAAGGCAGAAAAAGAACACAGGTCTCTGGGATATAAGTTGGTGATTTTCCTTCAGCAACACCACATACTCCTGTTTTCACTTCCTGTTGGTGCTTTAACAAATTACCGCAAGTTACAATCAAATTTAACATCTTAGAGATCTGGAAGTCAGACGTCTGAAGTGGGTCTCCCTGAGATTTCATTCTCTCTTGCTGACGCTGTCCCCATTCTTCTGTTACCATTCATCGTTCTGATTCGGATTCCCCTGCCTCACTCTTACAAGAACGCTTGTGATTACATGGGGCTGGCCTGGATAATCCATAGTTGTCTCCTCATCCCCACATCTTTAACTTAATCAAATCTTCCAAGTGTCTTTTGCCATTGGAAGGAAACCAGAATATGTCACCTCAAAATACATCTCTTTAACGTAAAAATTATTTTGAGCTGAAGGCAGTTCGGAACGCAGGAAAAGCTCTCTTGAACCTCCCTTTTACTGATTAAACACAGGATATAAGTTCCCCTTTCACTGGAGGCAGATGCTTAGCAGCCCAGAGATGGCACCGGAGAAATCGGCAAACCAACCTTACTCTATTAGTTCCCTTTCATATGTTTATATTTACAGTTTGCTGTCCTTCGAAGCTTAAAACTGCTTGACTTTGTCCTGTCCTATCTCTTCAAATTTTTTGTTCTTTGCCAAAAATGCCCTAGAAACCAAAATTCTAAGCTGTTGCTTGGACTTGCTTTTGGTTACGTTTTCTCCCGAGCGATGTGCACTGCCCATGTTAAAAAACTTTGTCTCTTGCTGTCTATATATCTGTTAAAGAGTCCCATCTGAAAACCTAACATGGGTAGAGATCAACTTTTGCTACCCTGACATACATAAGGTAACATCTTCCAGGTGTCCGGAGATTAGGGCACGGACATCTTTGGGCAGCCAAAGCTGACCACACCCGCTTAGGAATGCCAGTCACAGGAAGGGCTCTGACAATCATAAAAATATATTTTTTTAAATCACTGACAGTGGGGAAGAAGAGAAGAGGAATAGAAGGAGCCTTCGACAGACTCTCAGGTTCCACGTCATGAGGGATACTCAGCAGGATACTTTGATCCTGGCTGTTGCAAAGACAACCAACGCCTAGGCTGCAACTCCTAGAGATTCTGAGTCAGTTAGTCTGAGGAAACCCAGGCATCAGCATCTTAAAATTCCCCATAGGGCAGAGCACCTGGCTGGCACAGTAGGTTGAGGGTCAGACTCTTGGTTTCATCTGATCTTGGGGTCATAAAGCTCCGTACATTGTCTGCATGGGTTTCTCTCTCCCTCTCCCTCTACCCCTCCCCCACCTCAAAAATTAACTTAGATTAATCGATAAAATTAATTTAATTTAGATTAATTAATAAAATCAATAATTAATTTAGATTTAATTAATAAATCTTTAAAAATAAAATTCCCCCTAAAGGATTAAGAACCCAGATTCTAGAATCAGGCTGCTTGCATCCAAAAGCCAGACCCACCACCATGTGCTTGACCTGAAGTATATTATTTAACTTTGCCTATTAATATAAAATGGGTATGATGCTCTTAATAGAAGCACCTTGTAAAGCTGAAGATAAATTGACATTATACTAGTAAAGCTCCTGCCACATAGTAGGCACTGCATAAGTATCTCAAAGCTCTCCAGAGGGCCGTCTGGGAACTCCCCAGTCTGGCACCGGTGTAATTTCTGTGTGTGCCTAGGATGTGAAGAGTTGGGATTGCGAGGCACTGCAGGCACCATCTCCCCTGCCCTGCCTGATTGTAATGGGCTCTGGACGTGCTAACCCCAATGTGCCAAGGGAGGGGCAGCAGTGGGAGCAGAGCTGCAGTTATGCATGCAAATTATGCATGCATGTAAACTATGTATGCAAAGTGAATAAGAAGAAACAACGATAAAGGCTGGAGTGGAGGTGGAAGAGGTGTGGCTGGCCATGAAAAATAGGAGGAATGCTAAGGGCTGTGTGATAGTGATCAAGGTTTCACCGTCTGATAGAGCAGTGGTTCTCCATATGGCTAACACTGCAAAACATCTGGGAGCCAAAAAAAAAACAAAAACCATTTAGAGTGTCTGGTTCCCACTCAGACCCATTAAATCAGAATCTCTAGGAGTAAGGCCTGAGAATCTTTCTCTTCCTTCCCTCCTTCCTTCCTTCCTTCCTTCCTTCCTTCTTTCTTTCTCTTTCTCTTGCTTTCTTACTTGCTTTCCTTTTCCTTTTCTAAGCTCCCCAGATGATTCTAGTTAGCCAGAGTTGAAAGCACCAGCCCTTTCTCTTTTGCCAACTGTCCTAGGTTAGTCAGCCTCACCAACTGCAACGTGAAGTGAAGGGAGGGGACAGAAAGGCTCACAGTGACTGGGTTCCTATTATGTACCAACACACCTGACACACACTAATTAATTTAACCCCCATAATTACTATTCCCACGTTAGAGATAATAATAGAGAGGTGCATTTCGCAAGAATTATAATGCGACTCACAACAGTGTCTTGGCCTGACCCAAGACTCAACCCCACATCTATGTTCAAATGGGACAAAGGAAGAAAAATGACAATTTAGAGTATCCATCCCTCTCAGAGCCATTTAGAGTCCTCTCAATACATGAGGTAGCATTTTCCCCCCCATTTCGCATTTAACGGGACAGAGACTTGACAAGCTAACTAACCTGCCCACGTCCAAAAGCTTGTAAACAGAAGAACTGGAATCTTGCCTCAAGCCTGTCCACCACTAATCGGTGTCCTCTTTCCCATCATTTCTGCCTTCCATGCCTCAAAAGCTATCATTTACTGAATGCTGACTCTGTCTCAAATACTGTACTCAGAACTTCATATGCATTCCCCATGGAAAAATCAAGTAAAATGATCGGGACATAGAAACAAAATCGTTCATGTACAGGGCCAAGGTTAGCGGCACCGCGTGGGAGGGTTAGAACGGGAGCTTCTCTGGCCCCACCCCCGACCTGCTGAGTCAGAGTCTGCATTTTAACAAAACCGCCAGGGAATTCATCGGCACAGTAAAGTTGCAGAAGACTGCTGTAGATGGTTTGGGTTCTGCTGCTTATCTTTCCAGAGTGGTTTCGGTAATGTATAGGCTCCTCCTAAGAGTCTCCATTGACCAGCCCTCACAAGGCTCCAGTGAACAATATTCAAGGAAGCTGCTGCCTTCTGCTTCGTGGTTGAAAACGCTGTCAGGGAGAGGGGAAGGCCCCGAACACTCTTTCCCCAGTACAGCTCTTTTTGAATTTCAGGGTGTTGGTCTGTAGATACACAACATCGCCAAAGGACTCCAAATACCCTCAGCAGGAGGGTCACTCCTTAACAAGAAAAATTCCACTGAAAAGTGACATTTGTTGATAGTCTATGGAAGCCAGAATGGGATAAAGCAGTGGTTCTCAAACTTGAGTAACATGCAGACATTTTAAAAGGAAAAAAAAATTATGTCAAAGCCGTTATACTGACTTACGTTGTTTTCTTCGTTTGAAAAAGAGAGTGCGCATGTGTGCACGGGGTGGGGGTGGGGGGCCCAAGGGAGAGGATCTCAAGCAGGCTCCACACTGGGTGCAGAGCCCAGCATGGGCAGCTCAATCTCACAACCCTGAGGTCATGACCTGAGCTGAAATCAAGAGTCCCATGCTGAACCTACAAAGCCACCCAGGTGCCCTGACTTAAGCTGCTTTTATTATGAACTTTCTTTCTTTTTTTTTTTTTAAAGATTTTATTTATTTATTTGACGCAGAGAGAGAGAGATTACAAGTAGGCAGAGAGGCAGGCAGAGAGACAGGTAGAGGAGGAAGCAGGCTCCCTGCTGAGCAGAGAGCCCGATGCGGGCCTCGATCCTAGGACGCTGAGATCATGACCTGAGCCGAAAGCAGAGGCCTTAACCCACTGAGCCACCCAGGTGCCCAAAACGAGAAGAATTCTTAATGGTTAGTTTCCCTGAAGGCTACCTGCAGTATTGTCTAAATGTTTCCTGTGAGACTTCACTTTGCCTCATTTTAACAATAAGTCTTATACCAAACTGAGAAATAACAAAACATGTGAGGCAAGACTGGCTAATAATAGCACCCTAAATTTGTGTGAAACTTTTAACACTTCCAAGTCCATGATCTGGTTAATTCCATGAAGGACCTTATAAAACATGATCAGGAACCCAGGAAGAAGAGAGGCTGGCCTGAAGGTTCACAGCTGAGGTATAACTAAACCACCAGTCTCCCCTATATTCCCAGCTTCAAGCCTTTTTTTCACTGTTGCCCATTGACAGAAATCAAAAAAGACATCTAATTCAAAGTGGCCAAACACAAGTGATAAACCAGCAATAACAGGACTTTGGGGAGGGAAAGCCAACTAGAGACTGCTGTGCAAGAAAAATACTAAGCCGCAGGAGGGCTGATGGGATTTTCTGAGTAACTCCTTAGAATCTACTTGGACACATGAGGGGCCTCAGGGTCCTACACAGGGTGGTCTCTTGAGGTCCCATGTAGCTCCGTGACCCCACTATTCAGTGTCCTGTTGGCATTGCAGCAACATAGATGTCAGAGCACGGCCCATCACGAGCTACAAGGAGGCGGCTAACTGGCATTAGGGATGCAAAAAGGAAGCAAGGTCAGAGATTTCTGAGGGATCACTGTTAATCAGCATGCAAACAGTTTATCATTCACTTAATGCATGGATTAAGGGTTTTGAATTGAATGGGCAACATACCTGCAGAATACCCTACTTACAGTGTCCTATTTTATCCGCCCACGTCTCTTCAAGGAATACAAGTTACTAGTAGCTTCCTGGTATTAACAGAGCAGGAAACTAAGGTTTAAAAACGGTAAGTTACGGATTCTCACAGTAGTTAAATGGCAGAGCTGGGATTGGACCCTGGTGTGAATGCCTCTAGGACCCAGGCTCCTACTCACATGCTCGTGCCCCTCCCTGAGACGCAGAGCAAACTGAGTGTGGCAAGGACAGTCAGGGCTCCAGCACGCCTGGCCCAAAGGGCAATGTAGAGCACAAGGGCAAATACAGGAAGGTGGCTAGAGGTGAGGCTTCAAAGGCTGCTCAATGTCAGCCGAAGAGATGGGCCTCCCTGCCCTAAGCTGCGCTCCCCGGGGAACTGTCATTATCCATGGAAGGAAAAGGTTAAGGGTGCAAAGGGACGGAAGGGCAGAGCACCGGGCCGCTGCTCCTCTGCCAATATCAGGAAGCCAGTAAAAGCTTTGAGGAAAAGCAGTTAGGTGGTGTCAATAATCTTTCAGGCAGATTCACTTGCCAGCCACGCACAGAAGAGATTAAAGGGAGCAGGAGGCTGGAGGCGAGGAAGCTGGTTAAGAGGCTATTGCGGGCACTGGTCTCTGAGCTGACGAGTCTGAGTCAGAACAGGGCAGTGAGGACAGGGAGGGGGGAAGGACCAATGGGAGAGTTACCCACGGTGAAGGAAGGGCTGCGGAGAGCTGCAGAGCCGCGGCTGTGATCCGCGATGGTCGGAGGCAGCCAGAAGAGCGGAGGAAGGATACTACCAGAGCCGGCAGGGGCTTCAACCCTGCACGCTCGGAACCTGCCTCTTCTGTCTCCTTACCGGGCCACAACTCCGGGGACCCAGGGACACTTCCTATGCCTGGCAGCCCCACAGCTTGTCCCTAATGGCTACCCGAGGCCAGGCGTTGGGTAGACTTCGTAAATATTGACTGGCAGTCTGTTTCCTCTGCCTGGAACTCTGTTCCCACTTCTGCCTGGAAACTTCATGGGGGAAGGCCTCCCTGAAGGCCCAGCAAAAGCATGTCTTCCTCAAGGAGGCCTCCATGATGAGTTCCTCTCCATTAGGTCCTCCAGTTTTCCTCCCACAGAAACATTTCTGCACGGAACGTATTACAATGTAGAATTTTATACTTATTTTAAAATTTATTTTTGTATTTCCTTTTGTTGCTTTTGTTCTTGGTGGTAGTTTTCCACCTTTCCCTGCTACATTACCAGCCCTGCAAAATCAGTATTTCTTTTCACCATTGAGCCCCCAACGTCCAGCTCAGCAGTGACCCATAGAGAAAAAATGCAAGGCACAAATGTAATTTTAAATTTCCAGCAGTCACATTTTTTTAAAGTAAGAAGAAAAAGAAACAGGTGAAATTAATTTTAAGAATGTATTTGATTTTATTTAACCAAATATATCCAAAATATTATCATTTAGATGTGGGATCTATTGAAAAATTGATGAGATAGTTTACATTCCTTTTTTTTTTCCTGTACTGTCTTTATCTTCTGTATTTTACACTCATAGCATATCTCAATTGGAACTAGCCACACATCAGGTCACTTATGGCTAGTGGCTACCATAATGGCTAACACAGATCCTTGCAGGATGCTTGCCATATATCACTTACTTAATTAATAAAAAGTTGATTCATGAGAAAGGGAAGGTAGAAAGGGAAACAAGAAGAAAAAAATGGAGAGAGGAAAAGAAAGTGAAACTAACATTTTTTCGGTATTTTATTTATGTTAAGTTCTTCCATATTTCAATAAATTATGTGATTTAATGCTAACACCAACCCTGGTGAGGTAGGCATAATGAGAACCATCTTTATAAATGGGACAGTGCTTTGGAGAAGAGATGTAACTTGCCCAGGATCACACTGCCTTACGAGTAAAAGAACCAAGATTCAGAATGCAATCTCCCTTACCAAATTGTGCTGCCAGCACTCACAGAAGCCATACAGAACAAGTCCAGTCAGGCCCAAACTGCTATCTAAATCTCTCTGTCATTCAGATAAAACATCCCAGGGCTCCTGTGATATATTGTTTTGAATCTCACAGACACTCCTTTCGAAAGTATGATCTGATTATTTCAGGCTAACATGGGAGTCTCCCCTTCCTCCTCCAGAAATGTTTTAGAGAGATCCTTATCGCATTTGCTGCTGTGCATTAGGACACTACTATGGCCAAACAAAATGGAGGCATTTGAAGTAACCCAAATATGCCAAGCTCGCTAACATTTGCCTCCTAGCTCTATATAGTTTCCCTGCTACCTAGAGCCCTTCCCACCCTCACCTGATTAACGTGTATCCTACATGACTCAGTTCAAGAAAAAAAGAAGTAACAAAGAAATGGAAAAAAACTCAATTCATCAGTGATCTTATCTCAGCCAAGAAATCTCCCTGACCCACTCTCCTTTACTGTGCTCATAAGATACTCATGTGGAATTTTTCATACAAACCATCATTATACACCTAGGGTCTCCCTCACTGTGAGCTTCTGGAAAGCAAGAACCATATCTTTTATCTTTATATACACATTGGACAGCACTTATATAATGGGTTGTTAAACAAGTTGACTAAAGAATGGATGTATCAATGAGCATGTTCACAACCCTGTTTAAGTATAAGAGGCAATTCCTGGTACCACACAGTCCAAAGAGTTAAAAAAAGGACTAAAGTACTCTTGCAATATCTGCATCACACTCAGGCTATTTGTCAAGGTGTGGGTCGCAATGACATGAGCAGATGGCATTGGCAGACCACCCTGTGATGCTTCCAACCATATCATAAGAAGCACTGTTTTCAACTGTGCAGAAGATGTAGCAAAATTGGGACTTGTCCCATTGTTAGCTCCTGGGAGGTTAGGGATATGTGGAAGCCACGAAATAGGAATATGGTGGGTAGGAAGAAGCATGCTAAGCACAGAATGTGGGCCACAGAGCCAAAGACCCGAGGCACGCTGACCTGGAAGGACAGGGGACATGCAGTGTTGGTATCCATATACCCATCAGAAGGACAGATGGTAGCAGACTGCACTGAGCAAAAGGCCAACCCTCAGGAACTTAGTTCTCCCGAACTCACAATGCCTAGACAGGTATGTTTACCCTCTGGGAGTATCTTGAAAGATGTTTATAGCCTGAAACTCTTGCCTGCACCTGAGATTGTGTCTGTACCACGATGAGATTGCGGTCAGAGCTTCAAATGTTTGATGCACCACACAGGTGTGCTCCTGGTGAGTACAGTTGTGTCAGAGGAAAATACAAATTCCCTCAGTCCTAGGAACAGCCAGGTGAGTGTAAGGGAGGGCCAATGCTTATGGAAGCCAGAACCTACCCCTGAACCCTGGCCTATTGCCTAGAAATGAGCGCTCTCATCTACATGGTATCATGTTCTATGTAAACTCTGCCATGAAAAATGTTGAAAAGTATTGAGTTAGACTATATGAGGTGAATGAGCAAGATTCAGAGACTTAGGACTTTTAAAAAGTATTTCACTTTGACAGGGCCAAGTGGGTAGAAGATAGTAGATATGATAGTAGCCAGGATCTGACCCGATAGCCTTGTAGGATCATGAGCTCTCAAATATAAGTATAAGCCAAGACCAGCCTATTTGTGTGGGTGTTTCTGAGAATGCAGGTGGAAACTTTGCGCAGTGGCAGTATCGTAGCCAATGAGGTTTATCCAAGGCACAATTATTGCTAATTGAGAATTCAGGTGGAAGATGGCACCACTGAAAGTCAATTAATAATAATAACCCACAAGAATAAGGCCCAGATCCTCAATAATGCCACACTCCTGAAAAACAAACATATCAAGGTGAGTGACACTTCATCCCCCAGTAGCCCATGTTTCCTAATTGAGAGAAGCAGGTCAGGGGCCAAAGTCAGCCCTACGACCACTGCCTGGCACCTCACGACCTCTCCTCCTAGCATGGTATGGCCCAGGGAAAAATTAGCCCTTAGAAATTAGAAACACTCAAGGAATTTCTCATACCTACCATCATTAAAGCTTCATAAGCAAGCTAGAAAATGAGGAGGAAGAGGGCATGATTGTCAGTGAAGCTGAGCTCATTACCCCCATGCCCCAAATTTATTCTCCTGCCCCTGTTTGCTTGTCTTTTCAAGCATAGATCTGAACCTGAACTCAGGGTTGGGTAGAGCTGGGAAGGCACAAAATCAGAGAACCCCAATAATACCTAAGGACGATTAAAGGTATCAGGAAAGCACGGCTTCTGTTGAACTCTTACTTGACCAGAAACCACAAATAAGGAAGAACAAACACCTCTCCCCGCACTACTAAGCTTGTCGGAAACATACTTCACAGTCACAGCAAATGGGCCTAGAGCTATAATAGGACCAGGGTACAGGGGAAAGGCAAGAGCTGAATGTGGCAAGGAGGCCCTCTTCACTCTGAACAGGTGGCAGATCAGTGCCACTTCTCAGCATGACTCCGGTTGGCATCATGCGCCTGTGGATCTGAGTGGGCAAAAGGCCAGACCCATTGGCACAAAGTAATATGGAGTAAATGCCCCCAAGGGTGTGTGCGTGTACGTGCTGAGGCTACCGTGGCACCTCAACAGCCAGAGCCAAGGAGAAGCTAACATCTGAGATCTAAATAAGCCCTGCCAAGGTAGGGCAGGCACCAAAAAGAGGAAACTCAAGTTAATTCCCACCACACCCAACCTCCACCAGAGATGCAAATGTCACCTGACTCTGTCCGTTCAACTCTGTCAGTGGGGAGCTGAGCGCTCCCCCGAGGAATTTAAGCTCGACTAAATTAAAAGGCATCCAAGACATTTACAGAGCTCCACTCTCTAAATTTTGCTCCCAGCTTCTAAAGGGGTTCTTCAACAATTAGAAATGACTAGAAAGCAAATACCTTCCTTCTTGAAGGCTAAAAAAATGTTCACTCACTTATCATCTACCACTGGCCAAAGAAGAGTTGGAGTTTCCTGTGGAGTGAGTGTGTCTTGGGGGCAGGGGAGGGGAGGCACAGGATGATACAAAAAGGCATTGCAGGTAAAATCACACAAACACACACAAACTGAAAAGAGCGGAAGACAAAAATAGGAACAAACAACAAGGACAATGAATAGAAAACAGTAACAGATATGGTAGATACTAAACTATACCGATAATTAAACATTAATGATCTAAGTGCACCAATTTAAAAACAAGATTGGGGGCACCTGGGTGGCTCAGCTGGTTAAGCGGCTGCCTTCAGCTCAGGTCATGATCTCAGGGTCCTGGGATGGAGCCCTTCATTGGGCTCCTTGCTCAGCAGGGAGCCTGCTTCTCCCCTGCTTGCTGTTCCCCCTGCTTGTGCTTGCTCTCTGTCTTTCTCTATCTCACTCACTCATCTGTCAAATAAATAGATAAAATCTTTTAAAATAATAAAATAAAATTTAAAAATAAAAAATAAAAAGACTGTCAGAGTGGATAAGAAAAACAGTATGTTGTCTACAAGAAACCCACCTTAAATATCAAGACACGTATAGATTAAAGGGATGGAGAAAGTTATGTTATGCTGACACTAATCAAAATAGAGCAAGAGTAGATACATTAATTTCAGACAGAGCAGACTTCAGAGCAAGGAAAGTTGTCAAGAATAAGGAGGAGCATTGCATAATGATAAAGGGGTCAATTGCCCAGAAAATATAAAAATTGTTGATGTGTATAGGCCTGACAACAGAGCATCAGAATACCCAGGGCAAAAACCAATAGAATTGCAAGGAGAAATAGATGAAAACACTCTTCTAGTTGGAGGCTTTAACACTCTTATCAGAAATGGACAGATCCGGGGCACTTGGGTGGCTCAGTTGGTTAAACACCTGTATTTGGCTCAGGTCCATGATCTCAGGGTCCTGGGAACAAGGGTCCTAGGATCGAGCCCCACATCAGGCTCTCTGCTTATTAGCAGGGAGGCTGCTTCTCCCTCTCCCTCTCCTTCTGTGCTCTCCTTCTATGCCCTCCCTCTCTCTCAAATAAATAAAGTCTTAAAAAAAAAAGAAATGGACAGATCCCACAGGCAGAAAGTAAGTAAAGATATAATTGAACTTAAAAGCACCATTAATCAAATGGATATAACTGACATCAATAAACTACTTCATCCAACAACAGCAGAATACACATCCTTCTCAAGCTCAAATGAAACAATCACTAAGGTAGATCACATTCTGGGGCATAAAACACACCTTAACCTATTTAAAAGAATAGAAACCATACAATATATCCTCTTAGACCACAATGCAATTTAATTACAAATCAGTAATAGAAAGATAGCTAGAAAATACCAAAATACATGGAGATTAAATAACACATTTCTCAATAATACATGAGAAAAGAAAAAAATCTCCGGAGAGTTTTAATATTTTGAGTTAAATGAAAATGGAAAAACCAACTTATCAAACCTATGGGATGCAGCAAAAGTAATGCTCAGTGGGAAATTTATAACATAGAATGTATATATCAAAAAAGAAAAAAAGACATAAAATGAATAAGCCAAGCTTCTACCTAAGAAAACTCGAAGAAGATGAACAAATTAAGATCAAAATAAGCAGAAGAAAAAAATAATAAGAATTAAGACAGAAATTAATGACATTGAAAACAGGAAATCAATGAAGAACAGCAACAAAACCCAAAGCTGGTTCTTTGAGAAGATCAATAAAATTGGTAGGCCTCTAGCCAGGCTAAGATAAAAACAAAAAGAAAAAGAAAAAGAGAGAAAGAGAGAAATAAAGAGAGGAAAGAAAGAAAGAGAGAAAGAAAGAGAGAAGGGAAGAAAGGAAGAAAGAGAAAGAAAGCAAGAAAGAGAAAGAAAGAAACTAATAACATCAGAAATGAAAGAGGGGGTATCATTACTGATCCCATGAACATAATAAGGATAATAAAGGAAAACTATAAACAACTCTATACCCACAAATTGGATGACCTAGATGAAATGGACCAAATCCTTGAAAGATACTATTTACCAAACTCATATAAGAAAAGATATAGACAATATGAACAGGCCTATATCTATTAAAGAAATTAAATAAGTAATTAATGACCTTCCAAAAGAGAAATAACCAGGCCCAGATGACTCACTGGTGAATTCTATCAAACATTTAAGGAAAGAAGTGTATTGATTCTGTGTAATATCTTCCAGAAGATAAAAGTAAAGGGAATACTTCTTAACTTATTCTACGAGGCCAGTATTGCCCTAACATTAAAACCAGACAAAGACATTACAGGAAAACAAAACTACAGACCAATTTTTTCTCATGAACATAGAGGCAAACTTCTCAGCAAAACATTAGCAAATCAAATCACGATAATGTATAAAAATAATTATACATTACAACTAAGTGAGATTTATCCCAGCTTGGTTTTTGAATGTTGTCAATATTTTGAATGTTGGTTCAACATTCAAAAACTAACTAAATTAACATATCACAATAGGCTAAAAAAGAAAAATCACCTCTGGAAAACAGTATGGAGATTCCTCAAAAAGTTGAAAATAGAGCTACCCTACGACCCAACAATCGCACTACTGGGTATTTACCCTAAAGATACAAAGGTAGTGATCCTCAGGGGCACATGTACCTGAATGTTTATAGCAGCAATGTCCACAATAGCCAAACTATGGAAAGATCCTAGATGTCTATCAACAGATGAATGGATAAAGAAGATGTGGTATATATATATATACAATGGAATACTATGCAGCCATCAAAAAAACGAAATCTTGCCACTTGCAATGACGTGGATGGAACTGGAGGGTATTATGCTAAGCAAAATAAGTCAATCAGAGGAAGACAATTATCATATGATCTCTCTGACAGGAGGAATTTGAGGGGCAGGGCTGGGAGTCGTGGGGGGTAGGGAGGAAAAAATGAAACAAGATGAGATCAGGAAGGAGACAAACCATAAGACACTCCTAATCTCACAAAACAAACTGAGGGTTACTGGGGGTTGGGAGGGTAGGGATAGGGTGGATGGGTTATGGACACTGGGGAGTGTTTGTGCTATGGTGAGTGCTGTGAAAGGTGTAAGCCTGATGATTCACAGACCTGTACCCCTGGGGCAAATAATAATAATTTAAAAAAAGGAAAAATCACATAATCATACCAATAGATGCAGAAAAAGCATTTGACAAAATCTAGCACTCATTCATGATTAATTAATTACTTAACTTCTTTAAAAAAAACTCTCAGCAAGCTGGAGTAAAGGGGAGCTTCTCTAACTTAATAAAGAATATCTACAAAAATCTACAGCTAACATCATACTTGATGGTGAGAAACTAGAAGTTTTCTTGCTAAAATCAGAAATAGACACCATTGTACTAGAAGTCCTATTTGATATAATAACAGAAGAAAGGGAAATAAGAGGTGTACATTGGGAAGGAAGAAATAAAACTCTGACCTGATAATCTGTATAGAAAATCCAAAAGAATTGATGAGAAACTAGAACTAATAAGCAACTGTAGTAAAAATTTGAAATACAAGGTTAATATGCAAAAGTGGGGCTGCCTTTCTAAGGCAAAGGAAACCATCAGCAGAATGAAAAGGCAACCTATAGAATGGGAGAAAATAATGGCAAATCATATATTTAATAAGGATTTAATATCCAAAATATATAAATATATTAATAACTCATACAACTCAATAACAAAAGAATAACAGTCCAATTTTAAAATGGGCAGAGAAATTGAATAAACATTTTTCCAAGAAAGACATACAAATGGTCAATGGGTACACAAAAAGATGTTCAGCATCACTAATCATCAGGGAAGTGCAAATCAAAACCACAGTGAGACGATATCACCTCACACGTGTTAGAATGGCTATTGTAAAAAAGAAGAAATAACAAGTACTGTGAAGGATATAGATAAAAGGGAACACTGTTGGTGGGAATGGAAACTGGTACAGCCACTATGAAAAACAGTATGAAGTTTCCTCAAGAAACTGAAAATAGAAATACCATATGATTCAACAATTTCACTACTTGGCATTTATCTAAAGAAAACAAAATCACTATTCCAAAAAGATATGTGCACCCCCATGTTTTTTGCAGCATTATTTACAAGCCAAGATGTACAAACAACCTAAATGTCCATCAACAGACGATGGATAAAGAAAATGCAGTGTATGTGTGTGTATATATATATATATATATATACACACATACATATAAAAGAAAAAAATCCTGACACTTGGGACACCATGGATGGCACTTGAGAGCATTATGCTAAGCAAAATAAGTCAGACAGAGAAAGACAAGTAGTGTATGATCTCACTTCTATGTGGAATCTAAAAATTAAAAAAAATAATAATAAATAACAGCAAAACTTGTAGATACAGAGACCAGATTAGTGGTTGCCAGAGGTGGGGGAGGGAGGCGTGATAAAATGGGTAGAAGTGGTTAAAAGGTATAAATTTCCAGTTATAAGATAAATAAGACCTGGAGATAAAATTTTCAACATGGTAACTATAATTAGTAATACTGTATTGTATATTTGAAACTTGCTAAGAAAGTAGATCTTAAAAGTTCTCATCACACACACAAAAAATTGTAACTGTGTGTGGTGATGGATATTAACTAGTAATCATTATGCTCTATATACATGTACCAAATCATTATGTTGTATACCTAAAATTAGTACAATGTTATCTATTATATCTCAACAAAAAATAACAACAACGAATTGGCCCAACTAAAAAATGGGCTAGGGCGCCTGGGTGGCTCAGTGGGTTAAAGCCTCTGCTTTCGGCTCAGGTCATGATCTCAGCGTCCTGGGATCGAGGCCCGCATCAGGCTNACAACAACGAATTGGCCCAACTAAAAAATGGGCTAAAGACCTGAACAGACACCTCACCAAAGAAGATATACAGATTGGAAATAAGCATATGAGAAGATGCTCAATAAATATGTCATTAGGGAATTATAAATTAAAAACAGTGAGACACTACTACACACATATTAAAATGGCTAAAATCCAGAACACTGACAGTATGAAATGTTGGTGACAATGTGGAGCAAAAGGAACTCTCATTCCTTGCTGATGGGAATGGAATATTGCACAGCAATTTTGGAAGACAGTTAGGCAGCTTCTCACGAAACTGCTCATATTCTTACCATATGATCCATCAATCAAAATTTGATATTCAGCCAAAGTTTAAAGTGTATATGCACACAAAGACTTGCATATGGATGTTCATACCAGCTTTATTTACAACTGCCAAAACTTGGAAACAACCAAGATGTCCTTCAGTAAATGAATGGATAAATAAAATGTATTACATCCATAAAATGGGATATTATTCAGTGGTAAAAGGAAATGAACTATCAAGCTACAAAAAGACATGGGAGAAACTTAAATGCATATGACTAAGTGAAAAAAGCCAATCTGAAAAGTCTACAATACTACATGATTCCAATTACATGACATTCTAGAAAAGGCAATAATCATGGAGACAGTAAAAAGACCAGTCGTTGCCAGGGGTTAGGAAGGAGGGAGAGATGAATGGGCAAAGCACCACGGATTTTTAAGGTGGTGAAACTATTCTATATGATACTATAATGGTGGACACATGTCATTATGCATTCGTCAACCCATAGAATGTGCAACACTAAAAGTAAACCATAATGTAGACTAACTTTGAGTGATAATAATGTGTTAATAAATGTTCATCAAAATGTATCTCTTCACTGAGAGATGTAAATTGTGAGGAAAGCTGTGTACTTGCAGAGGTAGGGGATATGTGGGAACTCTATACTCCTGCTAGATCTTGCTGTTAATGAAAAACTCTTCTGAAAAATAAAGCCTATTTTCCAAAAAAGGCACTGCAGGTAGATGCCCAATGTATAAAGTCACATGAATAATGAAACAAACAGTATCACTTTCCGGAACCCAGCAAAAAGGGAGAACCCACAAGTTTATTCTGTATCTGGCATCTAACCAATCTAACCAGCATCTTAACAGAGCCCCAAAAGAAAAGGCAAAAGTCATATTCTGTGCTTCCATACAATTTTTATTTTCATGACCCAAAGCTGGTGAGGTCTCCTTCAATCAACAGGAGGGAATGGAGGAGTCATCAAGCACTCCTACTGACTGGAGATTGTGTCTAGTACACTGCAGGGGAGCTCTCTTGGTACCTCAGCAGAAGCCAGCTATGCCCCAGCCAACTGAATCACTCTCTGGCCTTGGCTCAGGAAAGAGCCTCCCTGAAATAACTGCCAAATTCCACAGTCGCTTACAGCTTCTGCAGGCCTATTGGTATGATCAGAGCCCTAAAGAGCCATAGTCACAACCAGAGTAGCTTCCTCGTGTGTCTCTGTTTTTTCCTCTTTCACCAACATGTTGCTCACTCTGTTGCCTTCCTCTGAAATCCCTCTAGTTTACCCTAACTTCAAAAGTTCCATTTTCCCTGCTCTATCCCTGTAACAAGACAAGCGCTGAAACATAGTCACTGCTTGGGCCCCACCAAGAGGAGACAAGAACAAGCATCAACCAGCTCCTCATGATCATACCTCCAATGCGTCCTCCTAGAAGGGCCTGCGTTTCCATGGGAAGGCAATGTGCACAGCTGTGCTAGGAGTACCCCAGCTCAGGATGCAGCCACATCTCTACCACCAGATGTGAAGGGAGGTGATGACGGGTGCTATTGGTATAATGGTACCCCAACAGAAGCCGAAGAGAACCTACCTGGGGGAATATCCCATAGAGCTTGTTTGCCAGCCCATTCTAAAAAAATTTAAGGTTGCTTACAAAGACTGGAAACATGAAATAAAAAGGAATGAGGAAAATGGGAAGTTGAGGAGCTTGGAATCTCTGGATTGGGAGTGAGAAAAGATTGGCTACAACTGACTGATCTCTAACTTCACAGTTCCCCACCTCATTCTGTCCGTTCTTTACCAGTCCTGCATGATTCTAGCTTTCTTGTCAAGGTCACCAAAGACCTCCACATTGCTAAATGCAATGGGCAATTCTGTCTCAGCTTACTTGAGCCACTAGCAGAATTTCACAGAGCTGATCACTGCCTGCCTCTTGGAAAATATTCCTCCTGTATTTTTCCTCTTCACTAGCCCCTCCTTCTTTTCTGGTTTCTCCTAATCCCTAGCTTCTTAAAATTTGAATGTCCTAGGGCTCAGGTTTTAGAATTCCATTCTGTCTCCTCAGTACTGGGGAACCTCATCCTCTTCACAGTATTCAACAGCATGCCACATGCCCACGACTCCCAGATGTTTATTCATAGCCCAGACTTCTCCCCAGAACCCTAGACTCCTTGCATCCACCTGCCCACTTGGCTGTCCAACATACATCTCAAACTCAAAACTTGTCCAAAGCAGATCTCCTGACACCCCAACCAGATCTGCCTACCCACAGTTTTCCTCCACTCAATGACAATTTCATTCTCCTAGGGTCGCCAACATTTTTACAATCATCCTTGACTCCTCTCTTTCTATCATTTCCCACATCCAATCTGTTGGAAAATCCTATTGGCTCTATCTCCAAAATATGTCCAGGATCTGATCACTCCTCACAACCTCCCCTGAGACCAATCTGGTACAGGCCTGGATTCTTAAAATGGTCTCTGGGGCACCTGGGTGGCTCAGTGGGTTAAAGCCTCTGCTTTCGGCTCAGGTCATGATCCCAGGGTCCTGGGATCAAGGCCAGCATCGGGCTCCCTGCTCAGCAGGGAGCCTGCTTCCCCCTCTCTCTCTCTGCCTGCCTCTCTGCCTCCTTGTGATCTCTCTCCCTCTGTGAAATAAATAAATAAAATCTTTTAAAAAAATAATAAAATAAAATAAAATAAAATGGTCTCTGAACTGGATTCTGCTTCCACCTTTGCCCCTTTCAGACTATTCTTAACACAGAAGTCAGTGTTATCCTGTTGAGATGCAAGTCATGCCCAAGTCCTCACAATGGCCTACATGCATATGATTTAGCCCCCAACACTTTTCCAGGCTCCTCTCCTCTCATCTACTCCCTACCAGCCACCCTGGCCTCCCTGCTTCTTCTTGAACACACCAGGCTCTCCTTTACTTTCAGGTCTTTGTATTTGCTGTTCCTCCCGCTTGAAATACCATTCCCCCCTCATCTCATCTAAGCCTTTACTCAAATACCTTCTCAGTGAAGCCTTCCCTGATCACTCTATTTGCAACTTCCCCATCCCCTTTTCCTGCTTTATTTTCTCCATAATACATCCCCTTCTAACATACTACATAACTTACTGACTTATTTTGTTTATCGCAATTAGAAGAAAAGCTCTATGAATATAGGATTTTTTTTTCTATTTTTCTTTGCTGCTTAGAACTGTTCCTGGCATATAGTAAGTGGTTCAATATGTAAATGTTGGATAGATGAACAGAGGCATAAATGGATGAATGAATGAATGGGTGGATGGATAGACAAATGGATGGATTGATGGACAGAAAGAGTGGATGGCAGGACTTGTGCTTCAGCTGCCAGATTCCTGAATGTCCCAGATCACAATCAAGTCACAAATCAAGTATAATTCAGCATTTAAGACACAGATCTCCCCACATCTACTCTGCTTATGTAACAGCAATGCTAGATCCTAACATAAAATGAAATGAAATCTCCATGGAATCATTAAAATTAGACCAGGCTTAGCTTTGTCTCTATCAGCCATAGCCTACAATAAGCTGGCTAGGAAAACACTCATGAGTACAGGAGTTGAGAATGGCAAGCCAAGACTCCAATGCTAGGGAAGGTGGCTAGAGGAGGTGTTGATACACTAAAGGTATCAGTTTCTACTAAGTTTCTACCATGTGACAGATACAACACAAGGCTCTTGGCCAACATTATCTCATTAACTCCTTGCCATACTGGGAAGAAGGCATTATTATCCCCACTTTACAAATCAGGAAACTGAAATTCAGGGAGGTAAGTAATTTTCACAATATCCCAGATACACAGTAAAAGTTGGGATTCAAACTAGATCTATATGACTCAAAAGTTCTTATTCTTTACATACTAAATATTACTCTAGATATGGTGAACTAACCTTTAACTGTTTCAGATCAATTCTCCCTTCCTAGTCCTTCACCATACTTAGTCTCCGCATAGCAAACATCTTAGAATTAGAGCAGAAAGAATAAGAAGAAGTTAAAACTGAGACTTTGTTTCTTAATTGATGCTGAAAATTTTCCAACAGAATAAAAAAATCAGTAAGCTGAAATTGGACACCTTTCCATCAGTTTTACACATATTCACATACCCACGTCCACACCAAAGACAACTAATAGGAAAACACGATATTTAAACTTACCACACTACCCTCATCCAAATCTCTCAAGGGTCATAAGTTCCAAAGATGTGCTGCTTTGTAGCTAACAATTCTCGCGGATGCTGCTTAATACTCAAGAAAGACAAGCATACTTCACCGGCATCAGCCTTGCAACAGCCCCAGAGAAATCTCTTTTCTTCCTCCCACTCATGTTTCTCCCTAAGCATTGTATACACTGCCAGTGGCCTCCACCTCCACCCAACTTACAGAAACCCATTACACCCTGCAATTAACATCCTCAGACTTGTGAGTCTGATTGCCAACCTACTGGGCATGTTCTCACTTACCAGAAGACATTTGTCCTTTGCAGTCAGGGAGGCACTACTGACTCACTGTCAGAAAGTATTTCTCTAAAACCTGCAAGGTATTTACCTTCATTTATTCTCACTCTCACCAAATCTGCCTCCGGATTAATCATTTCTATGAAATTGTTCAACCATCCAGCTTAGGTGTTCAGTGTATAAGCACAGCAAATGTAGAAGGTTCCCACAAGGATTAGGCCCACCCATGACTTTGTTTCCCTTACTTGGGCCAAACTACCAAGCCAACTAGCTTACCCCCACCCCTACCCAGGGGTATCTATGAAAACTCAAGAATGAATATTCACAATCATGCTGCTAGTTTTAGCATTTAGACCCACCAACCAATAAGAATATTTCTTGGTTCTTGTTTTAAAAATAAGACCCACTAGAGTGTGTGTAAAATGCACCTGTGAAATTAAAGTTGTGCTATCCAGAGCCCATAAAACAAAGTTAAAATGAGATTTAGAACACACTTCTTTTTAAAGGATGGAAGTAACCAGATGTTGCCAACACCTGACTCACCCTTTTAACTCCAGGCTCTAAATTAGTACAGAAATTGTTCCAGAAAGGAGAAGATCCTCTGAAAACCTCCTATTAAAGGAGATTAAACATTCAATCAATAAAGACAGAATGAGGAACAGTTTCATTAGGTGCTCATCTGGATACATAAACTTGGAGGAAGGTGGTGAAACAGGCCCTTGATTTTATTTTTGCACCCTTGTTACACCTGAGTGACCCTGAAAGCTGAGAGGAAGAACCAGATATGTGATTTGTAGGGCCCAGAGCAAAAAGAAAATGTGGAGTCCCTTGTTTACAAATTGTTGAAAATTTCAAGATAGGGACAGCAGAGCATCAAAACAAGCATAGGGCCTTTCTAAAACTGAAACCCTATACAACTACATAGGTTGCACACCCACAAAGTGGGCACTGCAGACAGAGAACTTGGCCTCTGAGTTCTGGAAAGGGACCTGAGAGAAACTTTGGCTGAATTACAAGCTCTCAGGCATCATTCCTCCTGGGTGGAGTGTCCTAGAAAGCTCAAAGAGCCCACGAAGTATTATTCCATTCCAACTGGACTGACCTGGAAAGATAAATCTTGTGGGAGTGGACCCAGTAAGAAGTTTGAGTGCTTGCTGGCAGAAAATTTCCTATAATTTTGGTTAAAGAAGAGATTGCTCTATCGAGTTGGAAGAGTCCTCTTTGGTCATTGGCTTAGTAATGGTTGAATTTCATAAGAACTAATTACAAAAAATGTAAGATCCAACTTTATGGCTAAGGAAGTAAATTAATCCCCAAGCAAACTTCCAACAAAAATTTTTGAGAAGACTGGTTCAGTCATTTCTTTTTTTCTCTTTTTGCTTCTTAGCTAGACTTAAGTTCACTTTTTTTCTTGCTTTTTTAGTCAATATGGACTCAGAACTGCCCTTGATGAATTCCTTCACAAATCATACCCACAGGAAAAAGACAAAAAGACAAATTTTGGTTTGGGAATGGTGGAGGAAAGGATATTTCTAAACATCATTTTTTAACTGAAACATGGAAAAGTAAAGTGATGATGTGCTAAACAATGAGGAAAGAAGATACCCTTTGAGTCCACAGTCTTTCCTGAGAATTTACTTTTTCAGGCCTTAACAAGTTCCTCATTAACAATAGTCCATTTCCAAATCTGGAAATATGCTCTATGATTCAGCACAAGCAGTGATTGATAACGTACCAAATGGAAAATTCAGAAGTTTAAGTGGGCTCAGTAAGAGTCAAAGCTGTTTTCCATAAAATGTAGGACTGTGCTCTCTGAAGGCAGGAGTGGATGTTTTTCAGTGATAGCCCCAATATTTTTTTAAAATTATGTTTATTTGAGTGTAGTTAACACACGATGTTACATTCGCTTCAGGTGTACAACACAGTTTGTACATTATGCAACGTTCACCACAAGTGTAGCCACCCATCTGTCACCATACAATACTATTACGATATCATTGACTATATTCCTAATGCTGTGCCTTTTTTCCCCATGATTTATTCATTCCATAACTGGAACCCTGTATCTCACACTCCTTTTCACCCATTTTGCCCACTCCCTCTCCCCCTCAATAGGGAACCATCAGTTTGTTCTCTGTATTTACAGGTCTGACTATGCTTTTTGTGTGTTTATTCTCTTGTGAAAAACTCAACTCCCATCCGAGAAACAAACAGAATGTCACCACCCATCAGGGTGCAGAACCAGTTTCATCCACCCACCCCACCCTGTCTTACTCATTACCACCACGAAACATAAATAATTAAAAATAATGCCAAAAGCAAAACCAACAGCATTTATCATAATTAGTAAGACAACAATTAGATATTATCAAGTTTTTTACACATTTCTCTTCAAAAACCATAATCTTTGTCCTGAATTGCATCTGCCTGGCAGACTAATGGCCCCTGATATACACAGGAGTACAGAAGGTACTGTACAGTCCTGAGCTCATCAGATAGAGGCAGAAGGCTCTCATCCATGATCTCTTAATCTTTCCTGCATCTCTCTCTCTCTCTCAATGGAAAACATGACAGGAACAGAATCCCCTTCAAACAATGATAATTGGGTGGAAATTAAAGTGATAAATGGATGCCATCTATCACCTAGTGTGGCTGTTCCTATTGCTGTTATTATTGTTAAATACTGCAAATGCATCATTTCTGCTATGAGAACCATCACAGTGACATGGGAATACTGACCATTATCCATCCCTATATCCCAATCAACAGCATGGTCGTCGCTGAAACAAAAGTAAAGTTTTCTAAGACTTGTGAATGACAGCTTCCTTTCTAGGTGAAAAGGTGACTTTAAGAACCTCTCATTTAAAAGACAAACTGACTTCCAGTTTGCCCAAAGACAGAGCCTTTAGTCCTTATCCTCCAAAGAAAGTAAAATCTGTATCAAATGATAGTAATAATGTCTTGTTGTCATCTTAAGTAGGAGCTTTCCCAATAAATGATCTGGGCTACAACAAGCTAAAAAACAGAGTGTTCCAGCATCTCAGAAATGTTTAAGTTGTATGAAGAACAACAATATATCTGCATAGACAAAGTGGTAAGGAATGATAAGGTGCTCAGCACCAGCCAAACTGAAGAAAACTCATTTATTCTATAAACTTGTCAAGTCACTAAGTTGTACACCTGATACTAATGTAACACTGCATATCAACTATACTCAATTTTTTAAAAGGAAAATTTGTTCTAGCTACAAAGCATCTATGCAGAGATATCCAGAAGATGGGGTGTCAAACCAGACTTCAAGGAAGTAGTAGAGCAGAGAAACATAGAAAATGTCCAATTCTCAGAGGAAGAAGAGACAGCCCAGGCTCAAAGCCTGAGACTAAGGTATGAACCTCCAGAGCTTTAAGCCCATGCCTGACTCCAGGGCATCCTTCTCTGACCCAGTCTCATACCTCTAGTAATGAAATCAAGCCCTGCGTCTTCAACTTCAGTCATAGTCCCAACTGGACTTTGTTGAATTCACTCTCCATGTGCCTCTGTTGGGTTTCAAAGGCTTCTGGTTGTAGACTCTGGCTTTGTCAAGCCCCCTTAGACCTGTCAGCAGATCTTGCCAGCCCTGTTTTGGCCCTCGCTGCTCTCCATGAGGCCTTTGCATTTGGCCGGTATTACTCTTAGCTGAGTTTATCTCAACATAATCCAATGTGGAGGTTGGAGTTATCAAACACAGAAAAAGAATCTTAAAAAACAATAATAGTCATTGAAGAAGAACTTCTATCTCAGAAGCCAAGGTAAAATCAACACACGCCATGGTTTGGCAAACTCTGGCTTATTACATACAAAATGTTAGCATAGTGAAGACCTCAGCTGTTTGACTTTTTAATAGTACAAATATGTGCATGTGAGTACAACTCCAGGACAGTCAGGGAAAGCGTAGTTATTTACATTTTAAACACAACTGCTTCACTATTTTAGGGTGCCAGATATTGTGAATTTTACCTTGCTCAGCACTGGCCATTTTTGTATTCCTATAAGAATTACTTTTTTATCCTATAATTCCACTTCTAGGTTTATACCCAAAAGAACTGAAAGCAGGAACTCCAACAGATAATTGTACATCGATGTTCAGAGCAGCACTATTTACAATAATTAAAAGATGGCGTATTAGCTAAGGTTCTTCAAAGAAATAGAACCAATAGGATATGTATCTATATCTACACAACATATGTCTATATCTACTATCTATATATAGCTAAATCTATAGGTATATATTATATATAGAGAGGGACTTATTTTAGGAATTGGCTAACATGATTTTGGAGGCTGGCAAGTCCAAAATCTTCAGGATAAGCCAGCAGGATAGAAACTCAAGGAAGAGATGATGTTGCAATTTAAGTCCAAAGGCTGTGTGCTGGCAAAACTCTCTCATCAAAGGGAGGTCAGTATTTTCTGTAAAGGCCTTCAATTTATTAGAAAAGGTCCATCCACATAATGGAGACCTATCTGCTTTACTCAAGTCTACTAATTTAAATGTTAATCTCATCTAAAAAATACATTCTCAGAAACATCTAGAGTAAGCTTTGCCTTATTAGGTTAGTGTGGCTTAGCCAAGTTGATGCAAAAAATTAGCCATCACAGATGGAAACAACCCAAATGTCTTTCAACAAATGAATGGATAAACGAAATGTGATATACACATACAATAGAATATTATTCAACCTTAAAAATACCTTCTATAACATAGATGAAACTTGAAGACATTATGCTAAGTGAAATAAGCCATTCATCAAAAGACAAATATTGTATAATTCCATTTATATGAGGTACATAGAGTAATCAAATTCCTAGAGACAGTACAGTGGTGGTTGCCAGTCAGGGAGGGTAACAGTTATTATTTAATGACTATGGAGTTTCATTTTGGTGAAAAAGTTCTGGAGATGGATAGTTGTGATTGCTGCACAACAATGTGAATGTATTTAATGCCACTGAACTACACACTTACCAACGGTTAAAATGGCAAATTTCATGTTATGCTTTTTACCACAATAAACAATGAATTGTTTATATGCTTAGGCTTTACTATGAGCCAGATACTATGCTAAATTCTCTATATGGATTTTTCTCATTTAGTGCCTATTGCTACCCCCCACTTTATAATAATAAATACAACACAATAGAGCTTCCTAGAGAAAGCGACTTACTCAAGGTACACTAGTAAGAAGCAGATCTGGGATTGAAACCCTCACAGTCTGTCTCCAAAGTCTATGTGCTCAGAGCGCTATACTGAAAAGACTGTCTACATTAACATAATGAAGTAAAAAGCAAATTAAAATATTTTTCAAATACTATTTTAGAATTGATGAAGACTTAAAGAATATAAAAGGACCAAAAAGATGTCAAATCCAGACTAGGTATAATGGGACACCTAAAATAATCCTGCATCAACCTTCATCATGAGAAGTTCTTATCCCAAAACCATATCATCTCCAGAAATAAGACAATAAACTTTGATGCCCAAAAAACAGAAGGAGAATATTTACCTGACACCTGTCCCATTTTTCAACAAGGCTTGTTGCATTTCAGTTTCTCTATTTTTTTTAATGAATATGTTGTGGTTCTAAACCACAATATTTTCAATGATGAAAAAAAAGAGCTTTTCCGCCATTTTCATGAATAAGATAAGGTTGTCCACTCTTGGTACTTTTATTCAATATAGTACCAGAAGCCCTAGCTACAGCAATCGGACAAGAAAAAGAAATAAGGGCGCCTGGGTGGCTCAGTGGGTTAAAGCCTCTGCTTTCGGCTCAGGTCATGATCTCAGGGTCCTGGGATCCAGGCCCGCATCAGGCTCCCTGCTCGGCGGGGAGCCTGCTTCCTCCTCTCTCTCTGCCTACTTGTGATCTCTCTCTGTCAAATAAATAAATAAATCTTTAAAAAAAAAAAAAAAGAAAAAGAAATAAAAGGCATCCAAATTGGTAAGGAAGAAATAAAATTTTCACTATTTATAGATGACGTGATAATATATATAGAAAATCCAAAGACTCCACCAAAAAAACTATTAGAATTTACAAAGAAATTCAATAAAGTTGCAGTATCCAAGATTAATATACAGAAAACTGTTGTGTTTCTATATACTAATAAAGAAGTAGCAGAAAGAGAAATTAAGAAAGCAACTCCACTTATAATTGCACTAAAAAGAATAAAATACCTAGGAATAAACTTAACCAAAGAGGTGAAACATCTGTACAGCAGTATATCAAACACTGCTGAAAGACATTGAAGAAGACACAAACAAATGGGAAAATAGTCCATGCTCATGGACTGAAAGAACCAATATTGTTACAATGTCCATTCTACCCCCCAAAAATCTACATATTTAATGCCATCTCTATCAAAATACCAATAACATTTTTCACAGAACTAGAACAAATAATCCTAAAATTTGTATGGGACCTTGAATAGAAGAAATCTTGAAAAAGAAGAACAAAGCTGGAGGTATCACAAACCCAGATTTCAAATTATATGACAAAGCTTATAATAGTCAAAACAGTATGGTACTGACACAAAAACAGATACACAGATCAACAGAACAGAATAGAGAGCCCAAAAATAAGTCCACATTTGCATGGTCAAATGACAAAGAAGGCAAGAATATACAATGCGGAAAAGACAGTCTTCAATAAATGATGCTGGGAAAACTGGACAGCTACATGCAAAGAATGAAACTAGGTGACTTTCATACACAATACACAAAATTAAACTAAAAACAGATTAAAGACCTAAATGTGGGACCTGAAATCATAAAATTCTTAGAAGAAAATATAGGCAGTAATTTCTTTGACATCAGCCATAGAAATATTTTTCTGGATCTGTTTCCTAAGGCAAGGGAAACAAGAGCAAAATTAAACTACTGGGACTACACCAAAATAAAAAGATTTTGCACAGTGAAGGAAACTATGAACAAAACGAAAAAGCAACTACTACTGAATGAGAGAAGATATTCGCAAATGATATATCCAGTAAGGGTTAATACCAAAATACATGAAGAGTTTATACAAAAGAGTTTATACAACCCCTCAAAAAGCAAACAAATAATCCAATTAAAAAATGGGCAGAGGGGGCGCCTGGGTGGCTCAGTGGGTTAAAGCCTCTGCTTTCGGCTCAGGTCACGATCTCAGGGTCCTGGGATCGAGGCCCGCATCAGGCTCCCTGCTCAGCGGGGAGCCTGCTTCCCCACCCCCCTGCCTGCCTCTCTGCCTCCTGTGATCTCTCTCCCTCTGTCAAATAAATAATAATAAAAAACATTTTTTAAATTAAAAAAAAATGGGCAGAGGATCTGAATAGACATTTTTTCCAAAGAAGACATACACATGGCCAGCAGACACATAAAAAGATGCTCAACATCACTAATCATCAAGGAAACAATTGAAAGCATAATAAGATACCACCTCCACCTGTCAGAAAGGCTAGAATCAAAAAGACAAGGATTAACAAGTGTTGGCAAGGATGTGGAGAAAAAGGAACCCTCCGCAGTATTGGTAGGAATGCAAACTAGTGCAGCCACTGTGGAAAACAGCATGCAGGTTCTATTACCACATGATCCAGTAATTTCACTATTGGGTATATACACAAAACAAATTAATATACTAACTCAAATACATATCTACATATATCTATATATAGTGTATATATATACATATATGCCATCTGCAATAATATATATAGACATATATTTGATATATAGATATATATCCCTAAATTATTGCAGCATTATTTACAATAGCCAAATTATGGAAGCAACCCAAGTGTTCTTTGATAGATGAATAATTAAAGATACGGTACATAAACACAGTGGAGGGCGCCTGGGTGGCTCAGTGGGTTAAAGCCTCTGCTTTCGGCTCAGGTCATGATCTCAGCGTCCTGGGATCGAGGTCTCTGTGTCAAATAAATAAATAAAATCTTAAAAAAAAATAATAAACACATCTCTGCCTGCCTCTCTGCCTACTTGTAATCTCTCTCTCTGTGTCAAATAAATAAATAAAATCTTAAAAAAAAATAATAAACACAGTGGAAGATCACTTGGCCATATAAAAGAGAATGAAATCCTTCCATTTGCACCAACATGGATGGACCCAGAGGGTATAATACTAAGTGAAATAAGTCAGACTAAGAAAGATAAATACCACATAATTTCACTCATACGTGGAATTTAAGACACAAAATTAAAAGAGTCAAACAAGAGAATAGACTCTTAAATACAGAAAACAAATTGGTAGTTGCCTGAATGGAAGTGGATGGGGGAGGGGTGAGATAGACAAAGAGGACTAAGAATACACTTACTGTGATTAGAACTGAGTAATGTATAGAATCATAGAATTATTTCACACCTGAAGCTAACGTAACTGCATGTGAATTGTATTTCAATTTAAAAAATTGTGGTCCCGGGCGCCTGGGTGGCTCAGTGGGTTAAAGCCTCTGCTTTTGGCTCAGGTCATGATCTCAGCATCCTGGGATCAAGGCCCGCATCGGGCTCTCTGCTGAGCAGGGAGCCTGCTTCCTCCTCTCTCTCTCTTTGCCTGCCTCTCAGCCTACTTGTAATCTCTCTCTCTGTGTCAAATAAATAAATAAAATCTTTAAAAAAAATTGTGGTCCCATTTTTATTTTCTTTTTTTAAAAATTTTTTTAATTTTATTTTTTCCGTGATCCAAGATTCATTTTTATTTTCAAATTATGTTTAGATCTATATCCGTGAGTAGACCCTTACAGAAGGACTGAAAGGGTATAGACCAAACAGTAACAAAGGCTCCCTCTGGAGAGAGTGGTAAAATGAGAAGAAAGCAGGTAAATAAAGGGGAAACCATTTTTTCCAACTCTTAAATGCTTTGTTTTTCAAAAAGGATAATCATTCAGCTGATACTTACTGAAAGTCTACTATACATCCAGGTGTTACGGTGGGTTTTGTTCAAACAAGATGAAAAGACAGAATGCTTACCTGCAATGAGCCCCATCTAATAAACAAGTAAAATGTCTTCTGTCTCCCCACACAGCACATCTCACAGACATGACTCATGTTGATATTCTGGACCCTCCAGGGAAATTTTACCAGCTCAATTCTTCAAATGTGCTCTTCCCCTCCCACGATCCCACTCCCGTGGACTTCTTGACTATCACCATGACAAGCAAGAGTAGAGTGTAGTCTAGTGGTTAAGGCTTGGCCTCTAGAGTTAGACTGGGTGTGCACCTGCCACTTGTTCACTGTGTGACCTTGGACAAGTCTCTTAATATGCCCTGTGCCTCTGACTCCTCAGTCAATAGGTACCAACCCTTTCGGGGTTGGTAAGAGGATTACATGAGCTAAAATACGTTAAGCACTCAGAATAACGTTTGCCATGTATTAAGTGGTCAGGAAATGTTAGCCACAGATGTCTCAAAGAGCCATCTGCAAGCAACAGGCTGTCCCAGAGATGAGGAGAGGAGGAAAAAGATCATCCAAGGGAGCTGGAACCATAGAGATAATTTTACAGATGACAGCACAAAGAAGGGCATAATGGCTCCATGTCTTGCCCGAGGTCACACAGATGGTCAGCAGCAGTGCCAGGGCCATAACTCAGGTTCTCTCTGCCCCAGCACAATGCCCTCAAGGAAGAGAAAGCAGGAGAGCTCCAACCTGACTCTCCACGTAGGTTTACATGACATGTCTCATCTACTTCCCTAACTGTGAACTACAAAGTTACAAGTACTAAGGCATGAAGAGACGATTCTCTCAGCAGAGGGAGAAAGAGCTACTCTGAGACACAGTGTGTGTACGGGAGGAAGGGTGAGTTGGAACAATCACATCATATCAAAGTCATATCAAAGTCATATCAAAGACTTTAGGGCAAGGCCCATCTCTGAAAAGTGTCAGGAAGAATAGCCCAGAATACCAGACCACTTCAGCAGAGCTCCCAGACAGACACCACGGAGTCTAAAAGGAATGGCCAAGACTCCCTGCTCAGTCCTACCCACACAGCGTGCAGGTCACAGGAGTCACAGGAGTAGTGAAGGGAGGTCACAGGAGTAGCAAAGTGGACGAGGAGCATATGCTGGGCAAGAGGTGGAGACTGGACCCCAGAAAGAGATTGTTCCAGAAACACCTCCATATATCTGCTGCCATTTCAGCTCACCATCCCCCACCCATCTACATCAAAAGGCTCCCCTTCCCCACCAGCCTCTCCATATCATCCTCTCCTGCCTCTCCCACCTGTCCAGCCCTTCCAACCATGCACCTCTCACAGATTATCCTGCATCACAACCCATTGACCCCAAGGATAGATCCATATTTTCAGTCTTGGAGCTTTGCCCATGCTTTCCCTTTCTCCTAGAATACCTGTCATCTGCTGTTCCATGAACCTTTCCTCTCAACCAAATCTGTGTGGCAAAATCCTTTCCCAGAAAACCAACCTTCTGTGAATCCATCCCACAACGAGAAGTCCTCTTTCCATTCTCTGCCTCCCAGAACCTTCTAGCTCTTTCTCTGGCACCTGGTAAATTCTCCTCTCCTCTCAAGACACTCACTCCTTTACAGCCTTATATAGTGTATCATTAACAAGAGGTCAGCACTCTTGTTAGAGTGCAGCAGTAAATGCAAGTTGCTAATTCAGAGGTCAGAATGGTGGCTGGGAAACTGTCATGCAGCAGAGGAAGCCGAGATGGAAGGAAATGAAGAGTACAACAGCAAAGGCTTACAATTGTTTAACCTATGTTAACTCACTTAGCCTTGAGACAACCCACGAGGTAGGTGCTAATAATATCTCCACATTACAGAGGAGGAAACTGAGGCCCAGATGATCTGAGTAACTTACCCAAGGATGAAATAGTGAGGTTGTGAGTTGAACCAGGCCAGCTGGCTCTATTGTTTCTCTGCAACACTGTTTCTTCTAACCCTGCATCCCTGAAAACCATTTCAACTGTTCCATCCTCTGTTTGCACTACCGTTTTGATTCAAAAACACTCTGCAACTTGCAATTATGGCACCAAATCCTCACCTACTGCTTTCTGAACTAGAAATTACACATCAATTCTGGCTAGATCTGTCATGACAGTAAAAAATATATGACAAAGTCTCAAACCCAAACCATTCCTTAAACAAATTATAGATATTTTTGAATGGACTGGACCTCAGGCCATTCATCTATCTCAATATTTGCCATAATTTCTCTTTATAAATTCTGAAATACGTGACACAATTATCTGCAAGTATACACACCTAAATATCACTCTAAATATTACTTTGATAGAATTAAGGGATTACCATACAATTATAAGGTTATTGATGCACACAATTGTCTGTCACATATTTAATGAGCTTTTGAACAATCATAAGGGATTTTGGCCTCCTACCATGGATAGGAGAACATAGAAAAGATGTATTTGGCTACAACCACATTCACATGTAAGTGAAACAGCAGTTACCTATAGAATTCAGAATGTAAGTTAATATTAAACATCCTATTAACAGAAGCAGAAGTTTTGTTAATTCTGAATAAGCCTGGTAACTTTCTCAGTCTTCTATCCAAACAGTCAGGGAAGGGGGGATGGATAAAGAGTTCAGCTTTACAAATATATATTCTGTTCCCACAGAAAAAAAAATAGGAAAATAAATTTTTCAGTAGATTCCACTTTGAGATTTGGAGAGGCTTACAATGGGATAACAGTTAAATTTCTGTTCCCAGGAAATTTTAAAATAACACACACGTAACCAAATAATTAAATTAAATTGTTAGCAAAGCAGAAGGAAAGGAAGCCGGGGGTCTGTGCAGTTTGTGGCAGCAAGCGATCTTTTCATCTCTCTGATGAAGAGCAGATAATGAGAACAGCAAAAAGACGTAGGAGAGAGATCACAGCGGGAGAAGTAAGATACCCAGCACGTCTCCAAAACTTACCCAACTTGGTCTGTTTACTCAACACTATTTTTCTCACTTTGCCAGTTTTAAATCAGACAGCGGCTGGGCTTTTGTTGTTGCTGTTTCTGTTCTTTTGCTCCCAGAGCCCCATGAAAATTAAACTGTGTGCTGGATGGGACCTGGCCCCGTCTCAATTAGCGGGGGGGGAAGTTTTAAGCTTGGATCCTCGGTTGCTTCTTTGGGAATATAAATAATAATAAGTGGCTAGCGGGAGAGAACGTGGGGGACGTGCCCAGCTGACGTCGGGCCCGCGAAGGGGCCGCACAGTTCCTCAGCGCAGCTGTCCAGATGTGCTTCATCTGGTTCCCCCGCGGGGCACGAACCTCGGCGGGCCGACCGCCCGAAGCTCCGGCTCATTGGTGGCCGCGACTCCTCGGTTGCCTCCTATTGGCCAGCCAGCCTGCTACTCTCGGGGTTTCGGCCCGCCCCCGCCCGCCGGGCTAGCTCGCTCGGTCCTCGGAAGGAACCTGGAAGTGCAGCGCGGGCGCTGATGTGGCACTCGGCAGCCGCAGCGGGCCCGGGAGGGGCCCGGCATCGAGAGGGGGTCCTGCGCGCCCCGGATTTACCCCTGCCCTGGCCCCCGTTATACCCGTGCTTTTAGGCCTTCAGGCTGGTCTGTTTACACACAACGACTGCAGTCTGTTCTTGGGATGAAATTAAGGCACGCCAGCGTTGGCTGAAAGCCCCTGCATTTCGGAGTGGAAAAGACTGGGGCCCCCGGATGCCCACGCCCCCGAAAGGCGTTCACACCACGCCCGAGGACTTCACTCTTGCCGCTTTCTCCGGGGAGCCAATAATAAAATTCTAGAACCTGTTTCTTGGGGACAGTATTCTTTTGTTGGGGGGAAGAATTTAATGAATCCTTCATTGAAGTCATTATTAACCAGGAAGGTGGCTGTTTCCGCGGAGAAGCCCAGTGTTGCTTACAGGAGTGTTTTGGAAAACTTGGTTGGCTTGGAGTTTTTTTGATGGGTGTTGGTAGTTGTGGAAAAATGGGAAATATTGCTTTATTCTGTGAGAATTTAGACGGAACTGCACCAAAGGATACTTTGATTCTGGGGAAATCATTGAGGGGTTGACTGGTTGATTAGTTGGGATGGGGAGGGATGGTCTGCAAATCAAATGCAATTATTATGTAAGGATATGATAGAAATGTGACCTCACTGAAATATTAAGATGCCAAGAGCAACGTTCATTTGGACCACACACCATGAAATGTTCCAGGCCTTGTACTAGACAGCTTTACCCACATTATTATATAAAATTCTTACAACCATCTTATGAAGTAGGTGCTGTAATTATCTCCATTTTCAGATGAGGCTACCAAGATGCAGAGAAGCCTATTCAAGCATGCTACCAAGGTCGCCAAATTATGTTTGTGGTACTGCATCATGGGGACTTACCATCATGATCTTACCTGCCATTTGCCAGAGGGGAATGGGTCAGAATTTATTGAATGCGTGCCTCTACCTTCTGATGTCCAAAGTTTTCACTACACAGATGATATCCTCATGGTTGTTATATTTGTTACCTATTGCTATGTAACAGATTACCACAAATTTGGTAGCCTGAAACACCACACATTTATAATTGCAGTTTCTAAGGGTCAGGAGCTCAGGCATGGCTTAATTGGATCTTCCACTTAGAGTCTTACAAGGTCGCAATCAAGATGTCTGACAGGTTGCATTCTCATCTGAAGGTTCAACTGGAAAATAATCTGCTTCTGAGCTCCCTTAGGCTGTTAGCAGTATTCATTTCTTTGCCGTTACAGGACTGAGTTCCCAGTTTCTTTCTGGATGTCAGCTAGCAGCTGCCCTCACTTTCTAGAGACTAGCTCTGCAGTTCCTAAAACCCAGGCGGTGAAGATCATGGGGGGTGGGGGGACACTTTACAGTGAGCTAATCAGACACCTTAGTCTAGGTACCCTTTTACAATGTAATCACACCTCCACAAACCCTCCAAAAATTTAGGACCCTGCTCACCAAGTAAAAAAAATATTTGAGTGGATTAACAATATTCAATCCCTCTGGGAGTCATGCAAGTCCACAAAGGAGAGTTGGCCAATGAAATTAGTCATGAGTTTGGCTTTCTGGAGCATTTGTAATCTGGTGATAGCGTACTTTTTATCTAAAAAGCTACTCAACAGTGAGCTGATGGTCAAGGTATATATGATCAACCTTCCACACTCATTATCAGTGACAGGAATCTGATATTAACCATTGGAACAGTTTCCTCAAAAGTCTACTAAAAAAAGATTCCTGGGCAATTCTACTTGTAAGAAAATGGAGTAGACATAATTTTCCCTATTTCCCCTGCTAGTACAACTAAAAATCTTGACTTTATATCAGGAATACACTGCTTTATTGTGCTTTGCTTTGTTGTGCTTCTCAGATAGTGTATTTTTTTCAAATTGAAGTTGTGGCAATCTTGTGTTGAACAAGCCTTAGGGGTGCCATTTTTTCAAACAGCATTTGCTCACTCTGTGTCTCCATGTCACATTTTGGTAACTCACAGTATTTCAAACTTTTTCATTATTATATTTGTTATGGTGATCTGTGATCAGTGATTATGACATGCTGAAAGCTCAGATGGTAGCATTTTTTTAGCAATAAAGAACTTTTTAATTAAGGTATGTACATGATTTTTTAGACATAATGTTATTGCATACTTAATAGACTATAGTATAGTATAAATATAACTTTTATATGCACTGGGAAACCAAAAGTTTCATTTGACTCACTTTATTGCAATATTCACTTTATTGCAGTGGTCTGGAACTGAACCAGCAATATCTCCAAGGTATGCTTGTATATATAAGCATAGGAAGACTTTGAAAGTTTTCAAGAAGAAGGTAGACAATATAATAATCTAGGGACCCAAGGAATGACATGATGGTGAGTTCCCTGGGTTTTCTTGTCTCGTTGGCTCAGACCTGGAAAACTACAGACAAATTTCCCTCGTGAACATAGATACAAAAACCCTCAAAATATTAGCAAATAGAATGCAGCAATATACAAAAATAACTAATTGTACACCATGACCAACTGGGTTTTTTCCCTAAGGATGGAAGACTTGTTTAATATTCAGTCAGGGTTACAAATGTAGTGATCCGAAGGGGCACATGCACCCGAATGTTTATAGCATCAGTGTCAACAATAGCCAAACTATGGAAAGATCTTAGATGTCCATCAACAGATGAATGGATAAAGAAGATGAATGGGGGCGCCTGGGTGGCTCAGTGGGTTAAAGCCGCTGCCTTCGGCTCAGGTCATGATCCCAGGGTCCTGGGATCGAGGCCCACATCAGGCTCTCTGCTCAGCAGGGAGCCTGCTTCCTCCTCTCTCCTCTCTGNCTACTTGTAATCTCTCTCTCTGTGTCAAATGAATAAATAAAATCTTTAAAAAAAAATAAAAATAAAAAATAAAAAAAATAAAAAATAAAAAATAAAAGAAGATGAATGGACACACACACACACACACACAATGGAATACTATGCGGCCATCAAAAGAAATGAAATCTTGCCATTTGCAATAACGTGGATGGAACTAGAGGGTATTATGCTAAGCAAAATAAGTCAATGAGAGAAAGACAATTATCATATGATCTCTCTGATAGGAGGAATTTGAGGGGCAAGGTGGGGGGGTGTGGGGGGTAGGGAGGGAAAAAATGAAACAAGATGGGATCGGGAAGAAGACAAACCATAAGAGACTCTTAATCTCACAAAACAAACTGAGGGGGAGTAGGGATAGGGTGGTTGGGTTAAGGACATCGGGGAGGGTTTGTGTTATGGTTAGTGCTGTGAAGCACTGATGTAAGCTTGAAGAGTCACAGACCTGTACCTCTGGGGCAAATAATACATTATATGTTAATGAAAAAATTCAATTAGGGTAATCCATGATATTAACAGCCTAAAGAAGAAGCCTACAAGTCACACAGACATATCAGTAAATACAGAACAAACATGTCACAAAATTCAGTACCATAAAAATGCTCAGAAAAAGAGAAATAGGGGGAATGTCTACAATTTGTTCCACAAAAAACCTATAGCTAATATTATACTTAATGTAAAAGGCTAGATGTTTTTCATATATATGTTGTGACTTTATTTCTATAACATCCTTTGCAATGACAAAATTACACAAAGGGAGAGCAGTTCATGACTGTCAGGGGTTAAGGAGGTGGGAGGTGGGGGTGGGCAAGAAAATGAGTATGGTTATTCAAAGGCAACTCGAGGGATCCTGTAGTGACGGGTATGTTCTGTAGCTTGACTGTACCCATGGCATATTGTGCTATAATTTTTCAAAAATGTTACCATTGAGGAAACCTGTAAATGGCACATGAGCTTTCTCTGTATTATTTCTTACAACTGTATCTGCATCTACAATTATTACAAAATAAAAAACTTAATTAAAAAAATATTTTTGACTTTATCTCCCTCACCTCCTCCTGGTCAACCTAGTAAAGCAGTTTGATCACTGAGCAAAAATGCAGCTCTCTCCAGAAAGGGATAATATCCTCTCAGCCTCTTCCTGGAACATGTTCTGGATGGAAGGGGTGGAGGATGATACGGAAGTATTTTGAAAATTCAAAAGTCTGCCCTGGCTATCCTTGGACACAATGTTTCACTCTTTCCCCTAATGGCAACACTAGGCCATCTATGTTGGTACACCTTCCAGGGGCAGACCAGCCAAAAGAGGGCCTAGAGGATTCAAATTTCTTTCTGGTTCAGCTGCCTGCCTTCTCTTGTTGGATTGACATGGTCCTAGATCATAAGAATAATGAACACTTGGTCGAGTACATTGCTCATTGAGTCTCCCATGCAGGCTCAACTGGAGGACATAAGGGATTTCTCTGTAAGTTTTATTAAGACGTGCTTGTCCTTCTTGCAGCTGACCATCTAGACAAAAGATGCGGGAGTGAAGAGGGTATGATTAGGAAAGAGGTGAGGTTATAGCAGCTGGAAGGGACACTCTGATTTTATAGAGACAAAGGGAGAGCAACAACCCTAAGAAAGGACACCGTAAGCCCTGGGACATAGGGAGGAGTAGATGGGAACATTAATCATACATTGTCTTTCAGAACTGCCCCTAGGGGCTTTCTCCCCAAGGAAAATGCTGTGATGCAACTCTCCCAAACTGTTGCAAGTGGTATGTCATTCACTGTCAGACAGCCCTGATCACAGTTTAATATCTGTTCCCCTTAACTTTACCATAAAGTTTACTGGAAACGAAGGGTGACTCCAACTCCTACACATTCCCTGCCAACACCTGTCAGCACTTCTGAATTTTTTCTTCACTCCCATTCTCAGCTATCCCATGAGTTAGTGACATATACAAACAGGACAAAGTGGACTGACTACCTTCAGGTAGTCTTTCCAAAATAGGGAATAGCTTCAGTGATCCCTAAGGCTTAGCCACTAGCCAGGAGGCCACGTTGGAGGCACTGTCAGTCTATACCCCTGACCCACACTGATGAAGACTCTCTTGAGTTGATACTTCCCAGGAATTATCAACAACCCTGGTCTTTCCAGGGGCACCATGTGCATCCCCAAGAGTGTATTTCTTTAAGTGAAGGCCAGGCACTAACTTACCTCCCTCCCCAAAACAGAGTGAGTTGCACCTTAGGAATTGTGACAAGAGACGTCTAAGTGTTTAAATGAACACCACCAGCAGATCATGTAATTCTCAGACCAGAAGAAGATCTCTCAGAACTGAGACTATCCTTAGTTACTTGAAGATGCTTCGTAGAGGGATAAATGACTCATTACTTACGTGGAACTTGCTAGAAACTTCTCCTATGATGGGAGTCATTCAATTAGAAAAAATGGCCCCAAATTACTCAAGCTGAAGTGATCTTGTTGCTCAAAGGCATTCAGGTCAGTATAACTAAGGATGATAGACTGTCTCCTCATGGGCCAAGGCAGTCTGTACAATCATAATTATATCCGCAGAGACTCACTTCTTGGTCGGGGCTCTGGTTTTAGCACAGGAACCATATTAAGGCTACTTATTCAGTTTCCTTCACAGGTCGGCTAAGTCTTCTACTAAATCTTGGACTTTTGATTTTCTTGACCATATATGGATCCCTGCAAGTGATGAAGGTCTCTTTAAACACTGCCTTTGAGGCCTCCCTGCTTCTAAAACCTAGATCAAGTTTATAGTCGGTTGAACTGAGACTGTCATTCTCTTCTTTGAGTTTTTCGAAGCAACCAACAAGAGCCTGTCAACTCTATAATTCATATAATCTAACCTAAACTGTTCAGGTGCTGATCCTGTGGTATAATCTAGAGTTTCCTTTTCCACTTATACTTCATCCCAATGCATGAAAAGTAAAAATCTGAGTAACTGTGGTGCTAGACCAGGCCAGAGATTATCCCTGCCCCTGCTCCACAGCAACAGGATCCTTGTTGTCATCTCACCAGTAAGTGATGCAATTCTAGAGGCCCATCCTAATTATCAGGGTTCCAGTACCATTTCCAGTAACATGTTTTAGTTTGGGTCTCTTCCCCTTCCCCCCCCCAAATCAGAACCTGGGATAAGAACTTGGTGCAGGTAGTTCACTTGCTAGGTGATCTCAGGAAGCTGGAGCAAGGGAGAAGAGAGAACAAGACAAAGAAGGAGGAAGAGCCATTAATAGGGTGTGTTATCAAGGTCACTATTGCGGCTAATAGAGATTAGCACAAGAACCACCTGAGAATCCTACAGAATGCTTCTCATAATTCTCCTCCTAAAGAATAGGAACTGGAGCATTTATTCACCAATTCCTGTTCACTGGTTGAGAGTTAGCCCTGAAGGTGTTAATTCTTCTGCTTTTCCGGACCATACTTGCTCTCTTCTTCCCTCAGAGAAGTCTGAGGCCAAAAGTGAAAAGATCCACATTCAGTGCTTGATGTGAGATGCTGTTCACTTGAGGTAAGATTGTGCTCACAGGGAATTACCTGCTACAGTTACCTTAGAAATATGAAGTGGCCTCAAAGGATGTAACATGAGGCACTAGAGGCATCAGCTATGACTATCAAGCTAATAGAAGAGGGAAATGGAATAGCAGAAAATACTAAATTTTTAAAAACTCAATAAAGGGGAGAAAAGAGGACATAGAACAGGTGGGATGGATAGAAAACACGTAGCAATATGGTAGATTTATTAAGTATGGAATATATCAGTAATTATATTACATGTAAATAAACCAAAGATGTATTGTCAGAGTAGACAACACACACACACACACACACACACACACACACACACGCACACACACAAACTGTATGCTATTTAACAAAAAAAAGCATCTAAAATAAATGTGAACACTAACCAAAAGAAAGCTAATACAATTATATTAGTAACCAAACAAGATAGATTTTATTGCCAAAAACATTAAAAATAATAAAGATATGTCATAATAATAAAAGATTCAATGCACCAGGAAGATATAACCATTCTATCATACACACCCAATAACACAGCTTTGAACTATACAAAGCAAACTTTGGCAGAAATCCATAATCATATGCGATATTTCAATAACCTCTCTCTGTGACTTATAAAACAAATAGACAAAATTCTAAAAGTGCAGAAAATTTTAAATGATTTGACATTTACAGACTACACTGAACAACACCAAACATCTGCATAATACATATTATTTTCAAACACACATGAATCATTTACAAAATTTGATTGCGAACTACTCCATGAAATAAGATTCAACAAATTACAAAGATATTGAAATCATACAAGTTATGTTTTCTGATCAGAATGAAAAAAGTTTAGAAATCAATAGCTGAAAGTAAGTATAATATATCCACAATTTGGAAAATTTGAAAACTATACTTCAGCCAAAAATGCAATCACAATGAGAACAAGAAAATATTTCCACTGAATGATAGCATATCAAAACTTTTGGAATGTAGAGAAGTTGAAAACTGATAGTATTAAATACATATTAGAAAATATTAAAATGGCTGGAAAATCAATGATTGAAGCATCTACCTCAAGAATATAGCAAAAGAAGAGCAAATTAAACCCAAAGAAAGTAGAAAAAGGGAAATAATAAAAGCAGAAATACATGGATTAAAAAAGGAACAGGCCGTGTGCTTGAAGATTCTCTCCCTCTACCCCTCCCCCCTTCTCTAAAATACAGGTCTTTTTTTTTTTTTTAAGACTTTATTTATTTATGACAGAGAGACAGTGAGAGAGGGAACACCAGCAGGGGGAGTGGGAGAGGGAGAAGCAGGCTTCCGGCTGATCAGGGAGCCCAATGCAGGACTGGATGCCAGGATCCTGGGATCATCCAGGCGAAGGCAGATGCTTAACGAATGAGCCACCCAGGCGCCCCTAAAATACGTGTCCTTAAAAAGAAAAATGAAGTAAATGCCGAAAGTTCAGAAATAGCCAAAGTAAAACCAATGAATCGCCAAAGTAGTAATTAGTAAAAGTTTATTGTGCACACACCAGAAAGATAATTTGCAAAACAGGACACTCAAACTAAAACATGGAATGAGGCTCAGAGGCATATTGTTATAAGGCAGCTTGTATAATGAGAGAGCAGTGGCTGTTTATTCTTCACAGTGACTGACTACATTAGAATTTTCCTATCTGATATGGAATTGGTCAATGGTTGCCTCATACAAGCCTTGGGAAACAGTTTAAGTTTTGCATATTGTTTTCAGAGGCATATGCAAGAAATGACTCAGGTCAAGTTGGTCTTGCAAAAGAAGCTAAATTAATCTTTGTATGACTAAAACTGGTTTTGTCTGCTCAGGAGATTTTCAAGCCTGTTCTCTGTTTTTTATTTTAACAATGTATATATAATGATATGAAAAGATGTTCACAATGTATTGTTAAATAGGAAAAACAGTAGAATATCAGTTATTTTAAGTGTGTTTATAAATGTTTAAAAATGTTAGGTCAGGAGATTGGTATTAGGTATGGCTTTTACTCTCTACTACATATGCTGTTTAGATTTGTTTTTACAATGAGTATTTTTACATTACGTATTTTCAACTTTTAACTTTTAAATTTCAAAATTACAGAACGATATCGAGATCAGTACAAAGAACTCCTGCGTAATTCTTTATGCAGATACTCCAATTGTTAACATTTTACTACCAAATTTGAGCTCACTCACTGTCTCTATCTCATATCTATATGAACATAATATGAACATATTGTGAACATATGAACATACATATGAACATAAATATATATACATGTTTTTCCTGAACCATTCGAGTAAGCTGACATATGTTCCATTACTCACTGATGCTTTAATGTACAGTTCCTTAAAACAAAGTCACTCTCCTGTGTAATCTCGGTATAACCATTGAAACAAGAAAATTAACACAAATACAATGTTACTATCTATTCCAAACATTCAAATTTCAACAACTCTTCCAATAATGTACTTTATAGGTCAGGATCCAACACAAGAGTTTGTGTGCATTTGTCACATTTCTTTGCTCTTCTTCCATCTTAAACTGTCCTTCAGTGTTTCCTTGTCTTTTATTGCCTAGATTTTTTTTTTTGAAGAGTACAGGTCAGTTACTTTGTAGGATCTCTTCCATTTGGAATTTGCCTGATGTCTCCTTATGATTTATGCATTTTTGGCAGCAATACCACAAAAGTATTATGCCTTTTTTCAGGGTGTCAGATCAGGAGGCACATGATGTTGATTTGTCTTATTACGGCTGATAATCTTATCCCTTGGTAAGATGATGTCTGCCAGGTTTTCTACTATAAAGTTAATTTTATATATATGTATATATACATGTATACATGTATATATATAGTACTTCTTACATAAGTAATAAGTACTTTGTGGGAAAATATTTTGAAGCTATGTCTACACTTTTTAGTTAGCATTCTACTATAAAATAAGTTTTCCCTTCTTTCCCATTTATTTGCTTATTTATTTAATTTGTATGGATTAATGCATTCTTATTTTTTGATGGGTAATATTGTAATTTTTTTTATTTTGAGTCTTAAATTGGCCCAGTCTTGGCAAGTAAAATTCCCTTCAGTGTGGCTCATGAGTCCTTTTGACACATATCCGTTAGCGTTTGTGTATTTCTTTACTTTCTGATACATGATGTTCCCAGATCAACTGGTATTTTTATCTGCTTTAACCCTGGAGTCAACTATTTCTCTAAGTATCTCTGATTCCCCTATAGTGGAAAATGGTATTTAGAAACCAAGAAGGGAGCTAGATGCCCTCACTGCTATTGTGTCGTTGCTTCTAGGCCTTCTTACTGGAGTGAGTATGTGTGCGGATGTTTGTGTAAAAATATCATCATTACGTATGGTAATATTTTCTATTATCATATTTATAGAAATATTTAATCAGTGTTAATTTCCTGATTTTAATGGTTATGCTATGATTATGTAGGGGAATGTTATCCTTTTTATTTTTTTTTTTGAGATTTTTTATTTATTTGAGAGAGAGAGAGAGAACACACAGGGAGAGTGAGAGGGAGAAGCAGGCTCCCCACTGAGCGGGGAGACCGATGCAGAGTTCCATCCCAGGACCCTGAGATCATGACCTGAGCCAAAGGCAGATGCTTAACCGACTGAGCCACCCAGGCGCCCCAATGTTATCCTTTTTTTAAAAATATGAGAAACAAACTGAGGGTTATGGGGGGGTGAGCCTGGTCGTGGGTATTAAGGAGGGCACGTATTGCATGCAGCACTGGGTGTGGTGCATAAACAATGAATCTTGGGTCACTGAAAAAAAAAATAAAATAAAAAAAGAAAAGAAAAGAAAAATATGAGAGACTGTGGATTCTGAGAAACAAACTGAGGGTTATGGAGGGGAGGGGGAGGGGGGATGGGTGAGCCTGGTGGTGGATATTAAGGAGAGCAAGTATTGCAGGGAGCCCTGGGTGTGGTGCATAAACAATGAATCTTGGGTCACTGAAAAAATAAAATTAAAAAAAATTTTTTTGAATTATCTGGAGGTGATAGGGCATCATGTCTGTAATTTGTTCTCAAATAGTTCCAAAAATAATAATAGCAACATGTAAATTATATATAGAGAGAAATTTATGTATATATATGTGTACATATATGCATTTATCCATATATATATGCACATGTATATACAAACGGAGAGACATATATGCATATTTGTTTCAGTTTCAGTCCAACATCACAGGGCTTATTCAATACCTTCTTCCACTTTCCATATTTGAACCTTGTTCCTCTGACAGTGAGACAGCTGGTTCTCATGAACCTCAATATATTTACTTATTAACTCAATCTTCCTGAATGTAATTAATCTTCTGGCTGCACCGGCAGATTCCTTAGTCCTAAGACATGCCAAGCAGTACACATACACGCCCTACACATAGCTACCCATGCACGTCAACCAACTACCATAGATCTAACTCTTAGCCCTGAGGAAGGGAGAAAGAAGAGGAAGGGAGGAAGAGCAAAGAGAAGAGAGGAGAAAGGGGAGAGGAGGAGTAAGAAAGACTACCAAACAGCCTTTTGACTAAATTATTAACCTGTTATAAATGGAGAAGAAAAAGGAAGAAAGAAAGGAAAGAAGGGAGGAAGGGAGGAAATAGGACCACTTGTTATTTTTCATAAAATATTAAGATTTCTTCCTAACATAAATAAGAAAAAAATGCCTACAAAAAACTGGAAAATATTGCTAAAATATTAATCACACATGTCTAGGTAGTTGGGTTTTGAGTCATTTTTATCTGCTTGTTTGTCTTCCAGTTTTTCAATGATCAACATGTAGTATATTATACTTTCAAAACTGGTGTTTTAAAAATAAATAAAGGAATAGATCAATGTAACAAAACAAAGTCAGGAAATAGATTCACATGTATATGCTTAATTGATATTTGAAAAAGATGCAAAGAAAATTCAATGGAGAAAGGATAGAGTTTTCCACAAATTGTTGGAACAATTAGGTATTCATGTGCAAAAAAAGAAAAATTTTTTCCAAAGACTATCTTTGTCCATACTTTGTAATATGTACAAAAGTTAACTCAAAATTGATCACAGAATTAAATGTAAAACCTAAAACTATATAACTTCTAAAATACATAGGAGAAAATCTTTTGTGACCTTGAGTTAGGTAAAGATCTCTTTATACCAAAAGCACAACCCACAAAAAAATTGATAATTTTGATTTCATTAAAATTAAGAACTCTGTTCTTTGAAAAGCACTATTAAAAGAATGAAAAAACAAGCCATCTATTGGGAGAAGATATTTGCAAATCACATACCTGATAAGACTTGTATCCAGAATATACAAGAAACTGTTAAAAGTAAAAACGATTTTTTTAAACCACCCGGTTTTTTTTTAATAGGCAAAATATTTGGACAGAATTTATAAAAAAAATTCTGGGGCGCCTGGGTGGCTCAGTGGGTTAAAGCCTCTGCTTTCGGCTCAGGTCATGATCTCAGCGTCCTGGGATCGAGGCCCGCATCGGGCTCTCTGCTCAGCAGGGAGCCTGCTTCCTCCTCTCCCTGTCTCTCTGCCTCCTTGTAATCTCTCTCTGTGTCAAATAAATAAATAAAATCTTTAAAAAAAAATTCTGATGGCAAATAAGCACCTGAAAAGATGTTCAATATCATTCATGAGTCATTTGAGAAATGGAAAACTAGCAGCACACTGACCTACCATTACTTACCTGTTGGTGTAAGAGCATTCTGACGGGTCTTGAGGGTTAACCTGCTTCAAGCTGACACACTCTGCTTGCTGACCAAAACCCCAGGGTTTGCAGCAGAACCAGGCTACTTCCCTTGACATCTTGCAGACTGCTGGCCTTAGGAAGAAAGGACCAGACTTTCTGGAAGGTAAGGTCTGACTGCACTCAAAAACAGCCACCACTGACCATGGTATCCTCAATAAGAGATTCGGGGGATGGGGTGGGTATCCAGACTGCCTTGCCAGGGCTTGGCTTGTTGGACTACAGGGACAGCCTTCACTGAAAGACACCTGGGAGTTTTGATTACTGGCAGAGGGGAGGAATCTGAAAGGACAAATGATCAACTGCTCAGTACCAGCTTCTCCTGCATGTAGCCCCACCGTTTCCCATGCTTCCCTCCTTGAGAAGCCTCCTGCTACTCCTAGACTGGGGAGGTGGTTTTTGGGATGTTAGTCCACCATCTTCCTAGGTTGCCAGCTTCCTGCATAAAGCAACCTTCCCTTTCCCACCATCACTCTTCTCTCCAGTGTTTCCTTTCAAGCAGTGAGCAGCAGAACCTGAGTTCAGAACGGGTCCTCCATCCGGTAAATTTGAATGGCTAAAATTAAAAACATCAGTTAGTAAGGATGTGGGACAACTGAAATTCTCATGTACACCTAGTGGGGATGTAAAATAGTACAACCGCTTTGGAAAACAGTTTGACAGGTTCTTAAAAAATTAAACTACACTTACCCTGTGGCCCAGGAATTCCATCCCTCCAAAAATGAAAGCGTATGTCCACAGAAAGACCGGTACACAGATATATACCAACCTTATTTGTAATAGTCAAAAATTAGATACAACCCAAATGTCCATCAACAAGTAAATGGATAGGGGCGCCCGCTTGGTTCAGTCGGTTAAGTGCCCAACTCTTGGTATCAGCTCAGGTCATGATCTCAGGGTTGTGAGATCGAGCCCTACCTTGGACTCATGCTCAGCGTGGAGTCTGCTTGGGATTCTCTCTCTCCCTCTGCTCTGCTTCCTCTCTCTCATTCTCACTCTCTCTCTAAAATAAAATAAATAAATCTTTAAAACAAAAAGTAAATGGATAAATATTGTGGTACCTCCATATAATGGAATACTGCTCAGCAATAATCAACTTGGATGAATCTCAAAATAATTGGGCTGAGTGAAAGAAGTCAGACAAAAAAATTCATTCTGTATAATTCCACTAGTATAATTTCTAGCAAATGCAAGTAATCTTCAGTGACAGAAAGTAAATAGATATGGGGCAGTGTGGGAGGGTTATGGGGAAAAGAAAGGGAGAACTTACGAAAGGGAAAACACACAAATGTGTGCATGTGTCAATATTATCAAACTGGTAAATTTTATGTGTATTTAACAACAAAAGAAGTATTGAGTTATATAGTTTAAATATGTACAGTTTATCATATGTCAATTACACCTTTATAAGACTGTTTTAAAATGGTATTTTTAAATAAAATAATCTATAAAATATCATTACACGAAAGTATTTTATCCCACAATTATTATTTTTTAGGATAAGTTCTTGGGGCGCCTGGGTGGCTCAGTGGGTTAAAGCCTCTGCCTTCGGCTCAGGTCATGATCTCAGCGTCCTGGGACTGAGCCCCGCATTGGGGGGGGGGTCCCTGCTCAGCAGGGAGCCTGCTTCCACCTCTCTCTCTGCCTGCCTCTCTGCCTACTTGTGATCTCTCTCTATCTGTCAAATAAATAAATTAAAAACCTTTTTAAAAAAAAGAGTAGAGTCTTCTGAGGAAATTTAGTAGGTCAAATAGTAATGATATTCTTAATGTTCTTGAGACACAAATTACTTTCAAGAAAGGTTAAACATATTGTTACTTTTAATATCACATCTCACCCTCCCCAAGCCCTGAGAATTAATTTTTTAAAACATCTGCAAATTTGACAGTTTAAATGACCTTTTCATTTACATTTTTATTACTGTGGATGCCACATTTTAAACAGAAAACTGACAAACTAGAGAGGTTCAAGGGAAGGCACTTAGGGTGAGGGGGCTTTGGAAGTCAGGTTTTCTGTGAGGGATGTTGTGTGGCACAGGAATATTTGCCTGAGGAAACCCCAAGTGACCAGAGAGGCAAAGAAAGGCATGAGCTCTCTCCCCTCTCAGAACTATAGTGGTAGCTTTCAGGAAGAGAACTAGACCCATGATGGAGGGTCCTAGAGGTAAAGAAAAAAATCAAGTCCTGTGTGTCCAGAGCTCTTCCCAAAGGGAGACTGTAGGTTGGGATGAGAAAGGACTTTTTCTTATCTTTTTTTTTTTTTTTTTTTTTTTTTTTTTTTTTGGGTGGGGAGACCACAGTGGCTGATAACAACAATGTCAACCATGTGAGCTTTAACACAAGGAAACAGGCTGCCTTCCCAGCCCTGGCAATCATCAGGAAAATCTGGAACACACCTGGCAGACCCAGTGGGAGGGAAGGAGGTAAGAAAAGCAAAGAGGGTTCTTGACTCAGGTAGGAACTTGGATGAGATAGTCAGATCAGACGATCTTCATTTTTCCCCACTTTTATTGAGATGCAAGCGGCATACATCACTGGATACGTTTCAGATGTACAGCATAAAGGTCTGACTTACATATATTGCAAAATGATTACCATAAAAAGTTTAGCTAATATCTACCATCTCACATAGATACAATTAAAAAGAAATGGAAAAAACTTTTTTTTTCTCTTTGTAAGGAGTACTTTTAGGATTTACTCCCTTAGCAGCTTTCATATGTATCATACAGCAGTGGTAACTGTAACATCACGTGTACATTACATACCTAGTACTTATTTATCATTTTATCTTTAAAAGTCCTCTGATTTTGTTTCTCTCATTCTTCCTCCTCTGTTTGTTTATTTTTGCGTGGGTTTTTTTTTTTTGGTGGGTTTTTTTTTTCCTACTTGCTTCTGCACTTCCCTGGAAATAGTGACTTGTCATTATCTTACTATGTTTGCAAATTGAGGGGTGAGAAATAAAGCCACTTGTTTACAAGAACATAGTGAGAAGTCTTTAAATACATATTAACTACTCACAGGTGATGGATGTATTTCAGAGATGAGAAGAGAGATTCCTGAGAAAGTATTTGGCTGGCTCCATAATCATATTAAAATGGCTAAGGACCAGCACAACATTATTATTACCTCTTAATGAATGGCTAACCAGTGCCCATCCCAAGTGGAAAATCCAAACAAATAGACACAATAGTCATTATGAAGACTTCATTAGTTTGCACTTATCCCTCCACCAAAACACTTGAAGGCAATTTACATAATAGCAATGAAAATATGTGCTATGAAGAAAGAGGTATCACGCACCAAGGAAGGAGGAAGTGGGAGGGAAGGAGGGAAGAAAAGTTTGAGACAATGTCTTCTTCATTAAAGTCGGAAAGCAGCTGGATGGGGTGTTTGATCCCATGCTAAAAGGTTTTGATTTAATTCTGTAAACAATGAGGAGCCTGCCAAGTTTTTCAAACTAGAGATTGACACAGTCATCTGTTTTTAAGAGTTATCTCTGAGGAAGTGATGTGTTGATTTTTGCCTACTATCTGTCTTCCTCACTAGAATGTGAGCTCCTGGGAAAAAGGGTGTTCTATGTTTTGCTCACTGGTGTATCCCCAGCACAGCACCAGCAGTCAAAATTTTTTTGTTGGATGAACAAATGAATCCTAGCCATTAGTCGGCAAGGGAGAGACTCAGAGATCAGGAGCCAAGGACAAGGTGCGACTACGCTTTTGGGGACTTAAACCCCAAACTTAAATCTCAAACTCAAGAGCTGCTGGGCACGTATACATGCATAAGCTGGGGGGGCAAATGTTGGGTAAAAAAAGGGGTTTCACATTTTATTATAGCTTTTTTGTTTGGTTGGGTGTTTATTGAGATACAGTTGACTTATAACATTTGTTAGTTTCAAGTGTGCAACATAATGATTCAGTATCTGTATATATTGGGAAATGATCACCATAATAAGTCTCATTAACATCCATCACCATAAATGTTACCATTTTTTTCTTGTGATGAGAACTTTTGAGATCTATTCTTTAGCAACTTTCAAATATGCAATACAATATTGCTCACTAGCCACCAATAGTCACCAATTGTTGGGTTTTTTTGTTTTTTGTTTTTTAACATTGCATATATAAATGAGATCATATGGTTTTTGTCTTTCTCTGTCTGACTTATTTCACTTAGCATAACCCCTCAAGACCCACTCATGTTGTCACAAATGACAAGATTTCCTTCTTCTTATGGCTAAATAATACTCCATTGTAGATAGATAGATAGATAGATAGATAGATAGATAGATAGATAGATAGATATCACACCTGTTTTATCCATTCAGTCATGTATTGGTGGACACAGTTTGCAAAATAATGTTTCAATAAACAGGGAGGTGCAGACATCCTTTCAAGTTAGTGTTTTCATTTCCTTCAGATAAATACCCAGAAGTGGAACTGCTGGATCAGGTAGTGTTCTAGTTTTCATTTTTTGAGTCATCTCTATACTGTTTTCCATAGTGGCTACACCAATTTGCATTCCCATCAACAATGCACAAGAGTCCCCATTCACTATTGTTTTTTGCCTCACACCCCATGTGTTCAGATGGGCCAGAACTGTGCCCAACCAATTAATGTGGTAACTGGCTGCAAAGCTATAGCAGAAATTCAGCACAAACAGCAAGATATAATCCAAGGTTAGAGTAGGATATTTAAAACTCCAAAAACAGAGAAAATTAGAATTTACAGTCACCCCCTTCACCAGTTTAAAAGTTCCCCATTGTACTAAATGCAAATCATCCACACAGTATTTTAAGCCCTCTTTTTCCTTTTATGTCCCATAGATACAAAAAGCGTGTCACCTTCCTTCATGGACATGTACTAAATCATAAAAACTACCCACTATTTACTTTGTTTAAACCAACCTCCAAGAGTTTTGATAAGAAATGCTACAGTTCTCTCCATCTGAAAGTAAGGGTAGTGGTTTTGTTTTCAGTCAGACACAGGTTTCTCAGGGTCTCATGTCACTTGTCCCAATGTCAGCTCAAGTCTGCCCCCTAGAGCAGAGTAGACCAGAGTGCCCTGAAAGTGATGCTGAACTGTATTAAGTTCCTAGTTCTGACCCTGGTCTTTCTGGGAAGACTGCCATTTTCTATTTTATATGCTTCTGCATTATTTGAAAGTGTGTCAAAAAAGTATCCATTTTAGGGAGGAAATATTAAGCTATAAGAGAGTAATATGTGACAGTGTCTTGCCTAAAATAAGCAGAAGTCATTCAAGTTTTCAGTCCCTGGTTGTTTAGAATCATACCCTCAAGCTATATACATGTATAGTTTCTAGTATGTTATAGACACCTACTGGATTTTGGGAATGCAAAGAAGATAAAGACATGACTCCTGCTACTAAGAGACTAAGAGTTTACAGTATAATGAAAGGACAGACATGTAATGAAATCATTACATCATATGATAAAACCTACCTAAATTATACTATATACAGAGGAGAATATGAATAGACAGAGGCATTTTTATTTGGAAAGGGTAGGAGAAAAGAAGGAAGGAAGGAGGAAAGGAAGGAAGGAAAGAAGGAAGGAAGGAAGGAAGGAAGGAAGGAAGGAAGGAAGGAAGGAATGGAGGGAGGGAGGAGGGGAGAGAGGGAGGGAGGAAAGAAGGGTAGAGAGAGAGATAATAAACTTTGAAATGTTGTAAGTAGTATTAAGCCAGTTAACCCAAAGTCACACTGTGAATTAATTGAATGTTAATATTTCCTCAACTGAGTAGAACTTAAAAACAAAGTTCGAGTAATACAAAAAGAAGCTTGAGAGTTAGTCTGAGTATAGGTCAGTAGAAATATGAGACATATAATATATGTAAGTTTAAATTTCCTAGTAGCCACATTAAAACAGGAAAAACCAGATAAAATTAATTTTAATAATATACTTTATTTTACCAAATATATCCAAAATACTATCATTTTTGTTGGAATGAAGATGAGTTAGAAAGGACCTGAAATAGGGTAGTTGCAATGAGAATGAAGGGAATTGGGTAAATCCAAGTGATATTTAGAGGCGAAATAGGGACAAGTTGATGATTATTTAGATGAAGAAGGAAAGGGGTGCAAAATGGCTTCAAACCCAACCAGGTTCTCACATGACAACTGGTAAATAATGCTACCATTCACTGAGATAGGGAAGGGGGGCAGGATGGGGGCAGACAGTTATTTACTTTTGAAAGATGAGTTTGAAATGCCTGAGAAACTTGCAACTACTTCTATGTCCAAGAGCCAGTTGTATATGTGAGTGTGGTGGTCTGGGAAGAGAGGTCTGCCCCGTGGGATAGATCTGGGGACCCTCCACTTGACATAGCTGATGCCATGGGAATGTTTGAAATTCCCCAGAGGGAATTAGGAGTGAGAGAAGTCCCCAGGCAGAGCACAGAGGAAAACTAGCATTTCAAGAATAAGGATTCCTCACCAAGGACCAACAAAGAGGGATCAGAGGTCCCAGGAAACCCGAAAGAGCATAGGTCACAAGAACCGAAGACAAAATTTCAAAAGGGACAGAGTAGACAGTGGTGTCAGATATTGCCAGTAAGTAAGTAAATAAATAAGCAGAGGGATATTTTCATAGAATTTGACAGTAAGGAGGCCATGAGTGACTTTCATGAAAATATTTTCCATAGAGAGTAGACTGCTTCTATTTACCCTATGCCGTGGACTGAAATTGAGAAGGAAATGTAGATAACTCTTCGAGTTTTCTAGGAAAAGGAAGAGAGCTAAAATGTTAACTATTGAGTATCAAGAATGATACCTATTGGTATATTATGAGAGAAAGTTTTAAAGATAGAAAGATCTTGAGCATGTTTAAAAGCTATTGGAAAGAAACCAAAATTACGCACTAGACTTATTGATTTGAAAGGGTATTAATGTAATTATATTGGTAACTGAAATGAGCTCATGTCTGAAAAAAAGTTTTTTATGTATGTGTGTGTATACACACAGATAATACTCTAGATGGACAAACACCAAAGTATTAACCATGTTTACCCCTGAGTAGGTAGAATAAAAGATTTTAATTTTTATTCTATTCCTTTATCTCTATTTTTACTATAGGAAGTGTCATTTTAGGATATATAAAAAAGGGCCATCAGCTGACAACTTCCTTTCCAGAGTGCCCCCTTTTCCGTGTGCTATGGTCCTGAAAATGTGTTAAAAATAGACTTCTTCCAGTTTGATGAAATATACCATAAAATTCCCTATCATGATTTTTACAGGTATTGCTATCCTTGAGTGTAGGGAAGGGAAGCACCTTCCCAGGGAACCTGTGTCAGCCAGCCAGCCACTCCAGCCAGCTGTCTTCTCTTCCCACGGATGGGCCACCTCTACCCAGAACTATCTATATTTGATGAGCAGACCATCCCCAAATCTGATCCCCATATCAGTTGTCAAGATTGAGAGGTATATGAAGCAAGGATAGGGAAACAACTGTTTTCTTCATAAATACAGCAGAATGCAGACCCTGATGGTAGGTCAGGCCCCATCCTCCCCCTCAATGGTGGCAAATGACAATCAAACAGCACCAGGTAATAGCTTGATGTCATCTTTACACGTACGAAAAAGTATCATACTGCATTAAAAGACCATATGAATGTGCTAATCAAAAATGGGTGAAGGTACAAGTTGTATGAAAATTGAAAATTTTCACTCAACATCATTTACTATCAGGGAAATGCAAATCAAAACCACAATGAAAGTGGCCCACTTTTTTACACCATACACAAAAATAAATTCAAAACGCATGACGGACCTAAATGTGAGACAGAAAACCATCAAAATCCTAGAGGGGAACAAAGGCAGCAACCTCTTTGACCTTGGCTGTGCCAGCTTCTTACTAGACATGTCTCTGGAGGCAAGGGAATCAAAAGCAAAACAAAAGAAAACAAAAAACTATTGGGACTTCATCAAGATAAAAAGCTCTGCACGGTAAAGGAAACAATCAACAAAACTCAAAGTCAGCCTTTAGAATGGGAGAAGATATTTGGAAATGACACATCTGATAAAGGGTTAGTGTACAAAATCTATAAAGAAGTTCTCAAACTCAACACACAAAAAACAAATAATCCAGTAAAGAAATGGGCAGAAGATGCAAATAGACATTTTTCCAAAGAAGACATACAGATGGCTAACAGACAAATGAAAAGTTGCTCAACATCATTCATCGTCAAGGAAATACAAATCAAAACTATAATGAGATACCACCTCACACCTGTCAGAATGGCTAAAATGAATAACACAGGAAACAACAGGTGTTGGTAAGGATGTGGAGAAAAAGGAACCCTCGTGCACTGTTGATGGGAATGCAAACTGGTAGAGCCACAGTGGAAAACAGTATGCATGTTCCTCAAAAAATTAAAAATAGACCTACCATATCATCCAGAAACACACTATCGGGTATTTACCAAAGAACACGAAAACACTAATTCAAAAGGATATATGCACCCCTATGTTTATTGCAGCATTGCTTACAATAGCCAAAGTATGGAAACAGCCCAAGTGTCCACTGATAGATGAATGGATAAAGAAGATGTGCCATATATATATATATATATATATATATATATATATATACATACAATTTCTATATGGCCATAGTAAATAATGAAATAATTGCCATTTGCAACAATATGGATAGACCTAGAGGGTATAATGCTAAGTGAAATAAGTCAGTCATAGAAAGGCAAATATCATACAATTTCACTCATATGTGGAATTTAAGAAACAAAACAAACAAAGGGAAAAAAGAGAAAATCTAAAAAATAGACTCTTAACTGAAGAGAAAAGATGGTTACCAGAAGGGAGGGGAATGGAGGGAGATGGGTGAAATAGGTGAAGGGAATTAAAGCATACACTTATCTTGATGAACACGGAGTAATGTACAGAATGGTTGAATCACTATATTAATCACTATATTAGTTACATCTGAAATTAATTTAACACTGTATATTAACTATACTGGAATTAAGATACCTTTTTTTAAAAAATTGAAGAAATACGAACCAAATATAATCACTATTTTATTTTTCTCAGTTTTCCTCTTCCTTTTTTTTCCTTTTCCTTTTCCTTCTTTTTACTTTCTGTGTCAAAGGTATGTTGTGCCTTACATAAGCAAAAAATTGTAGTTTAGGACGAGAGTTTGGGGAGATATGCTTTACCAAATGGAGACTGGCTATCCTTGGGCATTGAAAAATGGGCAGAGGAACTGAATAGACATTTTTCTCAAGAAGACATACAGATTCCAACAGACACATGAAGATATATTCAATATCACTAATCATCAGGTAAATAGAAATCAAACCACAATGAGCTATCACCTCATACCTGTCAGAATGGCAATTATCAAAAAGACAAAAAATAACAAGTGTTGGTGAGGATGTGGAGAAAAGAGAACAACTGTGCACTGTTGATGGGAATGTAAATTGGTGCAGCCACTACAGTAAACAGTATGGAGGTTCCACAAAGAATTAAAAACAGAACTACCATATGATCCAGCTGGACATCTATCTGAAGAAAACAGAAACACTAATTCAAAAAGGAATATGTACCCCTGTGTTCATCGCACCATTATTTACAGTAGCCAACTGTTAACCAATAGATAAATGGGTAAAGAAGATGTGGTGTGTATATACAATGGAAAGTTATTCAGCCACAAAAAAATGAAATCTTGCCATCTGCAACAATATCAATGGACCTTGAGGGCATTATGCTAAGTGAATAATAAGCGAAACAGAGAAAGACAAATACTGTATGATTTCACTTACATGTGACATCTAAAAAACAAAACAAGTGAACAAATAAAATAAAACTCGTAGATACAGGGAACAGATTGGCTGTTGCCTGAGAGGAGGGGTGATAAAGGAGCGAGTAAAATGAGTGAAGGGGATCAAGAGGTACAAACTCCCAGTCATAAAATGAATAAGTCATAGGAATGTTATGTACAGCATGGTGACTATAGTCAGTAATATCGTTTCATATTTGAAAGTTGCTAAAAGAGTATGTCTTAAAAGTTCTCATCATATATGTTTGCGAGGAAAACTTTCTCAAACATACTAAATTTGACTTAAGTAATTTCAGAAAAGGATCCATACTGAGGCGTGTGGGTGGCTCAGTCAGTTAAGTGTCCAACTCTTGATCTCAGCTCAGGTCTTCAGCTCAGGTCTTCAGCTCAGGGTCATGAGTTCAAGCCCTGCATTGGATTCCATGCTGGGCATAGAGCCTACTTCAAGAAAAATTTTAAAGGACCCATACTAAGAAGGAAGGACTTGTATGAATTGTGGAAGTAGTTAAGAAATGCCATGCTTCAGAGCATTGCTGAGGAGTAAAGAAAAAGAACTGATGGTTGGTGGTAATGGTTCCGTGGGTGTATACATATGTCCAAACTCATCAAATCTTGTACATTCAATCTGTGCAATTTGGAATATCAATTATACCAAAATGGGGGGGTTGGGTTGGAGGGATTTTTTATTTTATTTTATTTATTTGAGAGAAAAAAGAGAGAAAATAAGTTGGGGGTGAGGCAGAGGGAAAGAGAGTTGTGGGACTCCATCCCAGGACCCTGGGATTATGGCCTGAGGCTAAGGTAGACACTTAACTGACAGAGCCACCCAGGAGCCCCTAAAGCTGGGGTTTTTAAAAGGAAAAAAATGTTCCCATCATAAGAAAAAAAAAGATGTTATAACTATGTGTGATGATGGATGTTAATGAGACTTATTGTGGTGATCATTTCACAAAGTATACAAAAATCAAATCATTATTTTATACACCTGAAACTAATAGAATGTTAAATGTCAGTTATTCCTCAATATAAAAAAAAAACAAAGAGGGAGAGTTCTAGTATCTTTTCTTCTAGGAAAGAAAAATAGTGATAGTATATGGCCTCAATGTGTTAATTAACCCAACTGTGGTAATTACTTCACAAAGTGTATATATGTCAAATCATCATGTTTGTACAATTTAAAACATAATTTTATTTGTCAATTATATCTCAATAAAGCCGAAAATTTTAAAAAAAAGAAGCATTCACTTCAGCGAAACGTAGACTAAAATTGGAATGATACAAAGATCAGCATGGCCACTACACAAGGATGACATGTAAATTCAGGAAGGATTCCATATTTTTTAAATAAGTCATGGGATATAAGGTAAACATGGTGACTATAGTTAGTAATAACGTATTGTATATTTGCAGATTGCTAAGAGAGTGTATCTTAAAAGGTCTGATCATAAGAAAAAAAGAATTGTAACTATGGGTGACAATGGATGTTAACTAGAGTTACTGTGGTGATAATTTCACAATATATTAAAAATATTAAATCATTATGTTGTACACCTGAAACTAATATAATGTTATGTGTCAGTTGTGTCTCAATACAAGATAAAAAAAATAAGTAAGAATATGGTCTCACAAAGTTAAAACCCAGAGCATAAAGCTGACCTCAGAAAATCAGTCGCGGGCGCCTGGGTGGCTCAGTGGGTTAAAGCCTCTGCCTTCGGCTCAGGTCATGATCTCAGGGTCCTGGGATCAAGGCCCGCATCAGGCTCCCTGCTTGGCGGGGAGCCTGCTTCCTCCTCTCTCTCTGCCTGCCTCTCTGCCCACTTGTGATCTCTATCTGTCAAATAAATAAATAAAATCTTTAAAAAAAAAAGAAAAGAAAATCAGTCGCCACCCATGTAATCAAAATCATAAGCTACTCCCAGCTCCTGCTTTTCTCATTCATATCCACTCATTCCATGAACATCACACACACACACACACACACACACACACACACACACACACACACACACACACACCAAGTTAGGAGCCAGGGCTAAAGGGAAATGAAGGTCCTGCCTCAGGTTAGAAGCATGAGCCAGAATGAGCTGGCCTCTGACCCTAACTCTGCCTTTTCACCGATGAGTTCCCGGATATGTCTAAATTTCCATTTCCCCAGTTAGCAAGTGAATAGAATAGGTCCCACCTCAAAGTAGTGAGGATTATTTTAGGTAAGAACTTGGCATAGTACTTGGCATGTTAATTACCAGTTCTCCTTAAATGATGGCCGTTAGACAGACTTACATAATTCTGACAAAGAAATAAACTTAGAGTCACATCAATGACTTTTATTTAAAATTATTTGCAAGGTTGATGCAGAAGAAGAGTTAGTGAAGATGCGTGGGTGGCTCTTTCTTTACATTTTTAAGACTCACTTATTCTATTAAAATACCTTTCATTCTCTTTATTCCCATAAAAGGACAACATAGCAGATCACACTCTTAACTAAGACATCAGAAGCAGTCGGAGTGGGTGCGAGTCGTCTTGGTGAGCCGCGCCCAGACGGACCACTGCAGTCACCCAGCATCTGCGGACACTGCTCCACAGTTACCACCACCTGGCGTGGCGTGCTGGGACCCGAAAACTGCAGTGGCATCTGGAGACATGATATGGAAACAAAACACTATTTGGGCTCTTTTTCAGGCAAGGGGGGCATGTATGCTTCTCCATGTTCTTCCTTCCTGGAGTTCCTTCTTTCCTCCACTTTCTTTCGAGATTTTATCTCCATCCTCAGGCATTCCCTTTCGCTTCTCTCCTTTGGGCTCTCAGGTCCCTGAAAGAGAAAGGTCAGAAAAAGGGTAGATGTGCTGACAGCTGACACCCAGCCACATTTCTCCTAACTCTCAAAAATGAAAAAAACCTCTGGTCATTTAGTAGACTTCCACATCTTAGTTTCTCATAATGAATTAGCAGAAGCCCAAGGGTGTTGCTAAAGGTTTTAGTCATAAATAAAAGGGATGGGGCCTCGGGTGTCAGCACATGGTCTATGGGGGAAACTCAACGTGTATACAACTCTGACCTATAGAGGGATGTGATTTCACAGTACGATATAATTAGCAGTCTCCTGGTGCTTTCTGAAAAGGAATATGCAAGTGAATCATATATGGAATGACTCTAACCTTCCAGTGTCTACTTCTTTAAATTACATTAACAGTGGGGTTTGCATTAAGTCCTAACGTAAGGATTATGTGAACAACGAAGTGTTGAGTAAATGACATCCAGGCACATTAACGTTCCCCAGCTGGTTGCCCAGGGGTCCACATTCACTGATGTATTGAATACATACTACTGTTCTAAGATTAGGAGATACAGCACTAACTAAAGAAATCCTACTTCTTTTTTTTTTTTTTGAAATCCTACTTCTTTGATATTACCCCTGCATGCAGAGTGACAGACAATCAATAAGCCTAAAAGGAAACAAGAAGATTACAGATAGTGATAAGTGCAATGATAATGAGCAAACAGGGTGACATGATAGGGAAGTACAGGGTGGGAAGGGGGAAGGCTTCTTTCCTTTCCATGGTCCAGGAGTGTCTTTCGAAGGAATTACTGACTAAAGAATGGCATTGATGAATGTGGCGATGACATCTACTTACACTTCTATTTTTGAAAATAAACAAATAGGGCTGCCTGGGTGGCTCAGTCATTACGCAACTGCCTTAGGCTCAGGTCATGATCCCAAAGTCCTGGGATAGAGCCCTACATGGGGCTTCCTGCTCTGCCGGAAGCCTGCTTCTCCCTCTCTCACTCCCCCTGCTTGTGTGTCCCTCTCTCGCTGTGTCTTTCTCTGTCAAGTAAATAAATAAATAAAATCTTTAAAAAAATAAAAAAATAATATCATGATTCTCCCTCTCTTCCAATTGAACTGGAAATGCTGGGAAATGCCTGAGTGTCTATCAAGTGTGGTGCGTGCCAGTCAGATGAGCAAGATAGTGACTCGACTGTGCAGGCTGAGTTAGGAGGGTGTCTGGTTCCTGCGGTCCTATCAGCTACTCTTCAGTGCGAAATTGTTTCTATACCTAGATCATTTCATTTGTTTCATTTGTTAACAACTGACATACTTTTCTAAAGCTAACTACACTAAAAAGTGTGGTTTATCAGCAAATCTAAAACTGATTTATATTTTGGCTGAGGGCCAAATGTTGAGTAATATGTAGATTAAAATTTTATATCCTTTAGCATCAGAAAGATCCAATTTTGTGACCCGATCATGACCAAAAACATTAAATTCTTTCATTTTGGTATTGAAAACTTCAATTGTCTTATTTTGATAATTTTTACATTTTGTTTCTAAATAATGAGATAAGAAAAAAAGATTTCAATTCATTGTTTACAAGCATTTCTCGGGTAGTCTTTCTTCTTAATAAGGGAAAAGCCATGACTTTACTTTGAAAATAATCGTCATTATATTTTCTCTTTTTTATACTGCTCTTGTAAGTATTAGGGATCTAATACAATGGCTAGGTTTAATGAAAATAATCTGGAGGCACATTTACAGAACAATTGTTAAATAAGAACAAGTTTTAAACCGTATGTTCTAAATTTTTAATTTTACATAAGGATAAACTGTATAAAATTTAAAACTAATATAAAATAAGTTAATAAAATTATTTCTCCTATATATTTACATAAGTAATATGAAAAAAATTAAATGATTTTATAAATTCCTAGCAGGTTTCTAGCTATTATATGGAACTGTGAAAAGAGTTCTTGAGCCAGAAAGTTGAAAATGCTGTCTTGATTGCCTTGGTACTCAAAAGGAAGAGCTTGGGAAATGAAATGTTAGCTAACATTTGGTATTGTGGGGATAATGTGATGAGTATCTCTTTAAGTAATAGAATTGATTTCATGTTTACACACTGTTAGGGCTTATCGTATCACGTAAGCAGTTACATAAGATATGTTGTTATATGAATTTTTTTCTGAGGACATCAGAATCAACAAAGAACAATTCAGATTAAAGTTCTTTTCAAAATACACTTACACCATAACTTGTGACAGAAAAAACTTACGGCTGGTATGTCTCCTGATTAATATAATTAGTGACTTGATCATGTAATTTATTTTAAAACAGGAATTCTTGGGCGCCTGGGTGGCTCAGTGGGTTAAAGCCGCTGCCTTCGGCTCAGGTCATGATCCCAGGGTCCTGGGATCGAGACCCACATCGGGCTCTCTGCTCAGCAGGGAGCCTGCTTCCTCCTCTCTCCTCTCTCTCTGCCTGCCTCTTTGCCTACTTGTAATCTCTCTCTCTCTGTGTCAAATGAATAAATAAAATCTTTAAAAAAAAAAAACAGGAATTCTTGTACTCCTCTTAAATTCCTGCTGAAAGTTCATAATCTAAATCTAATCCTGAGGAAATATCAGCTGAACCCAAATAAGGCATCACTCTAAAAGATATCTGGCCTGTGTTCCTCAGATGTCAGTGTCATGAAAAGGAAAGACTGAGGAACTGTTTCAGAATAAAATCAGTTAGAGGGATGTGAAAATTGGTTGCAACACATGATCTGGAATTTCACTATAGGGAATATTATTGAGGCAACTGGCAAAATATGAGCGAGATCAATAAATCAGATATAAAAGTATTGGTATTAATTTCCTGACTTTCTCTTATGATCAGGTGGAGAGAGCAGCCTACTGAAGGGAAACCATATATAGAGTCACTCTCTGATTAAAGTGAGGTGCCACCTACAAGGCAAGGATGCATGGTGACAGTCTGAACAGCCATCACTCCTAAGCAGAAAGTATTGTGTTCAAATGGGCAATTAGGTAGGAAGCAGCCACACGTCTTCCTCTGTATATTCACAGAGCAAAGCTCAAGAACCAGGTGGCAATACTCCTGGTCACTTATTTGTTCTACCTAGTACATGGCAGAGACACATAATTATTCCAAAATAAAAGAAAAAACAAAACAAAAAAACAGAAACAAGAAGTTATTTTGCTCCAGGTGACTCCGTGAACATGTTGCAGAGTTCAAAAACTATCCCTAAATTAACTAAACTCTAGTTTATTACTTTATGCATCAAGTTTAGTATTATCAGTGGAGTTTCTGCTCTTCCCCCGTTTCGTGCCTGTCTCTCCTTTGTGCTTTACTTAGACTCCCATAGGCCACTGTGAAATGCTTGGACAGCTCCTTCTACTGAATACTTACTAATGTTTAGAGAATTCCTTCTGCATATTTTTTAGAAGTACAGGGAAGGGCGCCTGGGTGGCTCAGTCAGTTAAGCATCTACTTTCAGCTCAGGTCATGATCTCTGGGTCCTGGGATCAAGTCCCACATCAGGCTCCCTGCTCAGCGGGGAATCTGTTCCTCCCTCTCCCTCTGACCCTCCCCTGGCTTGTGCTCTCTCTCTCTCTCTCTCTCTCACTCACTCTCTCTCTCAAATAAATAAATAAAATCTTCAAAACAAACAGATACAGGGGAACAGGCCACCATCATACACTATTTACTCTGGATTGGATATGAAATGACAGGAACACTTGGGGTAGCTTTTTCCTTCTTCAAATAGCGAAAGAAGAACAAGTCACAGTTACTTATAAGACTGACAAAAATAGTCTCCAAGAACCAGAGGACCTCGGTAACGAAGACATTCCACCTATGGTCCTCTGGGAATTCTTCCTACACCAGCTATCGCCAATAACAATAATTTAAAAATTTATATGTATCTGGGCTATCTAAAACTGTCATTTTTCAAAGACACTAGGCTATCAATGCAGAAGTTAGATTTGTTCTCAAACTTGAGGAGGATAAACACTTCGGGTTTCCTTTTCTAAAGTGGTTAAATATTCAATAACTCTGTTACATACCAAAGAGACAGAGCGTTTGGTTCTAAAGCACAGTTTCTGTTCAAAGGACTCTGAAAATGCTTGAATTTGGGGATGGGATCTTCCTTTTGANCGGTAACGAAGACATTCCACCTATGGTCCTCTGGGAATTCTTCCTACACCAGCTATTGCCAATAACAATAATTTAAAAATTTATATGTATCTGGGCTATCTAAAACTGTCATTTTTCAAAGACACTAGCCTATCAATGCAGAAGTTAGATTTGTTCTCAAACTTGGGGAGGATAAACACTTCGGGTTTCCTTTTCTAAAGCGGTTAAATATTCAATAACTCTGTTACATACCAAAGAGACAGAGCGTTTGGTTCTAAAGCACAGTTTCTGTTCAAAGGACTCTGAAAATGCTTGAATTTGGGGATGGGANGCCACCATCATACACTATTTACTCTGGATTGGATATGAAATGACAGGAACACTTGGGGTAGCTTTTTCCTTCTTCAAATAGCGAAAGAAGAACAAGTCACAGTTACTTATAAGACTGACAAAAATAGTCTCCAAGAACCAGAGGACCTTGGTAACGAAGACATTCCACCTATGGTCCTCTGGGAATTCTTCCTACACCAGCTATCGCCAATAACAATAATTTAAAAATTTATATGTATCTGGGCTATCTAAAACTGTCATTTTTCAAAGACACTAGGCTATCAATGCAGAAGTTAGATTTGTTCTCAAACTTGGGGAGGATAAACACTTCGGGTTTCCTTTTCTAAAGCGGTTAAATATTCAATAACTCTGTTACATACCAAAGAGACAGAGCGTTTGGTTCTAAAGCACAGTTTCTGTTCAAAGGACTCTGAAAATGCTTGAATTTGGGGATGGGATCTTCCTTTTGATTCCAGTGGTTCCTTGAATGACTCCTCTGCTGAGCATTTTCTGTAATCCAGCCTGTGGGTATGGCGTCGAAATCCCTGGTCCTCATGAGAATGCCTTCTGGGATGGCTATCAGACGATGTGATTCCGGGAAGCACAGGAAACTGGGAATACGGAACACAAATTTTGCAGTTTAAAGAGACAGTACAATATTAACACAGGGACAAACTATCCATAAATTACCAACTAAATAAATCTCATGTTGAACTGAAATTTTATCGTTTTGATCAGTAGGACCTTCCTCCTACAATAAAGTAGAGTCAATTAGTTAAAACATTAAGCAGAACATCCCAAGGTTAGCTTTGTTCATCCTGTATCATTAAGGTAAAATAATGATGCATTCCAAGCCTTAAATCGATATGTAAAATAAATTCCAAAATTATTTTTTTCAAGATTTTATTTATTTACTTGACACAGAGAGAGAGATCACAAGTAGGCAGAGAGGCAGACAGAGAGAGAGAGAGGAGGAAGCAGGCTCCCCGCTGAGCAGAGAGCCCGATGTGGGCCTCGATCCCAGGACCCTGAGATCATGACCTGAGCTGAAGGTAGAGCCTTTAACCCACTGAGCCACCCAGGCGCCCCAATTCCAAAATTATTTTTAAAAACTATAATGAAGCTATAAATGCTTGAGAAATAATGCAAAGGTGAATGTTTATGTGATTTCTATGTGAAGAAAGAATTTCTAAGCAAGAGAGCAATGGGAAAATTCATAAGAAAAAAATTAATTTAACTACATAAAAATAAAGCCAATGTGCATCACAAACAATATAAACAAAATCAATGTTAGATTTAAAAACTTTAAAAATATTTGCTGCATGTTAGTAATGTTTAATAGATATTCTGAAAATAAGTATAATTCACATGCATACAGGCAAACAGAGAGATCATATAATAGAATCACATCAATGTTAAAATCACAACTGGAAAAAAATCGAAGGACAGACAGCTCAGAGAAGCCAATCTTGAAAGAAACGTTCTCTCAATTTCTCTCACATCCCAACCCACTCCAATGTAGCTTTTGCAAGCAAGACTGATTTTGGTCAGGATATTGATCTTAATGTTGCCAAATTTTGCTCACTTTTGGTGTTGAATCATTCCATAGCATTCAATCCAATAGCCCACGTGGCCCCCTGGAAACAATCTTTTCTTATTTTCTACCACTGCACCCTCAAGGATGATCTTTCTGCCACTGTGTTTTAGACACTTTTGTTCACTTTTCCTGCTAGCAGCTCATAACTGCTGGAGTTCCTCCAGGTTCTAAACTAGGCTTCCTTCCCCTCCTTTCCTTTCTCACATGACACTGTCTCCCTAAATATCTCATCTTCAGGCTTTAATTTCTAGCCATCATCTGATTTCCTACTTTATACTGTTGGCCCAGACATCTCTTCTGAGTTTCTTCTCCCTCAAGTTCTCTCGTAGTGTCCCACTGGCACTCAACCTGACTTGTGCAAATCTGAACTCATCACCTCTCCTCCCCAAACCTGCTCATGTGTCCCCTAACTTAGAAGATGGCATCACCATTCACTCAGTTACTCAGACCTATAAGCCACTCTTCACAATCTCTTGCCAAGTCAGTAGATTCCATCTTGCAAATGTCTCTCANATCACCTCTCCTCCCCAAACCTGCTCCTCATGTGTCCCCTAACTTAGAAGATGGCATCACCATTCACTCAGTTACTCAGAAATATAAGCCACTCTTCACAATCTCTTGCCAAGTCAGTAGATTCCATCTTGCAAATGTCTCTCAAAAACGATCCACTCTTTTCCAACATCCCTGTTACTACACCGTAATCCAAGCCACCCAGATAATCTTTCACCCGGATTATAAAGGAGCCTCCCCGTAGTGGATATCCTACATCCACTCTGATCCATTTATTTTGTCATTCCCACAGCAGCCAGAGTAGTTAGAACACTGACTAAGTCACATCTGATCACTTTTTCTTTTGTACCTCATCTTGCACCACCTGCGCTTTCAGGGATGGTCTCGCTGGTTAGTCACTTCCTCCAGCTCACTTGCTCCTCCCCAACACACACACCTTCACAGGGGGTCCTCTCTGCTCATGACTGCTCACCACCCCACCCCTTTACCCCATGAAATGATTAATCATATTTCAGTGACTCTGCACTTTCACAGAAACCCTTCCCTCCCACCCTGAGTGGTTCGGGTCCCAGTTCAATGCCTTCCTCGGGTCTTGTACTTCTCCTTTATGATATTTACCACAATCATAATGAATATTTTGGGTATTTTTGTTACATGTCTCTCCTCCATTAGACTATATGCCTCACCACATCAAGAGCTATGTTTCATTCTCTGCTAGAACCCCAGTATGCAGTACTTTGCCCCATTCGTAACATGAGCTCGTTAAATATATACTAGATGAGGGGCACCTGGCTGGCTCAGTCAGAAGAGCATGTGACTCTTGATCCTGGAGTTGTGAGTTTGAGCCCCACATCAGGTATAGAAATTACTTAAAAATAAAATCTTAATAAAAAAATATACATATATGATGAATAAATGTATAAAGAATGAAAGAAAAAGAAATAACAGCTGGTAAAAATTATACTTACTAGTAGTCAAAAATTATGGAAAATTAAATAGTATACAATTTTATCTTTCAGTTTAGCGAAAAAAATATTATTTAATGGTACTGGCAAGAGTGCAGGGAGATACGCACTGTCTTCCTTGCTGGAAGGACTACAAATACGCACATCCTTCCTAGAAAGCTGTTGGCAGTATGTGTCAGAGGGCTCAAAATATTCCCCTCCTTTGATCCATCCATTTCACATTGTTATTTGCTTAATTGTGTCCCCCAGCCCCAAATTCATATGTTGAAGTCTTATTTGAGAATGTCAGATTATGACTATATTTGGAGATAGGGCCTCTAACAAGTTAAAATGAGACCATATGGTAGGTCCTACTGGTCTGACTGGTGCCCTTATAAGTGAAAGAAATGTGGATACACAGAGAGACACCAGGGATATGCTCGCACAGAGGAAGACCATGTGAGGACCAGCAAAAAGGTGACCATCTGTAAGCCAAGGAGAAAGCAAACCTCAGACTTCTAACCTCCAGAAGTGTGAGAAAATAAATTTCTGCTGTTTAAGTCACCCAGTCTGTGGTGTTTTGTTAGGCAGCCCGAGCAAAGTAACAGACATATCTAGAAACTTTCCCTCAAACAATAATTAAAAAATGATTAAGGATTTGTAAAGCTACTAAAAGATAGGAGGCAAATTTGTATATATTATTCCATGTATTATAGGTAAGACATGGTACTTGGTGCTTTGGACAAATGGGGGAGCCAAACAGGCACAGTGTTCCCCTCTTGAAGACTATGTCGGGACATGAACATTAAACAAATAGGGCGTATGCCTACAGCTTTGGCCAAATGCTATAAAGGAAAAGTTCAAGGTGCACAGAGAAGCTATAACAAGGTAAAATTTTGTACGTTCGGGTGGGTGTTGGAGTGGCTAGGATGAGGGAAGACTTTTGTGAAGGTGTGATGAAGATACAATCTGAAGGACGAGCAGGGTTAATTAGGGAACAGGAAACACTTTTCTGCCTCAGGATGAGCCCCATATGTTCCGAGGCCCTGCCACAGAAGAGCTTGCTGGAGTGGAAGGAAAAGAAGCCTGTTGAGCGTGAGCACCTGGGGGGAGGGAGGAGTGGGCAAGCCTTGAAGTAGGGTGGTGTCATAAGATGGGCGATCTTAAAACATACCCAAATGTTTCAAAAGGTTTTCTTTGTCCTGTGGATTTGTTTTTTTTAGCATTTTCCAAGTTTTCTGCAGTGATGGTGTACCTTTTTATCAGGAAAAAAAGGATGCTTTCAAAAATTGAGACTGAGACACAGAAGGACAGATACTGAATGACTGCACTTACGCGAGGTATCTGAAATCCTCAAAGCCATAGAAGCAAGAACTAGAATGACGGTCGCCAGGGCCTGAGAGAAGGGGGAAACAGGAAGTGGCTGATCGATGGGTATGAAATCCCAGTTACTCAAGATGAGTGAGCTCTAGAGACATACGCTACAGCACTGTGCTTCTTGTTAACTGGACCGCACACTTAAAAATTTGCCAAAGAGGGTAGATCTCATGTTAAGTGTTCTGACCACAATAACGCTTTAAAAATAAAATTTAAAAATTTGAGGCTGGGAATGAAATGAGGATGTTCTCTTCCACTGAGAGGCCTAAAAAGAACAGCAAGTATTTTATTACAATATAAATAGAGTATATACTTAATATCTCCTACCAGATAGGTCTTTCGGTTCATTTGTTGTGATGTGTGACTTTGTGGGAAACAGACTTAAAAGAGCTCTCTCCTTGATTACAGGGAGAAACTCCCATTTTTAAATATGTGTATTTACCACGCAAGCTACTTTTTGGGATTTTATATGCCCTTCCAATGCAATTTTCTTGGCAAAGACATGAAACAGTGCCCTACATACATGGTTTGCTTTGACCAAGTATGCACTTGTTACCCCACAGCCACGGACTGGGCTTATAGCTCTCTCTCCCACATGGTGAGGCAGGTTCTGGCCTGTGGAATGGGATCCCTTCACTCTGAGCTCACCAGCTGGGGTCCCAGATGACAAAGCAACAAAGACAAAGTGTGCTGCTAGCCCTGCCTTCAGAGCACTAACTACCTAGTTCTCTGACATGTGTTACAGAAGAGTGTGCTCAGCACCACAGCTGTTTCCACTGTGAGCCCAGAAAATAATTCTCATCAAAGAAAACACCCTTTGCACTCTCTGACCCAAGACATAGGTTCTCATTTAAGAAGAAATTGGGGGTGGAGGTGGGGG
>LNAC01000051.1:5117977-5129862 GCA_002007465.1 Ailurus styani
CCCTGTCTCTCTGCCTGCCTCTCTGCCTACTTGTAATCTCTCTCTCTGTGTCAAATAAATAAATAAAATCTTAAAAAAAAAATAAATCTTTAAAAAAATTTTTTTAATTGGACACATAATATTTTCCCCTGAAGAGCTTAACTACTTGATATTCTTTATCCTGGCTTTAACAGTAATCACCCTTCAATTGTACGCCTTCTGCCCTCTGTGTAAATGCAAGCACCTGAGCCATCCATTAACAGCAAGATGAGAAACAACGATCAGAAAGTTCTAGGTGCTGGGAGAATAAGACCCATGTTAAGTCGTAGTGTACCAGGCTCTCTAGGGACCGTGTCCTCGTTCTCTAACCTCAGAACAAATCCTGGAAGGGAGTCATTCTCCCCCTTTTACAAATGAGGAAAATGAATCTTAGGTCAGCCACGTGACTTGCCTAAGACTTATGTGACTAGTGGCTTAACTCAAGAGATAAAGTGGCATGCCTAAAAGTGGCCTCTGTTTTTTGAATTGATAATCCTAAACTTTTATCTTCAATAGCAGCAACAACTTCATCCTATTTCTATGTGAAATTCCCTATAAATGTGACTTTTGACAATGTACCAGGCATAACAGAATTCTATTATCAAACTAATAATAATTTGTAGCTCTTTAAGAATAAATGTTAAATTCTTTTATGTGAGGACTATTTTATAATGTAGTCTAACACTATCATAAGAGTCAAGAGGGTTGTAAATTAGTCAACGAGCTATCTCTAGAAACAGCATCAGGGGGAAAAAAGATTCAAATGTTCAACTGATAAAACAGTAGAGCTCTTCTAGAAATAACAAAGGTCAGCTCAATACCATCCACTGAGGATATTCTAAACTATTCAGTAAAATAATATTTTTTAACTGGGGAAATAAATAGACCATGCTTTGTCAGACTGTTACTCAGTAAATCCATGGGACACTGTCATCGAGACCCATAAACCATAACTAGCTCAACAAAGGAGAGTGGTAGGAAGAGCTCCTTGGAGCTTATGGCACTGTGCCTCAGACACTCGGAATCTTCTCCTGGGTTCAAGGACTTGTCTCACTCATCCAGAAACTGAAGTAACCAAACTAAGACCATCTAAACCACACACCACTGAGAGAATTCCAAATGACATGAAATTCAGCCTTGCACGGTAGTATTTTCCTCACTAGTCCTCCATTGTTCCATTCTTGGTATGGGCACATCTTAGCTCAAGCTGCCAGAACAAAATACCATAGACTGGCTGGTTTAACCAATAGAAATTTACTTCTCACAATTCTGGAGTCTGGGAAGTCCACAGTCGAGGAACTGGCACATTCTGTTCCCAGTGAGAGGCTTCTTCCTGACTTGCAGATGGCCACCTTCACTCTGTGTGTTTGTCTGGCCTTTCCTCTGTGCAGGCCAGTGAGGAGAGAGAGAGAAAAAAGAGCAAGCTCTCTGGTGTCTACTAATCCCATCTGATAGGGCCACACCTCATGAACTCATCTACATCTAATTACCTCCCAAAGGCTTCATCTCCAAATACCATTCACATTGGGGGTTAGGGCTTCAGCATATGAATTTGGTGGGGGCAGGGGAGACATTCAGTCCATAAAAAACATATGCCATATGCCAACCTTTAATATAAAATTACCTACTGTCTTCTCACTGTAGTATAAATGAGAAAGAGAAACTTTAAAGACAATGAGGAAAAGGCAAAATGAAAGAGTTTTTGCAGTAATTAACTGAAGCGTCGCCTGGGAAAAAAAGTTCTAACTTTCAACACTTCCAACACATAACAGTAAGAAGCACAGGTACTTATTAGGTACCAGGCAGTGTCCTCATTACGTTAGATAAATTACTCATTGAATCTTCACTGTACCCTTATGCGGTATCCGCTATTACCCTCAATCCCCTTTACGTATGGGGAATCTGAGGCAGAGAGAGGTAAGTAACTCAGTTATGCTGCTAGTGGCAGACCCTGGAAGGCTGCCTCTGGAGCCGTCCCTTTGCCCTTCTTAGCCACTCTACTCAGCTGCCTTCCTAGCGACTCTTCTACAACTAGTAGAAGATACAAAACAAATCCATAGAACATTATGCTAAAAGGCCTTCCACAGAGTTGTCACTTTTGCCCGAAACTATCACTAGTTTTGGGGTGCCTGAGTGGCTCATTGATTAAGTGTCTGCCTTCGGCTCAGGTCATGATCCCACGATCCTGGGATCGAGCCCCACATTGGGAGACTGGGAGTCCCTCCTCAGCAGGGAGTCTGCTTCTCCCTCTCCCTCTGCTGCTCCCCCTGCTTGTGCTCTCTCTCTCTCTCTCTGTCAGATAGATAAATAAAATCTTTAAAAAAAAAAACTACTATCACTAGTTTCATGTCGGGGATTAAGGCATTGTCTCCTATTGAAATGAAATATAAACTTAATCTGGAAAAACAAGAATCTATGTTCGTCGTGAAGTTAGATTTTTTTAACTTACTTTAAATCAGCGATCACAGATTATTATACTGAGTCTTGTCAAAAAGTAGTGTTCTCTGAGAAGGACCAAGTTGTACCCCTTGTCTGCCATGCTCTTTCTGCCAGATTTGTATTTTCCACTAGACTAGAGTTTCTGCAAGAACAGAGATCATGTATGTTTTCTTGTACCCTTGATGTGCCTTGCCTGAGTGATGCCTGGCACATAGTAGGTGTTCAATAAATATGTTCAATGAATCGCTATGGTTTTGCAGGCATCATGTGGCTAAAAGCCATATTAGAAACCACATTCAAATGGGAAAGGAAGGGAAAGCTCTTCTCTTCCAATGCATGTAATATGGACAGATAGGTTCTTCATAGGTTGTGAGAGGGAAGAGCCTTAGATGGGAACAGTGGGGAGAGAAGAAAAGAGACAAGGCTAAAAATAAGTTTTTCTTAAGTTATTGTTTGAACTCAAAGCAAAACACACACACACACACACACACACACATAATGAAAGCCTAATTGTTCTCTATCTCTAAAGTAAGAAAAATCTGAGCACATTTTAGAGTTAGAAAAGTTAAGTATCCAACACAGGCTTTTGTCATGAATATATAGTTTTGTGACTGGAGCTGGACATTCAGACCCCTGACTATTTCCTGGGACTCTGCTCACGTCACCTTGGATCCTGAGCTCTGTGTTCTGCACTCACATGCTCTCTACTCTGGTCAAGTGCTCGTTTTTATTCCACGCTTTGTCTCCTTGAATAAACACATACTTTTTTTTTTTTTTAAAGATTTTATTTATTCATTTGACACAGAGAGAGAGATTACAAGTAGGCAGAGAGGCAGGCAGAGAGAGGAGGAAGCAGGCTCCCCGCTGAGCAGAGAGCCCGACGTGGGCCTCGATCCCAGGACCCTGAGATCATGACCTGAGCCGAAGGCAGCGGCTTTAACCCACTGAGCCACCCAGGCGCCCAAACACATACTTTTTGCATGTAGTCTGATAAATGCGGAATTCGCTGTTGACTTAGAGAATCTAAACGGTTAATTCAGGCAAATGCCCGAAGCTAGTATGAGTAGAAAAAGATAGAGGGACACTGTTTAGAAATGCCATACATAACAAATTCTGCTGTTCCCAATAGTTTAAGGCAAACAACATCGCAACCTAAAACTGGATTCCCTAAGAAGAGTGGATTTTCTCGGTTTTACAGGTCTAATAGATGCTAAAATTTATTCAACAAAACTGTATTTTTATAAGTCATTTATTTTTGTTTCATATTTTGTTTTCATATTTTCAACAATTCTGAAGGACTGTTGAGATAAATAGCAAATCACAATTTTTCTCTCTGTTTTTCTCTGGTTCTCACTATCTGGAAACTGGAAACTAACTGTACTTCTGGTTCACACATTGTGAATACTTCATTCGAAGTGGAACATAAGAAGATTAAAATGGGAGTGTGATAAACAGGTGTTTATTTACAACAGAATCATGGACAGTTAGAGCTAGAAGAGTTCCCAGAGATCATCCAGTCCAGCCTCTCTTCTTTTTTACATAAAGAACCTAAAGCTCAAAGACCTGTTGAAACTTGCCCTTTGTCCCTGAGTATGCATTTGGTAAGAAATCTATTTTCAAGGGGTACCTGGGTGGCTCAGTCATTAAGCATCTGACTGCGGCTCAGGTCAAGATCCCAGGGTCCTAGGATCAAGCTCCCTCTTCCACTCCCCCTGCTTACGCTTGCTCTCTGTGTCTCTCTCTGTCAAATAAATAAATAAAATCTTTTTAAAAAACCTATTTTCAAATATTTGTGTCTTAAAGCGTTCTCATTCCTCAAATTTGCCAGTCACTGGGACTAAAAGAGATTGCCATACCCACCGTAATATCCCTCACAGGCATTATGTATTTGGGAACTCTGAGCCTAAAACTGAAATAAAATAACACTGTCCCCATACGTACATGGTTCTGGGGTTGACAGAAGCAGAAGGTTGGGGAGGTATTCTCTATAGCTAGAATCCTAAGTGACTTGTGAAAAAGAAAAGCTATATTCTTGCTTTTCTTTTTTTAAAGGTTTTATTTAGGGACGCCTGGGTGGCTCTGTTGGTTAAGCAGCTGCCTTCGGCTCAGGTCATGATCCCAGAGTCCTGGGATCGAGTCCTGAATCGGGCTCCTTGCTCTGCCGGGAGCCTGCTTCTCCCTCTGCCTCTGCCTGCCACTCTGCCTGCTTGTGCAGAAAACCTTTTTTAAAAAAGAAAAAAATAAAGGTTTTATTTACTTATTTGTCTGAGAGAGAGAGAACACAAGCAGGGGAGCAGCAGAGGGAAAAGCGGGGTCCCCATGAAGCAAGGAACCTGATGTGGGGCTCGATCCCAGGATCCTGAGATCATGACCTGAGCTGAAGGCAGACGTTTAACAGACTGAGCCACCCAGGAGTCCCTATATTCTTGCTTTTCTATTTACTAGTCTATTATAGTAAATAACTGTGAAGCAGAGGACGCAGGTCTCTGCTGCAGAGTCTTCTAGTCACACAACTGAGCCAAGAGGACCAGGGCCCGGACCTGCCACTGGGTTCTCACCCGGCCAGACCCTCCCGTTCTGCCATCAGGAGCTTCCTCCTGCTTGCGTCTTGCTCTCTAGACACTGGGTGCTCTGGTTCCCTATGGAAAAGTAGTGCTGAGGGCAGAAAAATTTTGTTTCCCTCTCCCCTCGAGAAACCAAAGGGGAACTAGAAGAAGAAGTGTATCAAATTTATCAAAGTTAGTGATTTATGATGTGGAATCCCCAATTCTTTAGAGGTCATCAAATCACGGAGTTATTTGCAGTATTTCAGAGAGTATTGGAAATCACACATTGATCCATGCCTGAAGCTACACAGATTAATTTATAACATCAAGTTTCTTTCATTTGGCTTGAATCCTATTAACCCTCAGAAGGATTGTCTCGGGTTTATCAGGAGTTCTGAATAGTAGTTAAAGAGATCTTAGGCTACTAAAAATGAAGAAATCTTTACCTACTAAATGAAAATCCAGATCAGGTTCCCTAGGGACAAGATAAAATAATAAAAGGGACTTTTGTGGGTTATATAAAAAGGTTTAGAAGTACAGATTTTTAACCAAAGACGATTTTATACCAAAGGCCTCTTCAAAAATTATCTGATAGAAATCCCCCTCCCCTAGTCCAGCTCTCCCCTGGTTCTCTGATCATAACTCACTGGGCAGGGCAGGGAGGTCTTCCTGTAAGTGGCATCTTGTGGTCCGTGACGGTCCCGGAGTCCTCTCTCATTCTCTTCCATCCAGTTGTGACCCCAGAAGCTGCTCATCCATTTGGCAAAAGACACATCATCATCGTCATCATCTTTGTGCTCCATGTGTAGGTGATTCAAGTTGTCGAGGGCCTGTCCCTAAATTTGAGAGAGCAATATCATCCAACAGCACTGACTTGATGAAACCCAGGATCTCCCCCAAAAGCCAAAATGAAACTGGTATTTTCAAATGCTCTCTACTAATGGGATCCTTAAGGGAGAAAGATTTACTAAACAACCACTTCACCATCAGGCAGCCTCGGGGAATGTCTATTTATAAATTGTGCAGCACACATTCCCTCCCCTCCCCCTGTCTTTTTAAATTGAGGCTTTTTAATCCTTCCATTGCTAGGGCTTATGCCTCCAAGCCTGAGGGTGAAAGCACAGTCCACTGCCTGGTTTTCCCTGTGCTTTGCTGCCGATGGCATGTGATGGCATCTCCAGCTGTCAATGATGATGGAGCATGACCCTTTTAATGTGCCTGTCAGCTCCCCCCTAGCTCTGAAATGGGGCCACTTACAAGGGACAGACTGACTACAGCCTGCAGGATGACCAGCTATTGGCACGTTATATCTACTGCCAGACACTCCCCTAAATAAATAAAATTGATTTTGATACAAAAATCCAGCTCCTGGGTTTATGGAAACAGTTTTGTTATTGATGTATTAGTTATATGTGTATAAATAGTACACCTGTAATGTACAAACCTTAAGTGTATAATCTGATGAATTTTTACATACATGTACCCGTACATAACCACCACCATGCAGGTGAAGACATAAAGCATTTTCAGTACCCCGGCTGGCTCCCTTTTTCCTTCTTCCAATCTAGCCTCTCCCTCCAAAAGGTTGTGACTTCTAGCCACTGTCACTATAGATCAATTTTGCCTGTTTTTGAACTTTCTTTCAATGGAGTTATACAGAATGTAGCATTTTGTGTCATTCAACATTATATTGGTGAGATTGATCCACATATTTGTGTAAACAGTAGTTCGTGCTATATAGTGCTACACTGTATGACTATTCCACATTTAACAAAATTCAGTCTACTACTGATGGTCACTTGGGGCTGTCATTTGGGTTGTTTCCAGGTGGGGTATTAAAAATAAAGCTTCTGTGAACATTGTTTTGTTTTTTAGAGAGCATTTTATTGAAATAACAGGACTAATAAATTTAGTAAGCCCTTCCTTTGTGCCAGGTATGAAGTCAAATATTTTACATGTGCTATTTTCATTATAACAGCACTCTGACTTTATAACAAATCTGTGGAGATTTGTATCACATTTTATAGATAAGGACATTGAGATCCCAATAGATCATCACTTGCCTGAGGTGAAATTACTACTAAACAGCAGAGCCAAATCTGAAGCAAGGAGCAGAATAATGAAGTCCAGACTCTTTCCACCATTCCACCAGTATTCCAAGAAACCTTTGATAAAGCTTGCATTCTTAGACGGAGGTATTTCTGACCATTTTCTATATAAAAACTCTTCCTTGAGCTACAAAAAGGTGGGCTTAATAATTGTGACCCGTGTTCCTAGAGCATGGTACCACAATTTCTAAGTAACTAAGGGAAAGTAACCAAAGCATAAATAGCTTGCAACATTTTTATTTCTTGTTTTAAATAGTGAGAGATGGGGGCTTGTTACTTTGTAGTATTTTTATTACAGAATGCAGAAAGCCTGCTTCTCAATGACTCAGATGAGAAAGGAAAAGTTATAACTATAACCATATGCCACCACTATTGATAGCCTGTTATTAAAGAAAGAAAGGTAACTCCTCTTCGGGAAGCAGGACTAGGTATGTCCACAAAACTTAACTATAGATAAACCTCTTCTTTCTTATTCCTCTTAATACAGAAATGTCTTTTATTCCAATTTCAGAAACAAAAGTAAATAAATCTATGATCAGGGGATGGAAAACCCAAAACAAGTCATACCTAATTATTGCTTAGAAGTATTTTGAAGAAAAGAAATACAACTTTGTTTTAAAACCACTTTGAGTGACATCTATATCTTGTAGTTTTGAATCCTTCTTTTAAGGCCTTATAGACAGAAGCAATTTAAATATTGGAAAATGTGCATATATAAATATGGAGATTTGTTATGAGGAATTGGCTTATGTAATTATAAAGACTGATAAACTTCACAATCTGCCACCTGCGAGCTAGAGACTGAGGAAAGCCAGTGATGTAATTCAGTCCTAGTCTAAAGACCTGAAAACCAGGGGAGCCAATGGTGTAAATCCTAGTCCAAGGGCAGAAGAAGTTGAGATGAGATATCTCAGCTTATGCAGTGAGGCAGGAGAAAAGAACAAATTCCTCCTTCTGTCTTTTGTTTGAATCAGACCCTCGACTGATTGGATGAGGCCCACCATGCTGGGCAGGACAATCTACTTTATTGAGTCCATCATTTCAAATGTTAATTTCATCTAGAAGCACCTTCAAAGACACATCCAGAAATAGTGTTTACTCTGGGCTCCCCATAAAATTGACATGTATAATTAACCATCACAGGCACTAATCCCATTCATGAAGGCTCCACCCTCTCATCTACTTATCACTCAAAGGCTCTACCTCCAAACCATCATATTGGGGATTAGGCTTTAACATAGGAATTTCGTAGAATCACAACATTCAGTCCATAGTAGGGTACCACATAAACAGAATCCAGTAAAAACCAGGGGCACTAAGTCTCTAATGAGCATGTAGGCAACATTTCACATGTGTTACCAAAACTCATTACTGGAGGAATTAAGCACATCCTATAAGACTTCAATGGGAAAACAACAACAACAACAAAGGAACGTTTTGGAAGCTTCTGCCTGGCTTTCTTCAGATTTTACCCAATGTCCCTTTCCCCTTCTTGGATTCTGCTTTGTATTCTTTCAGTGACATAAATCTTATCCATAAGTATAACTATATGCTGTGGATTCTTCTAGCAAAGCCTTAAACTGGGGGTGATAATTGGTGTCAGAAGTGGGATTTATTAAAAACAACCCCGACTCATTGAAATATGGCTAAAACAGTGCTCAGAGAAAGAAAGTATGAAGGGGATACAATTATGAACCTTCACATACCAATGGCTATCTAGTCATGTGGTATGAAACAGCAGCTGAGATGATGTCTATTCCGGAAGGTGAAGGTTACCTATGGAATATGAAAATGATAGATCCAACCCTAAATGAATTGGATCCATTGGCCTCTTTTGGCCGAGGTAGCTAAGGTGAAGGAATTAAAAAGTACAGCCTGGGTGGTGTCTTTAGGTTTTGCTCTCCCCTTTAGGTGGGAGGAGAAAGGGTTCAAATGCTCCCAAAAAACATTTCCCAAAATGTTGTATGTTTGTACTGCTCACTCCTCCAGGTGGGAGGAAATTAGATTAAGTCGATTCCAAGGCTGGCACAAACTTTAGATAAATCACAAGAGAAGAAGAGGGGGAAAATAACACTCTATTCACCAGTGCAGCAGCCTGTTGCATTCCAGCTGGGATCTTTCAGTACTTGTAATGTTAATCCTGAAAGTGTTGAATTTACTGCTAAGGTTTGAGTAAACTTGCAAAAAAAAAAAAGTGAGAAAGAGAGAGAGCCTTTCTAAAATGGCTTTTTATTTTGTAGCTATTGCTTCTGGGTATGTGATTTTAAAAAACAGTATAAAATATTATATTCTCATAATTTCATAAATGCTAAAGGGATTATTCCAACCTGGGAAAGCTGCCCAATAAAAGGTGTTAGTAGAACAGGACTTCATGCTTGGATGGATTAAAATTTAAAATCTTTGATATCTGAGTATTGAGATCCTCATAACTAATTATTGTTCCCATGATTTTTCCCTGTTGGAGCCTATGAGAAAAGACTGACAACATAAAAAGATAAATACTCTCCATAGGAAAATGCACTTTTTGAGTTTTAAAAAGTTTGATAACAAGTTTCTGTACAATCAGATGTCTAATTCTTAGAGGTTGATGATTGTTTAGACTAATTGTGCATATTTTTGAGTTGGTCAATTTGGACTCTAAGACTGACAAGATAAAGGGAGCTTAGAAGAACTAAGTGAAACCATATAATTGACTTTCTCTGCTTGACTTATTTCACTCAGCATAATCTCCTCCAGACCCGTCCATGTTGATACAAAAGTTGGGTGTTCATCCTTTCTGATGGCTGAATAATATTCCATTGTATCTATGGACCACATCTTCTTTATCCATTCGTCTGTTGAAGGACATCTCGGCTCTTTCCACAGTTTGGCGATTGTGGACATTGCTGCTATGAACATTGGGGTACATATGGCCCTTCTTTTCACTACATCTGTAACTTAGGGTAAATACCCAGTAGTACAATTGCAGGCTCATAGCACAGCTCTATTTTTAATTTTTTGATGAATCTCCACACTGTTTTCCAAAGTGGCTGCACCAACTAGCATTCCCACCAACTGTGAAAGGGGGTTCCCCTTTCTCCACGTCCTCTCCAACACTTGTTGTTTCCTGTCCTGTTGATTTTGGCCATTCTAACTGGTGTAAGGTGGTATCTCAATGTGGTTTTGATTTGAGTTTCCCTGATGGCTAGTGACAATGAACGTTTTCTTATGTGTCTGTTGGCCATTTGTATGTCTTCTTTGGAGAAGTGTCTGTTCATGTCTTCTGCCCATTTTTTTATATGATTATGTGTTTTTTGGGCATTGAGCTTGAGAAGTTCTTTATAGATCTTGGATATCAGCCCTTTTTCTATAGTGTCATTTGTGAATATCTTCTCTCATTCCGTGGGTTGCCTCTTTGTTTTGTTGACTGTTTCCTTTGCTGTGCAGAAGCTTTTTATCTTGATGAAGTCCCAAAAGTTCATTTTTGCTTTTGTTTCCTTTGCCTTTGGAGACTTATTTTGAAAGAAGTTGCTGTAGTTGATGTCAAAGAGGTTACTGCCTATGTTCTCCTCTAGGATTTTGATAGATTCCTACCTCACATTGAGGTCTTTCATCCACTTCAAGTTTATCTTTGTGTATGGTATGAGAGAATGGTTGAGTTTCATTCTTCTATAAACAGCTGTCCAATTTTCCCAGCACCATTTATTGAAGAGACTTTTTTCCACTCGAAATTTTTTCCTGCTTTGTCTAAGATTATTTGACCAGAGAGATGAGGCCCCATACCTGTACTCTCCACTCTGTTCCACTGGTCTATGTGTCTGTTTTTGTGCCAGTACCATGCTGTCTTGGTGATTACAGCCTTGTAGTAAAGCTTGAAATCAGGCTTTCCTGATGCCCCCAGCTTTGTTTTCCTTTTTCAACATTTCCTTAGCAATTCTGGGTCTTTTCTGGTTCCATACAAATTTTAGGATTGTTTGTTCCAGCACTTTGAAAAATGTTGGTGGAATTTTGATCGGGATGGCATTGAAAGTATAGATTGCTCTGGGCAGTATAGACATTTTAACAATGTTTATTCTTCTGATCCATGAGCATGGAATGCTTTTCCATCTTTTTGTATCTTCTTCAGTTTCTTTCATGAGTGTTCTGTAGTTCCTCGAGTATAGATCCTTTACCTCTTTTGTTAGGTTTACTCCACGGTATCTTAGGGTTCTTGGTGATATAGTAAATGGAATTGATTCTCTAATTTCCCTTTCTATGTTTTCATTGCTAGTGTATAAGAAAGCAACTGATTTCTGTGAATTGACTTTGTATCCTGCCACATGACTGAATTGTTGTATGAGTTCCAGTAGTCCCCAAAGGCAAAGGAAACAAAAGCAAAAATGAACTTTTGGGACTTCATCAAGATAAAAAGCTTCTGCACAGCAAAGGAAACAGTCAACAAAACAAAGAGGCAACCCACGGAATGAGAGAAGATATTCACAAATGACACTATAGAAAAAGGGCTGATATCCAAGATCTATAAAGAACTTCTCAAGCTCAATGCCCAAAAAACACATAATCATATAAAAAAATTGGGCAGAAGACATGAACAGACACTTCTCCAAAGAAGACATACAAATGGCCAACAGACACATAAGAAAACGTTCATTGTCACTAGCCATCAGGGAAACTCAAATCAAAACCACATTGAGATACCACCTTACACCAGTTAGAATGGCCAAAATCGGGCGCCTGGGTGGCTCAGTGGGTTAAAGCCTCTGCTTTCGGCTCAGGTCATGATCTCAGCATCCTGGGA
>LNAC01000051.1:5130315-5330508 GCA_002007465.1 Ailurus styani
TGGAAGGGAAGGTGAATCATGAAAGACTGTGGACTCTGAGAAACAAACTGAGGGCTATGGAGTGGAGGTGGGAGAGGGGATGGGTGAGCCTGGTGGTGGGTATTAAGGAGGGCACGTATTGCATGGAGCACTGAGTGTGGTGCATAAACAATGAATCTTGGATCACTGAAAAAATAAAATTAAAAAAAAAGTAAGGGCTCATTCTCTGACGGGCCATCTGACCAACCTGCTGGTGGATGTATATTTCTAATGTAGGGACAAATCGCATTTGAGATGAATGATCAAAAGGAAACCAAGCTGTGATTCCTGATGAAAGCTTTAAGTTGGAAGAGAGCACAGCATGGAGAGTAGGACCTCTCCTCCCACTCCTGACAGAAAGGACTCTCAACACCTGCTCAGGAATGTCTCAGTGCTGTTGACTTATGTCTGACATTCAAGAGTATTTGAAATTTGCAATAATAGCATGATAGCCTGATTCAGCTTTACTCACCTTCCTCCTAAGTTAGGCAATTTGATTATTAAATATAGCTATTCCCGAAAAGAGATTGTTATTTTCAGGCTGCTTACTGAATAAATGATCAGGATAAAAGGATGGGGCTTATGTAAACATGTTCTGAAAACTTTTGAAAATTCAGGATTTTGTCCTAACCATTTCCTGATCATGCTGTGTCTTTCTGATTAAGTTATATTAACAGTGCTTTTCTATGTAAATTCTTCTGTCCCTTGGTTACGAATTTCTTAAATCATCACTTATTAAGTGGACCACAGGATGTCAGAGAGTGAACTGTGGCAACAACAGACACAAGAGGAATTAACATAGAGAAATTTATTACTTACAAGTCCTGGAGGAAGTGCCTGGCACACCTTGAGGGGCCATGCGCAGAGGTCAAAGCAGAGCAGGCAAAGAGAGGCAGACACTGGGGCACGTTTTTATTAGAGTCTGCAGGTGGAGTGCTTTGGGGTTCCTGGGGCTAAGATTAGATTGGTAAATTGAAACCCAAAGGGCAGAGGTTGATAAACCACACTGGAGTCTTATCTACGGAGCTGGGTGGAGAGAAGGCAGTGGGGGCAGGGGAGATTGTTGATCATGAGGGCTGTTGGGGAAGTGCCAGCAGGAACTTACATGTGCTTGTGACTTTGCAGACTGCCATCTAGGGCATGTGCTTAGGTGAGGGGACTAGTGTCAGTTTCAGGGCACTGCTTGGCCAAACAAAATGAGTTCAAGGCAGCAATGTCATGCAGTAACTTAGCCAAATTCTCGACACCCTCTTTGTATCCAACACTTTTTGATGGAAGATGAGAATAAAAAATGGGGAAAATATGTAAAACAATGATTATTAAATGAGACACACTGATTCTGTAATAGCATAGGGGGAAAAAAAAAAGCCCAATGCCTGGGAGATGCAGGGAAAGAGAGCATTAACGATCTCTCTCCTAACTGCTCTGTTTTTCAGAACTGCTCCTGAATGCCAATGTTGCCTTCCCAGGATGCTGTGAAGTCTTGAATTTGAACCGCTCCTGAGCCCATGATCACACCTGTCAGCACTGACTGTGGGACAGCAACGGTGGGCCTAGCTCCTATGCTCCCATGAAGAACAGCTCTAGATGTTGTCCACATTCATGAGGCAAATGAACTGATGTCAAAGACAAGCAAAATTGCTGAAACTGCCTTCTGGACGTCCCTCTAAAACTAAGGACTCAAGTGCATTATTTGGACTGGACAGAGAACCCTAGGGCAGAAGGACTCAGTGGGAAGCCACACTAGGGGCCCTTTTTAGCTCTAATGCATAACTAATGTATGTCTTCATTGGGTGACCTGCCAGTTGCAAGTTTTTTGTTTCCAAGGGTACTCTCTGGGATTATGCTTCTTGAATGTGTACCTTGATTGCTTCAGTCCTGGAAGGCATACAGGTCAGCTTCAACTTACGAGACAGAGTCCTACTGTGCTTGAATGGATGGTTCAGTCCAGGTAAAAAGGTGAAGGCAAAAAATTTAGGAGAAAGTCACTGGGCTTTCTAAGATGGACCTTTATTGTTGATGGGATGTTTTAATTGGCTAAATCCAGGACCCTGGAGGGCATAACAGAGTCAGTACTAGCAAGATGCTTTCACCCTGCCCCATGGGGTCCTACTGATAATAATTTTGCTCTAAAAAAGCCTGGGCTGAATGGGGTGGACTTTGTAGAAAAGAGTTAACAAAGTAGCCTAAGACTACACACCCTTAGAAAAGCCTTCTTGGTTGACCCTTGGCTGGCATCTGAGAACTTGACCGGTAAACAGTTCCTACAGTAATATAAAACTTACCCTAGGGCGCCTGGGTGGCTCAGTGGGTTAAAGTCTCTGCCTTCGGTTCAGGTCATGATCTCAGGGTCCTGGGATCGAGGCCCATATTGGGCTCTCTGCTCGGCGGGGAGCCTGCTTCCTCCTCTCTCTCTGCCTGCCTCTCTGCCTACTTGTAATCTCTCTCTGTGTGTCAAATAAAGAAATAAAATCTTTAAAAAAGAAAAAAACTTACCCTAACTGATGAGTGGCTTAAACAGCTTATATAACCAATGGTTTATGCTGAACAACTGCCATTTTTTTCTGGAAGTCTGGAATTTTTTGTACAGGCTAGGCAGTGTGTGTCTGCATGACCAGCTTCCAATAGAATCCTTGAGCTCTGAGTCCCAAGTGAGTTTCTCATCACTGGAAGAATTAAGCATGTTCTATGTGACTCCATGGGAAAGGACTCTTGGAGGCTTGAGTCAGATTTCACTTTGCTGATTTTTCTCTGTGTCCTTCCAATGTAATAAACATTAGCTATCAGTATAACTATATGCTGAGCCCTGTGAGTCCCATAAGTCACTGAACCTAGTGCTGATCTTTGGGACTCCCCCAAGACAGGAAGGAAAGGGAACACTTCAAATCTTGGCCAAAAATTCTCCCAAAGCAACAAGATATGAAGTTACCCCCAAAAGAAAAATAATTTTGTCTACAGTATATAAAATCAATCCACCTCCATTTTTCCCCTAGTTAAGCCCATTTCCTTAAACGTATGAGAAAGATGGCTCCCTGCTTTGCCTGGACTCAGGTTCTTAGAGCAAACCTGGAGCAGCAAGGCAGCAGCAGCACTTGCCAGGTTTTTGGCAGCTGGAGGAGAACTGCTCTTCCAGCCTGTTTGGGGAGCCCTTGCACAAGAGGAGGCCATGCCTCCCCTCCTTCTGCCCCGCACACTGCGAGCCTGGCCACCAGCTCTGCCTGGCAGGCACTTGGACACCTGCCCTAAGTAGATGCCGCCAGGGGCACGGGACCAAAGGGAGCAGCCCTTTTGACCCTGTTCTAATATTCTGCCTTGCCAAGCCCATGGTGTGTACTTAAAAGTGTCAAGTGGCTTGAGACAGCTGTAATTTTCTAGAGAACTTACGTGTGTATTTTCTTATCATACTCCATGTGAAAGGAATTACCTTCTCTTAGAGGGTAGAAGCTTGTGGTGCACGTGTTCTCATAAAGCAGACATCATGGAGGCTCAGGTAATCAGTGAAAATAATCCTTGGGCTGTGTACAAATGAAGTGGCTTTTCAATATCCTCTTTCACATGCACTGTTTCAGGAGACTGTGATTGTGAGGGAAAAATGATTTTCTCTTTACTTCATTTTCTCTTTCATTTATTCAACTCCTGTTAGTTATTTCAATGCATTCCTTTTACTTAGTTCATTCTCCATAGTCTCTATTGTTACAGTAATTTATTTTTTTAGTTCATTCTTTTTCTTGCCAGTTAAAGGGAAGAATTTTTCCCACACTATTTTCAAGCTTGCCTGAGACACTCTTTTTCCAGAAAAGAAATGCTATGTACAGAAGAACTAAGCTGCTACATCTTTATATATTTATATATAGTCAAAATACATCAGTGGTTTTTACACAGTTTTTACTTGCCAAAAAGCAGGGCTTGAATACTTGAAACCATGTGTTGTTAATTTAATGTCCTGATTGTCAGAATGTTCTTTTACAGGTAACATGTTGAAACCCAGTCATCCATTTCCATGATTATTATCAAGTTACACTGTGAAGTTTGCCACTCAGTTGCTTGGTGTTTAACCAAGTGTCTGAAAGTATGTATTACTTGAGGGTACATCATCATCACTTCTTATACTAAAAAGCTATGTTGCTTATATTATGAAAACTATTTTTAAAATATATGACTGTTGATGTAAAAAATATCTGAGGGGCAAAAACTTGTGTTTTCAGAGGTCTGCCTTTAAGAATGTTGGTTATATAAATATCTAGTTACTTTGGCCATAAGTTCTACAAGATTTGGGCTAATAGTTGGCTTTACAATAGTCAAAGTTGTTAGACGTCGGAATAGGTTTTTAGAAGACAATATATCATCTCTTCCACAAGAGACCTTGAAGCACAGTATTGATTCTCATCTTTAGAGATGGAATCTGTGCAGCTTTGCCTCCAGTAGTGTTATGCCTTGTATGGCCTCTCAAGTTCTTCTTGATCCCTGGACATCTATTATTCTAAAACAAATTGAACACACTATTTGTTAAAATTTACCACTCTGTAAAACAAAAACAAAAACAAAAACAAAACAAAAACCTTTACCAGTTTAGCTCATCAATGTGTTATACTTCAGAAAAGGCTTCCTCCCAGTTACTAACTACAATTTCACAGAATCTAAGGGTAATATTTCAGAACTTTATTTTAGTCCAAGTCTACAAGTCTCCCCTAAGAAGTGCCCCAGAAAAGAATCGAGGGAATTAAAGAATCCTGTGAGTCTCACTTCTAAGAGGAGCAAAATTTTGCTATGTGCAATAACAGAGTGGACCACCAAATATTTAAAGGAAACTGTGACAAAATACTTGTGACATTTAGAAAAAGAAATTGGAAAGATTAAAGTTCGAGTCAATAAACAATGAGTAGGAGTGTCTGGGTGTCTTAGTTGGTTGAGCGTCAGACTCTTGATTTCAGCTCAGCTCATTATGTGAAGGTTGTGAGATTAACTGCCCCTGTGCCCCACGTGCTCCCCACCCTGGTCCAACTCTGCACTCAGCAGGGAGTCTGCTTGAGAGTCTTTCTCCCCTTCTCCCTCTGCCCCTTCCCTCCCTCCTCCCCTTCTCTCTCAAATAAATAAATCCTTAAAAAAATAAACAATGGGTAATCTTCAGACTATTATTAATAAAAACTTTAACAAAGCTCCAGAAAAATCTGTTCTGAGGATCAAATGCCATATACTCTTAGTATGAATGTGGTCTTTTTGGAAAGAAGTACAGCAAGATGTGTTAAGAAGATTTGTTTTAAATATTCACGTTCTTTGGCCCAGAAATTTCTCTTCTTAGTATTATAAGTATGTAACCAAAGGTATGGAGAAGATATTTGTTCATCATAACATTATTAAAAATAGTAAAAATGTGGGGTGCCTGGGTGGCTCAGTTAGGTGTCCCACTCTTGACTTTGGCTCAGGTCGTGATATTGGGGTTGTGGGATCAAGCCCCCATCAGGATCTATGCTCAGCACAGAGTCTGGAGTCTGCTTGTCCCTCTCCCTCTCTCTCTCTGCCCTTCCCCCCACATGCACACACTCTCTCCCAAATAAATAAATTAAATGTTTTAATAAAATAAAATAGCAAAAATGTGGAAACACCTTAAAAGCACAATTGGAGACCATGCTAATAAATTATGGCATATTCATACAATAGAATTCTATGTAATTATAAAAAAACTCAAGGGATTTAATGACACAGGAAACTTCTCAAAATAAAATCTTTGGTGACAAAATCAAAATATAATACATTGTGATAGTTAATCTTATTTGTCAACTTGACTGGGCCATGGTGCCTCACTCTTTGCTCAAACATTATTCTGAATTTCCATGAGAGTGTTTGTGGAACAGATTTATATTTTTTTAAGTATAGATTGCTATTTATTGATTCATGGCAAATAAAATTTTGAGTATAGTTGACTCATAATGGTATATTAGGTTCAGGTGTACAACATAGTGATTTAACATCTCTATATGTTATGCAGTGCTCACCACAAGTGTAGCTACTAACTGTCCCCATACGATGCTATTACAATATCATTCACAATATTCCCTATATTATGCTTCTTATTCCCATGACTTGTTCATTCCATAACTGGAAGCCTGTATCTCCTACTCCCCTTCATCCATTTGGCCTATTCTTTTGGCAACCATCAGTTTGGTGTCTTTTCTTATAGGTCTGATTCTATTTTTTGTTTGTTTATTCATTGATTTGGTAGATTCCACATATAAGTGAAATCACACGGTATTTGTCTTTTTCAGTCTGACTTATTTCACTTAGCGTAATACTCTCTAGGTCCATCCATGCTGTCGCAAATGGCAAGATCTCTGGATGAGATTTATATTTCAACTGGCAGATTTGGAGTAAAGTAGATTACCCTCCATATTGTGGATGGGCCTCATTTAACTAAATAGTTTGAATAGAAAATAAGATTGACCTACCCCAAGCAAGAGAGAATTCTACCAACAGACTGCCTTTGGACTTCAAGTGCAATATTGCTTCCGCTGGGTCTCCAGCCTCCAGGCCCACCCTGCAGGTTTTGGACTCATGAGCCTCCATAATCATGTGAGCCAATTCCTTAAAATAAATCTCCCTCTCTCTCTCCTTCTACATGACACACACCTACACACACACACACACACACACACACACACACACACACACACACACACCCCTTATTGGTTTTATTTCTCTGGAGAACCTAATACATACAGTTTATACTAGTATGATCTCAAATATCAACTAGGAATCATGGGATTTCAGATAATTTTATTTTGTTCTTTCTTCTTTTTTCTATATTCTGTAAGTGATCATGTATCACTTTTGTAATCATGAAAAGATGTTATTTTAAAATGACTCCTATATTTCACACTTAATGATGAAAGGCTGAAAGCTTGCCCCCTGAGATCAGGAAAAAGGCAAGAATGCCCACTCTTACCACTCTGATTCAACACAGTGCTAGAAGTTCTAGCCAGTGCAATAAGGGAAGAAAATGGGAGAAGGGTGAGGGAAGGCATACAAATTTTAAAGAAAGACATAAAATTGTCTCTATTTGCAGATAATGATTGTCTCTAAATAAAACCCCCAAGGGATTTACAAAACCACTCTGGGAACCTATAAGTAAGTTTCAGTTATGTCCCAAGATAGAGGCTCAATACAAAGAAAACTTAATTGCATTTCTACGTACTAAAAATGAATATGTGGAAATCAAAATTTAAATCACAATACCATTTATAATTGCCCCCCAAAGAAAGTGATATAGTTAGATACAAATCTAGAAAACATGTACAGAATCTCTATTCTGAAAATGACAAAATGTTGATGAAAGAAATCAAAGAAGACTGAAAGAAATGGAAAGGCTGGGGCACCTGGGTGGCTCAGTGGGTTAAAGCCTCTGCTTTTGGCTCAGGCCATGATCTCAGGGTCCTGGGATTGAGCCCCACACTAGGCTCTCTGATCAGCGGAGGGTCTGTTTCTCCCTCTCTCTCTGCCTGCCTATCTGCGTACTTGTGATCTATCTGTCAAATAAATAAATAAAAATCTTTAAAAAAAAAGATATGGAAAGGCTTACTTATGAATTAAGAGACTCTATAGAGCAAAAATGTCAATTCACCCCATACTGACCTCTAGGTTTAATACAAATTCCTATCCAGGTGTTTGTAGACATAGAAAAGCTTATTCTAAAATTGATAGAAATTCCAAGGACATGAAATAGTTAAAAACAATTTTGAAAATGAGGAGTAAAGTTTACTTAGGCTTACTGTAGAGCTACAGTAATAGAGATAGTGTGGTGTTGACAGAGATACACATGGACCAGAACAGAGAATCCAGGAAAGATACAGATATAGATATCTAAACTAAATTCTGAGAAAGTGCAAAAGTGATTCAAGCAAGGAAAGTTGAGTAAGGAAAAACCTATGCAACAAATGGTGCTGGAACAATTAGACATTCACAGTTTAAAAAATGAATCTTTCAGCAGCCATCCATCAGGGTGTGTGTGCTTGCATTCATCCCGTTTAAAAAAAAAAAGTAAAAAAAAATGAATCTTGACCTATGTCTCATACCCTACACAAAAAATTAACTCACAGTGGATCACAGACTTAAACATAAATTATGAAGCTATAAAACTTTTAGAGGAAAAAAAATGGAGAAAATGTTTGAGATCAAGAACTAAGCAAAGAGGGGTGCCTAGCTGGGTCAATTGGTGGAGACTGTGATTTTGATCCCAGGGTTGTGAGTTCAAGCCCCATACTGGGTGTAGAGTAGAGATTACTTAAAAAATAAAATGTTTAAAAAAATTTTTTAAAGGAACAAAGCAAAGAGTTCTTAGATTTCATACTAGATATATAATTAATAAAAGGAAAAATGGATTAACTAGATCTCATCATTTTAAAATCTTCTGCTCTGTAAATGACCCTGTTAAGAAAATGAAAAGACAAGGTAAAGACTGGGAGAAAACACTTGCATTTGCAAACATATCCAACTAGTTTCTAGAACATATAAATAGCTTTCAAGATTTGTCACTAAAAGAATAAAGAATCCAATTAGTAAATGACCAAAAGACATTTAAGACATTTCATTGAAAAAGACAGACAGCAAATAAGCACATGGAAAGCTGTCAACATCATTACCCCCCAGGTCAGTGAAAAGTAAAACCAAAAGCAGATATCACTATAAATACCTAGTAGAATGGATAAAATTTTTTAAAATAGTCTCAATACCAAATGCTGGAGAAGAAGCAGAGAAGTTAAATCCTTATTATGGTGCTGATGGGACTTAATAATGGTACAGCCACTTTAGAAAATAGTTTACCAGTTCATTTTAAAACTAAAAATGTAACTACTATATGATCCAGAAATGGCACTCTTGGGTATTTACCCTACAGAAATTAAAACCTATGTTTCTGCAAAAACCTACAAATGAACATACAGATTTGATATACACAACAATTTAGATTGCTCTTAAGAGAATTATGCTGAGTGAAAAAGTTTAGTCTCAAAAGAATACATACTATATATTTTTTATTTATATAGCATAATTGAAATAACACAGTCATAGAGATAAAGAACAGATTAGTGGTTGCCAAGGGTTAAGGATTGGGAGCAGGTGGTTTTAGCTATAAAAGTTCAGCATGAGGGAGCTTTGGGATGATGGAATAGTTCTATATTTTTACTGCAGTGGTAGTTACATGACACATGTTAAAACTGTGCAGAACTGTAACTCCCACATACAATGAGTGCATAGCTGGTGAAATCTGAATAAATTTTGTGGATTGGATCAATGTCAATTTCCTGGTTTTAATTTGTCCTATAGTTGTCAATATGGGAAAAGTGGCGTGAAAAGTATAGGACCCCCCATGTGCATTTATTTGCAATTTTTTGTGAAACCATAATTATTTCATAATAAAGGTAAAAAGAAAAATGCCTAGTAGCAAGAAAAAGAAATTCTCTAAATGAGTAGCTACAAGATCAAAGTGCTATTCTGGGAAGGTATTCTGGGAAGATAATAATGAGGATGGCATAGCTTTTCAAACTCTCTGAATCCCCACATAAAAGCCAATAGAGCAATTGTAGAGGAAAAGATCCATGGACAACTCTATAGTAAATACTGGTGATAAGATGTCCACTCCCAAGTGGACAGTGTGGGGACAACCTTCCGCAGCTAAGACCTGGGATAGTTGTCCATGAAGGAGGAAAAGAAAGTAACAAGGCAACTGTCAGGACTGAGAACAGGAGAACCACAAAATAGCCAATAGTTTGGAAAACATAAGGGACCAATTTGAGAATAGCATTAATCTTTTATCCAACAACATTGCTAAACCATTAGTTCTGTAATTATGCTTTTTTTAAATTTTCTATGGAGACAACCATATTATCTATAAATAATGAAAAATCACTTCTTTCTTTCCAATCTCCTTTTCTTTCCTTTTTTGTCTGATTGTTTGGCTAACACCTTCAGTACTATGTAGTAGAACCTGGAATCCCCGACTGATTCTTGACTTCAAAGAGAAAAGTACTAACATTTCACTATTAGGTATGATCATTTATTTAGACTTCCTGATGATCTTTATCAAGGTTCTATAATAAAATGTTTTTCTAACTGTGTCACAGGCAAATATGGCAAGATTGTGACATTGGTTAAATCTTAGTGGAAGATGGCGGTAGGTTAGAAAGAATTGCAACTTCTTTGCTACTTCTCCCATTGAGAGTTGGAGTCTAATTCACCTCCCCATGAATCTGTGCTGGCCTTAGTAACATGCCTGGACCATAAAAGGTGGCAGAGCGATGTTTTAGAAGTTATGCAGCTTCTGCCTAGGGCTCCGGGGACATTCTAGGCACCCTTAGCTGCCACATGAATTGGACTAACCTGATTGCCATTCTGGAATGGCCACAAGAAGGTGCCCCCCTGGGCGCCTGGGTGGCTCAGTGGGTTTAGCCTCTGCCTTCAGCTCAGGTCATGATCTCAACGTCCTGGGATGGAGGCCCGAATCGGGCTCCCTGCTCATCGGGGAGCCTGCTTCCTCCTCTCTCTCTGCCTACCTGTGATCTCTCTCTCTCTGTGTCAAGTAAATAAATAAAAAATCTTTAAAAAAAAAAAGGTGCCCCACTATACAGTCTCAAATCAGTCCAGTCTTCAAGCGCTTTGCACCAAGGTGTGAGACACTGACTGAAGCTGTCTTAAACCCTCCAGACCAGTCCATCTGCCAGAAGAATAAACTGTTGACACCAAGAGAAGAGTCAATCAAGCCTGGCCCAAATTCCTGAGCAATAAAACGTTAGGATGTAATAAAATAGTTGTTTTAAGCTACTAAGTTGCTTTAAGCCACTGCCACTTGGGATAGTTTGTTAAGCAGCAATAGATAACAGGAACCTAGCCACAGAAACTACTTTTTATGGTTTTACCCTTTTTCATAATTTAACAAAATGAAGTCTCCTCCTCATTGTTGGATTTGAGGCTAGTTTTCACTGATTTGGATAAACAACAAAAGGTAAAGATAGGGAAGAATAGTCTAGAGGACTTCAGGTTCAGTGCTAGATCAATGGTAAGATCAAGTCTGCATAACCAAGGCTCCCAGTCTAATAGGAATGAATTAGACAATGGTACCCTTTATTGGTGGCTACTCCACTGCAGGTCCATCACTTAGTGATGGACCAGTATCTTCATAAGATTCAGTTAATGGAGCACTTTTCTCCAGGCAGACACAGCCTGATACCAGACTGTGAAGAATAAAGTGCATGCTGGACCTCAGCCCCCACTTGCTCCAGCATCCTTGTGCAGGGCACAATTCACATAATCTATATGTAATATCTTTAGAAGTATAAGCAAGGCAACATTTCTACATTTGCAAATGACACAAACTCTTGTGGGTGGCAATGAACTAGGTTGATGAGGATTGATGAGCTAGATCTTACAAATCTGTGAGTGGGCAGAAAGGTGGCAAATGAGTGCCTAAAGTATATGTTTGTGCCATCAGTCACAGCTAAGAAGAGGGAGCTAGGGTAACTGTAGATTGTTCCCTGAAGATAAATGCAGAGGCTCCTTCTGACAGCAAAAAGAACAGCCACTTGATTGAATCATCAAGTGACATTCCCCCTGAGAAACAAAGAAGCACCACCCACTCAACTGATGCTTTGATGGAAGTTGAATAAGGCAGAAGCCATCAGGAGAAAAACTGGGGGAAAATTAACAGCATAAGGGCTCAGAGGAAACACAGACTTCTATATATCATAAGTGGGGTATGATGGACAAACCAATCAGATCCCAATGGAAGCGGCTGCAGTGGTGCAGAGGGTAACTGACTAAGCATGCTTGGGACTAGAAACCAGTAGATAGGATGATGGTGGTAATGGAAGCAGACTATTTCTGGTGGTGGCAGCAGTGGCAGCAATCAACTTGGTTTCTTAGCTGATACAGGTGGTTGAACAGCAATGGTGGCACGAGATCCTTCAATGTTGGGAACAGGGATGGAAATGAAGCAGCAGTCAGGGAATTGGTCAGCAAACACCTCATCAACTCTTTATTCAGCATTGACCACATTTCAGGTATTATGTTGGATGGGTAAATAAGTTAACAATTATTGTGTGCCCAGTCATGCAATAGATATGGGCGCACAAAGATGACTAGAACATGATTCTCACCCCTCAAGGACTCAGTTCTGAGTATGGGTGACACATGGGAATAAATAATTATGGCAATGTGGGAGTTGTGAGGAAAATATTTATACTGTTGTATAGGCCCAATGCAGAAAGAAAAAACATAGTCCTTTGGTCTGACATATAGCTTTATTGGAGACACTAAGTTATGTACCATAAAAGAGAAAAAGATAAGGATCAGACATAGCTTCTGATTTGGGATGCTTACAGTCTAATAGATGAGGCAGGACAAGTATAATTCTGTAAAACAAGGTAAAAAGGGCTATGTTTTAAGAAAGTTCCAGAAAAGTATTTTGGGAGTCTAAAGGAAGGCTCATAATATAGTGGACACTCAGTATTGCCTTAAGTAAATGGGGATTCTATCTATTTCATCCTAAATGTCATTTTTTCCTTCTTTGATACCCTCCAATATCATTTACTTAGAACAGTATCTATTACGTGCTTACTATATGCTTTGGACTGAATGTCTGTGTCTCCCCCCAATATGCCAAATTCTTAGGTTGAATTCCTAGTTCCTAAAGTGATGGTGTTTGGAGATAGAGCCTTTGGGAGGTAATTAGGGTTAAATGAGATCATGAGGGTGGGACCCTTGGCCCCATGGGATTAGTGCCTTTCTAAGAAAAGGCACTAAAGAGCTTGTGTGGGTGAGCTCTTCTCTCTCCCCTACTGACCACAAAAAAAAAAAAAGAGAGAGAGAGAGAGAGAGAGAGAGAGAGAGAGAGAGAGAGACAAAGACAGAAAGACAGAGAGAGAGAGAAATCGTGTGAGGGCACAGGGAGAAGGCAACCATCTACAAGCCAGGAGTAGAGAGCTCTTACTAGAAACCACATTGACCAGAACCTTGATCTTGGACTTTCCAGCTTCCAGAACTGTGAGAAATAAATTTCCGTTGTTCGAGCCAGCCAGTCTGTGGTATTTGGCTATAGCAGCCCTAGGAGGCTAATACAGATTTTGGTACAGTGAGTGACACCCCAGTCCCCCAAAATTCAAGTCCTTACATGTAAAATACATTCATTCCATCCCAACAGCCCCCAAAGTCTTAACTCATTCAGCATCTACTCTAAAATCTAAGGTCCAAAGTTTCATTTCAATATCATCCAAATTAAGTATGGGTGAGACTTGAGATATGATTTTTCCCGAAGCAAAATTCCTGTCCAGCTGTGAACCTGTGAAATCAGACATGTTATTTGCTTCTAAAATACAATGATGTGACAGACATATTATAGACATTTCCATTCCAAAAGGGAAAAATATGAAAGAAGGGGTAAGGGGTCCCAAACAAGTTCAAAATTTAGTAGAGCCAATTCCATTAGATCTTTTTTTTTTTTTCCTTCCTTTGGTCCTCTTTAGTCCCAGCTGGGAACGTTTCTTCTGGTATCATCCTATCTCTATTCCTGGCCTCTGCTGAGATGGCTGATGAAGTCCATGAGTTCCATCAAGAGCTATCAAATCATTGTTCATCTATACCATTAGTGTTCTCTTGAGCACAAGCTTTTTTGTTTTTTGCAATATAGACAGGCTAAGAATTTTCCAATCTCCAAGCTTTCGCTCCTTTTCACTTAACAGTTCCTCCTTCAACTCATCTGCCTTCAACTCTTCCATTTTACTATAAGCAATAGGGAGAACCTAAACCACACCTTCAATACTTTGCTTAGAAATCTCTTCTCTTAAATACCCTATTCCATCACTCATAAGTTCTACCTTCTATAAGACACTAGGACACAATTCAGCCAAGTTCTTTGGCACTTTATAAGAAAAATTACTTTCCTCCACTTTCCAATAGCCTGTTCTTCATTTCCTCTGAGACCTCACTGAAATAGCCTTTAATATCCATATTTTTACCAACATTCTATTCATGATTATGTATTTATGTAAGAAAATGAAAGCTTTCTCTCCATCTCTCATTTTTTCTTTCTGAGCCCTCAACAGAATTGCCTTTAATGTCCTTATGTCTACCAACAGTTCCTTCACAGAAATCTGTTTTTTCTACCACACAACTCAAAACTCTTTCAGCCTCTACCTATCCCAACTCCAAAGCCACTTCCACATTTTTAGGTGGCTCTTATAGCAGCACCCGACTCCTAGTACTAAAATCTGTATTACTTAGCATGCTCCAGAGAAACAAAATCAGAAACTACAGGACATACATACTTGTAAGATTTACTATAAGGATGGACTCATGCAATTATGGAGGTTGAGAAGTCCCAAGATCTGCAGTTGAGAGAGACTTGAGAGAGCAGACAGTGCAAATTCCAGTCTGAAAGCAGGCAAGTTCAAGCAAGACCCAAGAGCCAATGCTTCAATCCAATTCCAACGGCAGGAAAAAAAAACATGACCCAGCTCAAGGTAGTCAAGCAGTGGAACCTCCCTCTCACTGAGGGAAAGTCAGCCTTTTTATTCTTTTCAAGCCTTCAACTGATTAGGGCTTTATTCTGTCTATTGATTCAAATGTTAATCTCATCCAAAGAACAGCCTCAGGCACCTGGGTGGCTCAGTCGGTTAAGCCGCTGCCTTCGGCTCAGGTCATGATCCCAGAGTCCTGGGATCCAGTCCCAAATCCGGTTCCCTGCTCCATGGAGGGCCTGCTTCTCCCTCTCCCTCTGCCTGCCTCTCTGCCTACTTGTGCTCTCTACCTCTCTGTCAAATAAATAAAATCTTTAAAAAAACAAAAACAAAGAACAGCCTCACAATGTTTGACCAAATATCTGGGCACATGTGGCCTAGTCAACACATGAAATTAATTACTACAAGGGCTATCTTCTGGGCTCTGGGAGTATAAGGCGAACAAAGTTTCTGTCTTCATAGAGTTTATGTCCTGTGATGGGTCCCCTAAATAATTTTAAACATTGCTAAGTGCTGTGAATGTGGACCAAGGAAATAGAAGTCTATGGGAGAAAGTGATGGACAGAAATTTAACCTCATAGGAAGTAGAGAGGGTCTAACAGTGTTTGAGCTCAAGAATGAAACTGGGATTATACTTTGGGAAGAGTAATCTAGTATGTAGGTGCAGAATGACACAGAGTAGAGAGGTACTGGAAGCCGGGAAGCTGATACAGCATTCAGAAAGGATAAAGAAAATAGAGAAAAGAAAAATGAAGGAAAGAAACAACTATTTACTTAGCATCTATTATGTGTCAGAACACACTTTTAAGTGTTTTCATGTATTCGAACTGGAAGGTGGCAGGGGCCACGGAAAGGAAGAAAAAATATTTATATTATAAGAGAATCAATAAGACTTCACAGCAGGTTTTGTGTTTACACATGTATATATTGGTACATTCACTCGTGCTAGATAAGTAGGGTTGGAACAGAAGAAGGTCCAAAAAGCCTAAGCTTTCAAATTTGGGTAACTAGCAAGGTAACAGTGGTATTGTGAGAAAAAGGGGATTTTACAAAGGGAAGGAGTGAGGAGGGAAGATGATGAGTTATATCCTTTAAAATGAAGCATCCAGGCAAAGCTGCTCAGAAAATAGTAGGAAATTATAGGGCTAGGAGGTGAACAGATAAGTCATACTAAGAAATATTTAGATATTGATGATCTCCAGAGAAATGGTACCTGAAGCAATGAGACATACTTTGGTTACTAATAGAGAGATTGCAGACAAAGAAGAAGACAAATTCTTATGCACTACTATACTTGAGGAAAATCTGGAGCTGTGCTGTCCAATATGGTAATCATTAGTCACACGAAGCTATTTAAGTCTATTTAAATGAAAACAAAAAATTTAGTCACACTAGCTATATTTCCAAGTGCTCAAGAGCCACACATGGCTATTGGACATCAATAGATACAAATCATATTGGATGTCACAGATATAAAACACTTCCAACATCACAGAAAGTTCTATTGGACAGCATTTATCTAGGAATTGGTCTGAGAGTAGAAGAACCAGGAGAATTTAGTCTCCTGAAAGCTAGGGAAAACATTGTTTCAAGAAGGGAATGACCAATGGGACCAAACGCTTCAGTAAAATCATATGAAGGCCAAAAACGAACGATGAATTAAGTGACCTTTAAGGTTGTTTCAGACTAGTAATAAAGTTAGAAAACAGATTATAAGGTTTTGTGGAAGCTTATAATTTTGGATTTTGGATCAAATGGATAATAAATAAGTAGAGATAACAGGCATAAACAATTCTTTCCAGTAATTTTGCCATGAAGAAAAATAGAGAATGGAAACCTAAGGAAAAGTTGAAAGAGAATCCAACTGTGTATGTACATGCTTAACATGTCTATGGACTCACTGGAAGGCTTGAACACCAATCAAGCAGCTATCTACCAACTCTACCAATAAGAAAGCCTTTCGTGTAACAATGACAATTGAGGGGATAGAATCATACAATTTCAAAGCTAGGAGGAGACTTAGAAATCATCTAATCCATTGGTGCCCCCAGTCACACACATAGCTCGTTAGTATTAAAATCTAGAATAAGAACTCAGGTCTCTTGCATCCCAGTCCATTGGATGTTCTACCTCATTTCAACTGATTCCCAAGATAGGGCAGAGAAGAGGTGAAGAAATCTATTGAGTTCCATTAATCTAGCAGGAAAAGGAAAATGTCTATGTTCACATATACAAACATTCAATTTTTTTTTTAAATCTTATTTATTCATTTGACACAGAGAGAGAGATTACAAGTAGGCAGAGAGGCAGGCAGAGAGAGAGGAGAGAGGAGGAAGCAGGCTCCCTGCTGAGCAGAGAGCCTGATGTGGGCTTCGATCCCAGGACCCTGGGATCATGACCTGAGCCGAAGACAGCGGCTTTAACCCACTGAGCCACCCAGGCGCCCAAACATTCAATTTTCTTAGAGACAATTTTACTTCTCTCCTTTAAAATTTAGAAAAACAGAAAACTAAGCATTGAACATCTGCTATTTTGTAACAAACAATATAGTAAAAATAAATTAAATGTTATCTAATTAAATCTTTCACATATAGGTGTGAGAGGTATGTTTTCACTATTTCACAGCACAGAGATTCATGCATCAGGTCAGTAAGGTCATAGAACTAATGACATACTTAGTTCTATACTATAATCAATAAGGAAATGATGTAGAAAATGGGAGAAAGGAGATGAATAGGCTAGGGAATGAAAACAGTATGTTCAACAAATCACAAAAGTAACAAGAACAAATTCATTTACTGAGGCTGATTTTAAAAATAAAACGGACTCAAAAGTAAAAGCAGCCTTTTAGATAAATAATAATTAAGCAAAGTGTTTCAAGAAATTCTAACACTGATCGCCTTTGGAGTGGGGAACTGGGTGGCTAGGGACAGGGTGACTTTTCACAGTAAACTCTATAACTTTTGGATTGCAACCATAACAAATAGATAAGTTTTCAAAAAAAAAAAAACCACGAAACTTCAAATGACTTAGTTCCTACCAATAGTACTAGCATTTTACAATCCCACAGCTGTAGAAAAATGTAAATTTCAGTAAAGAAAAATCCTAACTCTATTCTGAAATGGCAAGGGAGAAATTGCATGAAGGGCCAGAAGACTTTCCTCTGGGGTTCGGGAATCAGGAAGAAAAGACGATTGCCTGCAACAATCACTATTTGATCAGCTCAACTCCATTGCTATTATTTTTAGCTCATCTTTTGAGTCTGTTGCTGAGGAACCCTGAAAAGCAGTTTACTAATAGGAACCTGCATGAAGCGGGAGAAAAGCAACGATCCTGAAATCTTCGAATTGGACCATTCTAATTTAATCCGTCTATTTTGGTGCCACTTAATAAATTATCTTCCGATCTTTATGTAGCTCTACTGTGATGTTGAAAATCCTGTTGTGACCAAAAGCAAAATGACCCATTGTAAATTTTTAAAATGAGGCTGTAGACCAGTATACTTGAAATGGGGGAGCCATAGCTCTCGATTCATTCTCTATTAATACTTGTCTTTTCTTACTGAAAATACTATGAATTCCGAACAATTCCTTGCAAGGGAAATTCTTTTATTTTAAGATGTCTGGTGCAGAGCATGGCAAAAGGACTTGGCAAAGCTACTCGATGTATGAAAGCTATGAATTGAAATTTCGGTTTGGGAATGAAGCAAGAAGGCTGAGACAGCTAATGCAAAACTCGCAAGGCAGTGGGCGGATCAGAGCACTGCGGAGAGCGCGGGTGCTCCAGGGATCGCGACGTGGGCTGGGATGTCAGAAGAAATGCAGCACAAGGCACAAATATGTACAGGAAAGCTGCAAGCAGGTGGGAACTCTGGGTCTTCGCATTTCTACCCACTCAATTCAAGAATCATTAACAACACACAAACGTCATCGCCTTCGTAACTGGTGCAGACGGTGAACCGCAGTGACTCCGTTCAAGACGTTTTGGCGGAAGCCAATTTAGCTTTGCCCGTTTCCACCCAGTCTGAATTCTGCTATCTGCTGTTGCACCCAGTAATCTCAAATTCCTCCATACCAAAATCTGGAAACGGTAAAAATAAGAGGATCGGTGATACAGGCTCGCTCTAGCTTTGAGTTGTTCCTTCACACACCTTTAACAATCCTTCTAATCCGTTGGTTTCTCGGACTTCGAGACGGCTAACCAAACTACCCGACCCAAAGGTCTAAGAAGCGCCTACGTGGCGGTAACGGGGCAACGAAGCCCAGATTCCACCAATAAACTGGGCTACTCAGGCTACACCCCGCCCACCATTCCTGCCAACCAATAACATTCACAACTCTTCCGTCACTCCCGACCGTTCCTAGGACCGCTGCAGAGCCTCCGCCGCTCGCCCGCGCACCACAGATCCGCTGTATGCGCGTCCGTCCTCCGCTTCCCCAGATACGAGGGCCCGTTGAAGGCGGAGGGAACGACACTGGCTACCACCGGCGGCCCAAATCCCTAGAAGCTAGTCTCACAAACAGCAGCGGGGCGAAAGGAAAGAGAAAGGGCCATTCACGAAGCCCCCCTCCCAACCTGTTCCCCCCTGACCCGGAAGTAATTTCCCCCTCTTCTGTTCCCCCCCCCCCCCGGTTGAGAAGGGAGGAAAAGGACGGCCGCGTCTGGCCCGGCATGCCCTAGGCTTCCGGTGACCTCTGGCCCTTTTCTGTCGTCCGCTCTCGCTGCCTAGCGTGCTCGCTAGCCCACGGCTTTCCTTCCCTCGCTCCGGTCTTCCCTCGCACGCTACCTGGTGACTGAGGCGCCCGCGACCAGCAGGGAGGCGGTGGCGGAGGACACTCATCATGGCCGCCTCTAAGCCTGTGGAGGCGGCGGTGGTCGCGGCGGCTGCGCCCAGCTCTGGGAGTGGGGTGGGCGGCGGCGGCGCGACTGCGGGCCCCGGCGCTGGGGGCCTACCGCGGTGGCAGCTGGCGCTAGCGGTCGGGGCGCCGCTGCTGCTGGGCGCAGGTGCCATGTACCTGTGGAGCCGGCAGAGGCGGCGCCGGGAGGCTGGGGGCCGAGGCGATGCCGGCGGTTTAAAGCGCAACAGCGAACGGAAGACCCCGGAGGGCAGGGCCAGTCCGGCCCCGGGCAGCGGGCATCCCGAGGGCCCCGGTGCTCACCTGGAAATGGTGAGAGAAACAGCCGTGGGCTATGGAGGTGGAACCCAGCGGGTGCAGCCTTTCCTTGACGAGCCGTGCGGGGCAGGGGGCTGCCCCTCAGACGGAAGCTGCCCGGCAGCACATGGGTGTAGGGAAGCACGTTTCTGGCTGCCTTTGTAGGGATCGGAATGGCCGAGGGCACAAGTTAGCGTTCTTCTTTGATAGTTGCCTTTTGGTTTCAGAACAACACTTGTCTTTTTTCTCAGTGACACAGCATTTATCTCTGGCGTTTTGGGTACGGGGGACATTTGCAAATTGAAGATTGTATTTAACTAGTGACGGAAGCCAAATTCCATTTACGGTTAGTACATTGTGGTTCATGGGAATTGTTGTGATTTCCAAGGCCTAGAACTTGATCCGTAATAACCTTTTAAGAACGAGCCATCCTGGTTTTTTGAAGTCTCTTAGGATAGGGGATAGATAAATACAGTGACTTTGGTTGGCAGAGTGAAATGGTGTTGACTAGCATTTGGTTTTTTATCTGTGGGAGTGAATTCTTAAACTTTTTTGGTAGAAGCATGTAAAATTCATTTTTAAATTTTACCTGAAAGTTTACATGATCAAGCCTGACGTGCGTGTTAAAGATTCTTTGATGTTAGGCCAAGCATCAGAGTATCTGGTGAACCGCTTTGCATGGTTTTGTTACCGACTGTTAAATCCTTTTGGTATCTGACAGCTGTGGGGAATAAGCCTGGCTGGCTGCATTTAACAATACCGGGGTGGGGTGGGGTGGAAGATTTTATTTGCCTCTCGGATTGTACAGTGGTAGTTCAGAGTAAAGCAGAGTTCAGAGAAACCTTTGGTCAAATACATTTGCAAGTCATTTCCATGTTGTATTATTCAGGTTAAGGACATGATTTTACTAAGTAGTCAAATTAACTTTAAAAAGGAAGTTTTGATGTGCGAGTGAATTACCATAATTTAATGCCCACTATATGTCAGGCATCGTGCTAGGCTGTGAGAGGGCCAGATAGTCTTTGTAGTGGGGGAGTAAAAGCATTGCTTTTTTTTTTTCCTAATGTACAAAAGATGCAATATGGTATGCTGGAAGAGCCCATGGACTGTGAGAACTAGGAGATGTGCACTTTGTTGTGGACTTTCTAGGATAGTTACCTTGGGGAAGTTATTTTATCTCTTGGTCTATTGTCATCCCTATACTATAAGAGAATTACAATATTTTAGGTCTCATATGTTTCCTAGCCCAAGAATTGTTGCTTCTGAGTGCTGCTAATGAGAGTGGTAATTGGGGGATTCTTTGAATTTGCACTTGTCGTGTATCATTTTCATATGTCTGAAATTCCTTGATCATTTCCTATTTCACTTGTTATTTTAATTTTAATCACAGAAGAATAGTGAATGAAAGAAATATAGGAAAACTTTTAGTTCAATAATCACTAAACATAAAAATAAATTTTTTTTAAAGATTTTTATTTATTTATTTGACAGAGAGAGAGATTACAAGTAGGCAGAGAGGCAGGCAGAGAGACAGGGAGAGGAGGAAGCAGGCTCCCCGCTGAGCAGAGAGCCCGATGCGGGCCTCGATCCCAGGACGCTGAGATCATGACCTGAGCCGAAAGCAGAGGCTTTAACCCACTGAGCCACCCAGGTGCCCAAAAATAATTTTTATACATGAAACTTTTTGACTTTTTTTTTTCTTTTTTGCAGTTTCGAATACTGCCCCATCTCACCCATTTGGTATTTGAATTTAGTATACCATTGGTACAGAATTCAGCAAACTGTCTTTCAGATTTTAGATATTCTTAAACCCCATTTTTAGTGTTTCCAGCATTTCCTGGGTCAAAAGTGTGATGATTTTTAAATTTGGGGGTGTTTTGTAGTTTTGTCAGAACAATTTTTTTTAAGTCACTGCTGCTGAAAATTAGATTTTAAGATTGACTTGTGTAACTTGAACTGCTTTAAAATGATTTATTAGTTTTGACCCAAAATAAAACTGAGCAAAACACACTTAGGGTTATTCACCTTGTGGGATTTGTGGGTTTATATTCTTGCTTTAAATTACTAAATGATTCTTCAGTAAAGCAGCAGAGTGTTTTTGCCATTTTTCTAAAGGAAATTTGTGTTTTAACTGATGGTGGCTAATAAATACTGAAAGACTATTTTTCTGTCTTTTTAATAGTCTGGTCCTTAAAGTTATTATTAGGTTATCTACATATAACTGACCACCAGTTATTATTTATTTATTATCTGTGGTTGGAGAAATTTCTTTATATTTGAATAGCATCTTTCAGTTGGCAACCTTAGTGAGTTTGGTAAATAAGGAAATCATTTGTTTAATCTGATGAAAAAACTGGCAGAATCCTGATGCCTTAACTGTTCTTTACCCACCTGAGCAATAGCTGTAATTTTTAAGGGAATGAAGGAATGGGCAAATATTGTCTGTTCAGGGTTCGGTGAATTAAAATTCAGTAGTTTTTGTTGGCCTACGTTTGCCTTATGTAAAATGAACCTATAAAATTATCTGGCTTGTAATTTTCATGTGCAGTGTAGACTTTATCCATTTTTTTTTTGTGGGATAAACACTTGAAAGCAAAAGCAAAAGTTCATGTTTCTCTTTAATTAATGGGGATTTTAGGCTTTCACTAAAGAAGGGCATCAGATAGCTGTTGATAGCATCTAAGATTGAGATACTTAAAGTATTCAGTCATGTTCCATCTTGGGCCATTGAAAAACCTACCATGACTGCCATTTTGCTTCAGTAACTTTTTTTTTTATTTTAACTTGAAGAATTACAGGTTTCCAAAGTTGGAAAGATTCTTTGAAGAGCATCTTATGCATAGGGCTTCTCAGTCTTTGGCCCTGAGTTATATAGCAAGGGACTACCAAACTCACATACACACCAAGTAATGGTATTCTGACTATACAGACAGATGTCTTAGGCATTTCTTTTTCAAACTTGGGATTTTTTGAAATGTGCATTAATTTAAAACTTCATTGAGTATAGTAACTATCTGGTTGTTTTTTAATCTGATGATAAAATATACAGTTATTCTGGTGGTCGATTTTTTTTTTTTTTAATGTTACACAGGAGTTACCCCACATGAAATGGTTAGGAACCACTAATTTAAGCACTCCAGAATGGGAAGGGAGAATGTACTTAAACATTTTAATTAGAGGGTCACAGACTAAGTAACCTGTTGTTTTCAGTCATTTTTGAAGTAAAGTAGTTCTTTCCCTTTAAACAAGCTTCTAGTCATTTTTTAAAAATGAGGGTGACCAATGACATTCCTGTATAACTAAGTCCAGTGAACACCTTTCAGTCTTTATCTCAGTTGATTCTTGGCAATATTTCACATTGACTTAATTTCATAACTTTTCCTGTGGCTTCTGACATAGTATATTCTGGTTTTCACTGCTTTTTAAAATTCTCGATACCTCCCTTGCTGATTGTTCTTGGTCTCCTTTCCAGGCTCTTTTCTCTGCCTCTTCCTTTTGGTGATTTTCATGGTTCTATCATCAGCATTTTTACCTTCTACACCTTCACTAGATGCTTGCTTGCTGTATGGGAGTTTTATTTATCTCATATACTGATAGCTCCGTAATTTTTTTGTCTATAGCCTAAACCTCTCAAGAGGCCCAAATATAAGAGGAATTTTCACTTCATTACGTCACAGATATTTCACATCCAGACTCCTGTTTTTCCAGGGAGAAAAGTTTTTCCTGAGAGAGTTTTTTCCTGAGACCTCTTCTCAGTGTTCCTCATCTATAAGTCGTCTCCCAAGCCAGAGACTGGATATAATCTTAACTTTCTGCTCCTTGCATATTTTCCACATCCAATCCAGGAAAACATCTATAAAATTCTTAAGTCTGGCTATTATATTTTCACTGCCATTATTTCTCAACTAAATAACTGCTCCTCTGATTGTCTTCCTCTAAAGCATTTTGTGACTGCCAGAATAAATCCTGACAGCCCATGCTTAAAATCATTAAGTGGTGGTCTGTTCATTTCCCACAACATGAAGTTCAAACCTGTTGTCATTTAAGACCCTCCATGATCTTGATCCTGCTTACCTCTTCCATTTTATCTCTTAACACTTCCTCATGTTTTTCACCTTTGGATATTCTGTGAATACTGCCCAATACTCCTACCATCTCATCCTTCAAATCACCTGTAGGTATTTTAACCTTTTCTGAAACCTTTTACCTGGGCATACACACTTTGGGATTACTTAACAGTCTGAACTTTTCCCTTCTAGAGCACTTACCACGTGGTACTAGAGTTGCTTGTTCTTGTCTTTTCTACTATACTCTGGAATATGTAAAGGCTAGGACTGGCTCTGTCTTACTGTTGTTATTTCGGAACCTAATACAGTGCTTGGTACAAAGCAGAGGTTGGGTAAATGTACCAATGAAGCTTCATTCTTTGTAGGGGTGCGTGTGTACACACACACACACACACATAATTCCACAAGTTGAGTATTTTTTTTCAGAATTCCAGCTTTTCATTTTTATTCTACCAATCAATCCCAGAAGTTGGTATAACAGTCTTAAACCTTATTTAGGCATTTTTTAAATAAATCACTTGATGTTGGATCAACTGCAACCATAATCCTGCAGAAGCTGTGTTCTTACAAGTGGGTTCTTAGGTAAAGTGCTCTGTATTGTGATTTAGTAGGTGGGGTTGGTTGTAGATTTTTAAAATATAATATGGGAAAGGATTTTATTATTATCTCAGTATTTTCTTGTTATCCTAGCTTTTATTCATATAAAAGTAACAGATGGTTGATAAAGTATTTTAAAAGACTGTTTCTCATGCTTTAAGTTTTCCACCATTGATTGCTATTTCTTTTAAGCTGAAATTCAAATTTAAAAATATGCTTTTGGAATTTGGTAAATTTAAGGGAATGAAACCATTGAAACACTATCGGGCGCCTGGGTGGCTCAGTGGGTTAAAGCCTCTGCCTTCAGCTCAGGTCATGATCTCAGGGTCCTGGGATCGAGGCCCGCATCGGGCTCTCTGCTGAGCAGGGAGCCTGCTTCCTCCTCTCTCTCTCTTTGCCTGCCTCTCAGCCTACTTGTGATCTGATCTCTCTAGAGTGTCAAATAAATAAATAAAACCTTTAAAAAAAAAAAAAGAAACACTATCAAACCACCTCACATATATTTTAACTGGATATAAAAGTGTAATTATGGGGATACCCATTTTATTTTCTTATACACAGATTGCATTTCATTTCCTTTCACAGTGACTGTATGTGATCATCAGAATAATATTTTATAAATACTTGCTAAAAATTTGTAGTGAGTTCTTAATGCCAAATGTATATCATTGAAAGCTTTCTGTAATGTAGTCAATGTTACCATTGTAGGACTTGTTTTAAAGGACTCTTTTAGGTCTCCTGAATTGTGTGTGTGTGTGTGTGTGTGTGTGTGTGTGTGTGCCATTGTAGGACTTGTTTTAAAGGACTCTTTTAGGTCTCCTGAATTGTGTGTGTGTGTGTGTGTGTGCCATTGTAGGACTTGTTTTAAAGGACTCTTGTTTTAAATAACCCTGTTAGGGTTGTTTTTCCTTCTTGGAGTATTTTCCCAGCCGTCCTTTGTCAGTCATTTTTGTTCCAGAACAGTTCTTGTAAGTAACCTTCATTGACTTGAAACCTTGATTTTTTTTTCTTTATATTCCATTAAATTTACCGGTATCATACTTTAGTATCTGTCGCTTTTGTCTTTAAATGTTAATTGTTTTCCCCAAAAGGTGTAGGGCAGATTCCTAGCTTTTGCCTCTCGTTTGACAAGTTCTAGCACAGTGTTTGCTGAAGAGAGGAGACATACATGTTTACTTTTCTCATTGTTTCCTTTTAGATTTATTACCTGAGTTACTTGTTTTTAATTCTTGTGTCTTACCCACGTAGTTTTGGATGTATGTGTATACATATATATCCAGTTGCTCCTTTGGGCCTATTTTCTGGTTATTACACAATTTACTTATCACCTAATGTACATTTTCTTGATGTGAATTGGGGTTTCAGTTTTTTTAATCAGTAGTAATTCTGTAGAGAAGCTGCTAGTCTACTTGTTTGTTTCTTACACTGCCCTGGTATTCCTTCAGGATAAAGAATATCCTGTTGGTTGTTGTACAGTGGAGTTACATCAAATACGCTTTTAACTAAAATGAATTCAGTTATAATTGCTTGGCATAAAGAAAAAGATCTGTTTGTGCTGATGATTCTCTTTGTCTTTTCATATAAAGACCTTTTGCCCTAGGGTCAGTACTGAGCAAAATATATCTAAATCTCTTTTCTTTGATTTAGTTCCAGAAGGCAAATCTGGGTGTGATTCTAATGATATTCTTCATAAAACATGGATGATGATCCATGCAGTACAGAAGTAAAGTTTAGGCAACCTGGAGTCAGATTGCTTGAATTTGCATCCTGCCTTAGTAAATTAGTCTTTGTGGCCTTCAGTTGCTTTATATGTAAAATGAGGATAGTGATAGCACCTACCTTACATCCCCAGTGGAGTACTTTGTTAAAGATACTTCAGAAGTAATTTTGACAGTTGATTTTGGCTTAACGCATTGACTTCAGGAGTCCCTATAAGATTTGGCGCCAAATACTTATTGAATTCATTTAGAGATTTTATTTATTTATTTGACACAGAGAAAGAGATTACAAGTAGGCAGAGAGACAGGGAGAGGAGGAAGCAGGCTCCCTGCTGAGCAGAGAGCCCCATGTGGGCCTCCATCCCAGGACGCTGAGATCATGACCTGAGCGGAAAGCAGAGGCTTTAACCCACTGAGCCACCCAGGCGCCCTATTGAATTCATTTAGCAGAATCACATCAAGTCATGGAGTTGACTCTGCTGGACAGTTACGAAGAGAGGAAACTTAAGGTGTGGATAGAAAAAAACTAAGTTTTCTAGTAGACCATTTTAAATTATATTTTATGTGACATACTAGGCAGATGTAAATATCTTTTTCATAATTCATCTATATTCTGACCAGTATTCACAGAGTTTGGATTTATGCCCATGTATAGAAATTAAGTTGAATTGGCTGAAGTAAAGTTTAGAGACCTGTATGTAGGTAATAATACAGTTTACTTGTTAAAAATAATTTTGTTAGAAAATAATTTGTTGTAATAAATGCAGAGAGATGCATTTTCACAGAGTTTTAGTGTAAAATATTACAGAATGTTAGAACCTTAAAAAGACTATCCAAACCAAAAGTGATTTCCAACAAGGTAAATGGCTTTATAGTCTTTTAAATCTCCCTAGTAGCTTTTAGATATGCAAATAGACCATATGAAAGATACTAGCATTTCGAGATGTCCCCATTATATTTTAGATCTGCATATCTTCATTTCTCATTTATAAAATATGCTTTCAAAATTGTCTTTGGGCTTATTTTTCTAATTTCAGTCTTTAATTCTGAAAGTTGTTATTATAACTCAGGAATGTAGACTGGTGGCAGCAGGTGAGGAGTGACTGAAAAGTAGTACAAAGGATTCCTGTAGGATGTAATTAAAATCCCTCATAAAGAATTGTTAGTTTTGTGTTTCCTAATGTAAACTTTTGTGTCTTTAGGGTTTAGTTCCTTTTAATGTGCCACATTATTTTCTACATAAACAGTGCCAGAAATGAAATGTATTTTCATTTCTGCCTGGTTTTCGCCTCAAAGCTTATGAAAATAGGGTTTAGTTCCTGACACGGGAGAAGGTTGACATTATGTTAATTTAACCAGCTTTTTGTCCTGGCCACATAGTTTTTCTGTACTGTCCCTGTTGTAATGCCATTCTTTCTCTGCACTTTTATTAACAAAGGGAAGTAGTTGGACAGAAAGTAATGGGGCAGGCAGTGAGCTTGGGGTGATAGGGATGTTAACCAAGATTATCCTCTCCAAAAATGTTGTTTGGTTGCTTTCTGGAGTGGCAGTGGAGGAGAATTTGCAACTTAGTGATTCACCTATGTAATTTGATCCTTTTCCACAGTGTCATTCAGATCATTGTGGGGGTTAGGTTTTGTTTCTGTTTCTGTGGGGGGCTTTTTGTAGTTGGGGGGGGTTGTGGCGGGTTTTGATTTTTTGTTTGTTTTGTAACAGTATAATAAGGAGGGAAATTAATCAGACTGATTTTTGGCCTTAGGATTTAAGGAATATATATATATATATATATTTTAATTTTAAGTAATTTCTACACCCACTGTGGGGCTCGAACTCAGAACCCCGAGATCAAGGGTTGCATGCTCTAATGACTGAAACAGCCAAGCACCCGGGAGTAAAAGAATTTTTAATAATTTTAAAAGAAGCTATTATAAAACTTGACCAAGTGGAGGAAAATAGCTAATTGAAAGAGTCACTTGATTGGTTTTAAGTTTAGACTTTGCTGAATAAACCTAAGTAAGAAGTGTCTATCCTTGGTAGAAGGAAGCCCTGTGTACTCATTTCTCTGTTCTTTTAACTTGTCTGTCCTTGCTATGTGTGCTTTTTCTGGTATTCTGTATGGTATTACTTAACCTTAAACTTCTAGTAGCCTAGAAAGGATTCACTGCTATTTCTGCTAATGAAACAAGGTCATTACTCTGTCCAGAAAATGTTTTTTTATCTAATCTGCAAATCTTTCTTTAAAATACTAAATAAAACTTCAGGAGGTCTGTAGTCAAATATACTTCTCACATGCTTTTAATGTGCCACATTATTTTCTACATAAACAGTGCCAGTGTTTAAGGATGTGTATTAGCCATGTTCTAAATGACTTAGAAACATTGTAAACTTTTTTGCCAGAAATTGGAAGAATGTTTTTCTTGATATATAATGTCAAAAGTAACTGAGTTTCTTTATTTTGAAGTTTTATTAGGCACATAAAGATTTGTGATTATGATGTGTTCTTGGCAGATTGTGCCTTTTTTCAGTATAACTGTTCTGTGTTCCATCTGAGGCTTTTTAATAGTTGTTCTCTTTCTTAGTATTTGCCTTCTGTAACTTTTTTTACATTCTTTTTGACCTGTCACTTTGTTTTAGGTCATGCCTAACAGGCAGCATAGGTTTTTAATATGGAGATTTAACTTTTTCACATTATTGTTATTATTAACATGTTTAATGATCCTGCTATGTATAAGCTGCTTTTTTGTTTCTTTATCCCCACCTTCCTGTTCGTATTGACCATTTGTCCCACTTTGGGGTTTATTTTTAGTGGTAAGGAAATTGTACCACCTCTATTTCTGTTCTTTTGTTTAACCTTAAAAGCTAGTTTGGCTAGGTATAAGATTGTAAATTCAAGACAGTCTTTTTTCCAGAACTTTGAGTTGTTACTTCATTGTGTGTGTGTGTGTGTGTGTGTGTGTTTTGTTTTTGTTTTTAGTACTTCATGTTTGTGACATTCTAACACCAGTTTGGTTCTTTTTCCTTTGTGGATAGTCCGTTTTTTCAACCTAAAAACTATCAGGATTTTTGTTGGGAGATTTCACTGTAATGTGTCTGAAAATGTGTCATTTCAGCTCCAGGAATTTTTCCAGTATTTCCTTAAACACACCTTTCTGTGCCTCTCTTTCTAAACTCCAGATAGTTATTGGAACATCTGGATTTATACTCCATGTCATTTAACTTTTCTTCCAAACTTTTTACCTTCCTGTCCTCTCTTTACATTGCACTCTGGCACATACCCTTGGCTCTACCTTCTACTTGTTAATTTGCTCCCCAGTTATGCCCATTCTAATATGCAGTCCCAGATTTGAGTTGATTGTAATAATAATCCTTTTTAATTTTCAGGATATCTAATTGGTGCTCCATACAAGCAGCCTCTTTTTTTTTTTTTTTAATTTTTAGAGGGAGAGAGAGAAAGAGAATCTTAAGCAGGCTGCACACCCAGCACAGAGCCCAATGTGGGGCTTAATCTCACTACCCTGAGATCATGACCTGAGCCAAAATCAAGAGTCAGACACTTAACTGACTGAGCCACCCAGGCACCCCAAAGGCAGCCTCTTTTTTAAGTGACTTTGATAGGCTCTTATTCCTCTGATGTTAAAATTTGTTTGTTTGGTTTATCCTGCTTTTCTCAAATACTAGTTTCTGTCTTGAGTTGGGAGCCCCTCTCTCATGTTAGCAGTACTTGGCAGGGTGGTCTCTTGGAAGACAGCCCAGGTATGCCTGTCACTTGTCTCTTGGGTGTAGTTGATTTTCGCTCCTTCTGGATGACAGAGCCCTACTCCATTCTGACTTCTGCTTCTCTCAGTGGAGTGGGATTACTGTTGAGGTTGCTTCAAATGCAGTTTTCCAGAAATCAGCTTGATAGTTGCCCTCCTGTAGTCCACAGCCACATAAGAGATTCCTGGTTGTCTACTGTGGATATTTTGTGCCAAGGATTTTCACTGTCAAAGTTTTTGGAGGATGATTAGGCTTTTGACAAATGGAAGGTTTTATATTCATCTTTTAATTAATGTGTGGTTTATTTGGTTCTTTTCATCCTCCTAGTTTTAAAGTATGTTCCTTATTGACACTAGCTGGCTTACTAACTGTTTAATATTCTGAACTTAGGAGGTGCCTCACTGGCTCAGTCAGTAGAGCGTGCAGCTCTTGATCTCAGGGGTCATGAATTCAAGCCCCATCCATGTTGGGTGTGGAGCCTACTTTTAAAAAACGTATTAATATATGTGAACTTAGATAAATGCAGTTCCTAAGAAATCTTTGTCTACTACTAAAAAGTAACTATAGTTGTTCTCAGACTAAAGGAGAAGGGGAACAAAAGGTAAACGGGGGAAAAGCCGCAAAGAACAATGAAGCAAGAGTAAGGAAAAAAAGAGCAGATACAAAAAAGGGTCACTATTTCATTTTCTGTTCGTGAGTGAGATGCCCTGGCCCTAAGCAGCTTGGCTTTCACAATTCTTATTAAGTTATTTATAAAGGCAGCTACTTTTGTTTTGTCAGTGCTTAACTATTGAAGACCTATAGATTCTTTCATAATCACATATTTGTTAAAGTTGGATGATGCTGACAAACAGTAAAGTTTTGGGTAAAGACGTGCCAGAAAGCTCTTAGACTTAGTAGCTCGAAGCTGGATAGCTGGAATTGTCTCCAGAATGCTTCCCAAAAGTTGACTGAGGTATTCACAGCTGTCCTTATGGTCAATAAACATGAAAAGATTTTCAGATTCATTAATGAGGAAAACGCAAAACAAAATAATATTGGAATATTACTTTATATTATAGTTTTTCAATGAACTTGCCACTACTGACATTTTGGATCTGAAAATTCTTTGTGTTGGGGGACTGTCCTGTGAATTGCAGAATGTTTAGCAGCATCCCTGGTGTCTACCCACCAGGTTAACAATAGCAGCTACTCACCCCTGCCTCCTGTGGTTGTGACAATCAGAAGTGTCTCCAGACATTGTGAAATGTGTCCTAACCAGTAAAATCATCCCTGATTGAGAATCCGTTAGACTGGTAAAAATTAGCTATCACAACTCTTGGTGGCAGGAATGGCAGGAAAGTGGATCTTTACATTTAAAGTACTATAGCAATTTTTTTGAAATTAAAAATATATAAACCTTGTGGAATTTTAGAAAGAACACAGATGAACAAATGGGAAGGGGAAAAAGAAAAAAAGGAGAGAGGGAAACAAGCCATAAAAGACTCTTAAGGATAGAGAACAAACTGAGGGTTGATGGAGGGACGTTGGGGGGATAATGGACTTAAATGGGTGATGGGTATTAAGGAAGGCACCTGTGATGAGCACTGAATGTTTTAAGTGTTGAATCACTGAATTCTACTCCAAAAACCAATTGCACTGTATGTTAACTAAAATTTAAATAAAATAAAGAACTTGTGACACGAAAAAAATACATAAACCTTTGGCTTAGCAGTCCTACTACTGAGACTTTATTTCATGAAGATATTTATATGAAGAGACTTACACTGTAAACAGCCACCCTATCTCCCATTTTTCTTCTGTCAGTTTATCACTGTTTTAATCACTAATCTGAATCTATTCCTGAGTATTGGTGTTATTTCCTCTCATTTTAGAACTCTCTTGATAGAGCCCAAGCAGCCAAGAACAAAGGCAACAAATATTTTAAAGCAGGAAAATATGAACAAGCTATTCAGTGCTATACTGAGGCGATCAGTTTGTGCCCTATAGAGAAGAACGCTGACCTTTCCACATTTTATCAAAACAGAGCTGCTGCCTTTGAACAGTTGGTATGTATCTTAGGTGGTTTTTTTCTTTTTGTTTTCTTTTATTTGCAAAGTATTTCATTTAATACCACCCAAATCTAATCAGTTTTCTGAACAATTTCAATTGTTTTGAAATTACAGGCTCTTTGTTTTCATATCCTTTAATTACATAGCTTTTTTAAGAACAGATTTTAGTTTTGCTGGTTACAAATATAACCCAGTTATATATATCAGATTTTATAAAATTAGATAATACAGGAAGCTACAGTTTCTGGTGACCCCAACCTTCTCAACAGTTTGAGGCTATTATTTCAACTTTTCGTCTCCATATGTGGGGTGGGGGGGAGACCACATATTATTGTAATATAGTCTTTCAGTTGCTACTGTATCTTTTGCAGTTTTTCTTAGCACATGCAGGTTTGTCATTCTTTCTGAAATGCTTTATATAGTAGCTGTTAGAGTCGTGTACTGAGAACACCTTCCTATTGATGAACATTTGGATTGTTCCTATTTTACCTGTTGTATTCAGTGTTTGAGTAAATAGTTTCATAAGTATTTTTTTTGCCTACTTTTGGAAGGGTAAAATTCAAGAATAAAATACTAAAAATGGAAATATAAAGAAATAGCATCAGGGCTTACTCCGAACAATAATATATGAACATGCTTGTTTTCTATTGTTCTCACCGACTTATATTATCAGTCTTAATAATATTTGCCATTCTGTTAGGAGAAAAATACTGTCATTATTTTAATTTACATTTTTTAAGATGTTGGTAAAAGATGACTCCTTTTCTGTGGTTATTGGGCAGTTATATTCTCTGCATTTATTTGTTCAACCAAATTTTATGAACCGTCTCCTATACAGAAGGTTACTATGGTACGAACTGGGTTTATAAGGGCAAACAGTTATGCATGGAGCTCAAGTATAGCTAAACAAGAAACTACTAAATGACATTTTCATAAATGCTTTAAAGAATTAACCTGATCTGTAATAGAGGAATGACTGGAGATGGGGTTGGTACATAAAACCGTAGAGAAGACAGTGTTAGAAATAGAGGAAACCATATGTGTAATTGCTCTGAGGCAGGAAAGAGTTTGTTGTGATTAAAGAATTATAAAGGATCCTGGCGTATAGAGAGATTCAATTGGAGAGGTAGCAGAGGGCAGATGAAACAAAGCCTTGCAAAGGTAAGGAGATTGGATTTGATTCTGAGTGTAATGGGAAATATTTAAGGATATTAAGTAGGTAGGGCAGGAACATCCTCTAAAATTGCTTTCAGTGTTCTGTCAAGAATATATTATATGGAGGCAAGAGTGGAGACAGGGAGACCAAATAAGGATGCTGTTGTAGTAGCCTAGGTAAAACACTGAATTAAGAAATGTCTCTATTTTAAGGAGAGTGGTTTGGGCTAAAGCGAGCCATCTAAATGTAGATTTTATATAATGTCAAGACAATAAATATAATCACCTAGGGGGAGAGAGTAGAGATGAGGCTGTGAATGTTCCACTTGTAGAACTCAGGTGGAGGGGGAGAATTTAGCAAAGGAAATCTTGAGGGAGCACACATGGAGGTATGCAGAAATCAAGTAGAGTGGCTGTTCTTTGGAGGTGTGGCAATAAAGAGGAGCTAAGAAATGGGGTAGTAGCTGCAGGGAATTAATGGAATCAAAGGAGGATTTTTGAAAGATGGAAAATACTAGAGAGTGTTTTTATGCTCATGGGAATGCTTCAGTAGAGATGTAGATTGATGCAGAGGAGAAATAGCTAACAGAGTGAAGTCCTTGAGTAGGGACAGTATGGATCCAGATCACAAGTGCAGAGGTGGCCTTTGATGAAGAGGGGCACTTCCTCACTCTTAACAGCAGGAAAGGAGATGATATGAAGACAGAGATGCAGGTAGGTTTGTAGATTTGGTGGTAGAAAGATGGACGACCTATGCCTGTTTTTGAAAATCAGGTTGCTTTTCTTTATTACAGGTATTTATATGAGCTGTTATAATATATTGTGGATATTAACTCTTTTTATGTATTAGGAATATTTTTGTGTGTTCTGGGACTCTTAATACTCAGCCTGTTAAGTTTCCAAAACTGATTTCTCTTGAACAGTACTTTCTTTAGCGTGACTCTTTTTTAATACTTTCAATTACAGCAAAAATGGAAAGAGGTGGCACAAGATTGTACAAAGGCTGTTGAACTTAATCCCAAATATGTGAAAGCTCTCTTTAGACGTGCAAAAGCCCACGAGAAGCTAGACAATAAGAAGGAATGTTTAGAAGGTGAGGGTGTTTTTGTATTTACATATGAAAATTACTAAAGGCTTTGTAGTCATTGGTAAATTTATATGAAACTCTGCTTGTGAGTAGAGAAATCACTTGTATTTAAAAGTTAGAGTCTTCCCCAACTGAGAATTTGTTTTCTAGCTTAAATTGAAATTGCTGATAATTGAGTATTTGTTCTCAATTATGGAATTAAATTACTATTAAGATTTGAAGTTTATATCCCATACATTTTTTAACTTGGCAAATAGTGAACCTCAGTGTAATTCCATGAAAAAGAAATCAGAAAATAGGTTTTAGTAAGTGATAGTGTTGCTAAGATTCTCCATATTTTCAATGATTATCCTGTATAAATATGAAATACCTTTGAGATGAATCATTAAAGAAAACCTTTGGTTTTTGCTCTTGGTATTTTGAAACATGATTTTATACCCAATTGGAAAGTATGTAGTTGGTACAAAGCATCAGGTGAGTTTCCTGTTCTCAGTAAATACTATAAATATTTTGTGGCCTCTAATTGGCCATATTTGCTTCCAAAACTTCAGTTAGAATATATAGGCCACTGACTCTTAAAGTATGTTTTTGTGGGTGACATGGAGCTAAACCAAAGAGTGATTTCTACAAGCTAAAACTGCTTTAAAAGCATCAGTAATCAGATTTTGCCATAATTATTTTTTTAAATAACATTATTTGAAATAAAAGAGCATTTTTAAAAAATTTTTTTAATTTATTTATTTGACACAGAGAGATCACAAATAGGCAGAGAGGCAGGCAGAGAGAGGAGGAAGCAGGCTCCCTGCTGAGCAGGGAGCCCGATGCGAAAGCCATTTTATTTTTAAAGTCTGGATTACCAAGTGAAGGTGGTTTAGAGAACGTTTTAGAAAAATTTGAGGTTTTGTGGTGTCACATACTTTGGTGGTGGGTGGAGGGACGGTTGCTTTGGAAAAGAGAATTCTGAGTTTTCAGCCAATCCTTGAAGTTACTAACAGTTAATAATTGGTAGAAAGGAGGTTAAGTGGATTTTAGATAGAAAGAATGGGATGGGAAAAAGACATTGACATTGACATTAGCCAGGTTATCGGAGGGAGCATAGAACAGATTGACTTGTTTGGAGGATTTGCAAGTTTGAGAAACTGGTTTCAGAAAGAGTGGAAACAGTCAGTGAGTATTCTGAAAGGTTGAGAGTTTTAGGAACCACTGATCTTTTAAATTTGAAACCACTTTATCTTGAGCTGTAGCATAACCAGATGAAAATGGTATTTTGCAGCAGATTTAATTGAGAATTCTTGGCCAGATGGCTTTGGACACAAGGAATAACTCTGGGCCTATAAAAAGAATCAGACATGAGAGAGCCACATTTCATTGATTTGGCCTTTAGGTACTGGCCAGAAGAGAATCTTCCTGGATTCCGTGTTTATTTACTATGTAGAATGTGAGAGTGGTGAGAAATATCACAAACCATGCAGTATAGTCCCTTGGATTTCACAGGTGAGGAAAGCAAATAACCAGAGAAGTAGAATGAATTTCCGAGCTTTGAGTTTGGTTATAGAGTATATGAAACTAAAGTGTTGAAAAGGATCAATTTATTGGAAATGAAATTGATAGCTACATCAAGCTATCAGTTTGGTTTGGCTTTCTGTGGTAACACTGTGCCCATTTGATGCTGCTGATCATCTTTGCAATAATTTTATACTTTTATTTTTTCCATCATTTCTAGATGTCACTGCTGTGTGTATACTAGAAGGGTTCCAAAATCAACAAAGCATGCTGTTAGCTGATAAAGTTCTTAAACTTCTTGGAAAAGAGAAAGCCAAAGAAAAATATAAGGTAGGTTTGAGTTGGTCAGTAGAGGGAATATACATTATGAAGGGTCATTTTTAATTTACACTGCTTCAACTTGGATGTGATAGTCATGGTAACAACTGAAATTAGATCTGGATTATATTTTCTTTTGTGTAATCTTGGGCTTTTGTGGCTTATCTTTTCAAAATAAAAATTTTGAAGGTAGGCTATATCCAATATGGTATTTGAAGGATACTGAAAGAATTCATCTATATTAGGGGTCACCAAAGAAGGCCTGTGGGCCACATCAAGTCTGCACTCTGTTTATATAAATAATGTTTTACTGGGACACAGCACTCAGATATTGTTTTGACTGCTTTTAAGCTAAAACAGCAGAGTGGAGTGGTTATGACAGAGACTATATGGCCTGCAAAGCCTAAAATACTTATTATCTGGTCTTTTATAGGAAAAAATTGCCAACTCCTACCTATATCATTGAAGTTTTTAAAGGTATAATGTATAAATTGGCACTGGTTTTAGACAGTCTGTAACAGATGACTAAGAAACATTTATTGAACAAAGCAGTTTAGAAGGGTGGGTAGATATGGTCCTTGCCCTTACAGAATTACAGTTTAGTGAGAGACCCCATTAATAAGTGTGAAAGGCATGATACAATGAAGTGTCATGGGAGGGATAGAAGTAGTGTGCCATGGGACTACCACAGGCATCACTAAATATCACTGAAGATTTTCTGCTAAACCTCTATAATATCAAGGCAATTGTTCCTTTTTTCTTTAAGAAAACGTTTCTCTTAAATTGATTTTAATAAGCTGTGTGTTTGTTTAATTTTGCACTCCTGAATAGTCCTGAGTTAAACAGTTAAAATGGGTTTCTTCACTGCAGGACTTCCATGTGCTAGGATATATTGTAAATCTCCAGGAGGAATGTAGCTGTAGTAGTTCTCAGTTTCTTTAAACTCTGGAACACTTTTTTGCCGTGATCATTTCCTAGAACAGGGGTTCCTGAAAACACTGTGTAAGTACCATGTAATAGTGTCACAACCTCGAAGGACCCTAGTTTCATTGTGTATATTTATATAATGTGATTGTACTGGTTGGACTTTGGAGTGGTAAAAAAATATAACCCACAGAGGTTCCAAATCAGTTTCCACATATATTTTCTTTTTTTTTTTGTTTTTATTTAAGTAATCTCTACACCCAACATGGGGCTCAAACTCACAACCCCAAGATCAAGAGTTGCATGCTCTTCCAACTTGAGCCAGCCAGGTGCCCCTCAACTTAGATTTTCTAATCTGTTTGTATGCCACTTTTGTGGCACAAAATCACATAATACTTTTTACATTATTGTTTTTACAACAACCCTGTAAGATAAATAAGGCAAGTATTTTATTGCCATTTTGGAGATGAGAAAACTGAAAATGACATGTACAAGGTCACATGGCTAATAAGTGGCAGAGCTAGAATTTGTACCTTGTTCCTTTGATACTTAAGTCCATTACTTACATTGTTTTCTTTCTTTTTTTTTTTTTTAAGATTTTATTTATTTATTTGACAGAGAGAGACAGATCACAAGCAGGCAGAGAGGCAGGCAGAGAGGAGGAAGCAGGGGCTCCAGGGGCTTGGATCCCAGGACCCTGAGATCATGACCTGAGCCGAAGGCAGAGGCTTTAACCCACTGAGCCACCCAGGTGCCCCCATTACTTACGTTGTTTTCATTTTAATTTGTGATTCTCTGTGGAAGGCAGGAAGGTGCCTTTTCCAAACTGCAATAGTAAACTTAAAGACATTAATGATTTACTCAGCCTTTAGTAACTGCTATTAAAAGTGGCAAATAATTGCCATTGTATATTCCTATGTATAGTCTTTAGTGAAGTACTGAAGTTAAGCAAACTTTCCACTTGATGGGTGACTGTTTGACTTAAAATATTAACTTGTGCAATCTTAGATTAAGAAATTGAATCTCGGGCGCCTGGGTGGCTCAGTGGGTTAAGCCTCTGCCTTCCGCTCAGGTCATGATCTCAGGGCCCTGGGATCTAGTCCCACATCAGGCTCAGGGGGGAGCCTGCTTCCCCCTCTCTCTCTGCCTCCCTCTCTGCCTACTTGTGATCTCTCTCTCCGTCAAATAAATAAATAAAATCTTAAAAAAAAAAAAAAATTGAATCTCTTCCACAGAAATACGTATTTTCCCTTAGATTTCCTGTAGTTTTTTCTTCTTTCCCAAGCTCATCTATCCTAGATTAGGTCATTTACTTAAAAAGCTAAATTCCCTTTTTTTTCCTCCTTCAAATACAAAAGGTATTAAAGCTACCAAAATAACAGAAATGATACTTGTTATGTATATAATCTAAAATATCATATTTCAATTTAAATATCTTTGGGTTGAATTTTTTTAAGCTAAAGGATCCAAAATATGTGGTAAGAGCCTTATGGCCATGTCATTCCCTCTACCCTCTTTATTTTTTTTTTTTAAGGTTTTATTTATTCATTTGACAGAGAAAAAATCACAAGTAGGCAGAGAGGCAGGCAGAAAGAGGGGGGAAGCAGGCTCCCTGCTGAGCAGAGAGCCGGATGCGGGACTCGATCCCAGGGCCCTGAGATCATGACCTGAGCCAAAGGCAGAGGCTTAACCCACTGAGCCACCCAGGTACCCTCCCTCTACCCTCTTTAAAACTTTATCCTAATCAGACTAAAAGGAGAAATAAAATACTTCGATAATTATGAATCAGGTTCCCATGCCAAAAAGTGGTAATTTATATAAGAAATGAGATTTCCGGGCGCCTGGGTGGCTTATTTGGTTAAGCGACTGCCTTCGGCTCAGGTCATGATCCCTACCTGGGTTGCTCATTTGGTTAAGTGACTGCCTTTGGCTCAGGCCATGATTCTGGAGTCCTGGGATCAAGTCCAGTATCGGGCTCCCAGCTCCATGGGGAGTCTGCTTCTCCCTCTGGCCTTCTCCCCTCTCATGCTCTCTCTCTCTCTCAGATAAATAAAATCTTTAAAAAAAAAAAAGAAAGAAATGAGATTTCCCAAAAGATACAAATGTAGTGATCTGAAGGGGGCACGTGCACCTGAATATTTATAGCAGCAGTGTCCACAATCCACAAAAGCCAAACTATGGAAAGAGCCTAGATGTGTGTGTGTGTGTGTGTGTGTGTGTGTGCGCGCGCGCGCGCGCGCATACATACATACAGTGGAATACTATGCAGCCATCAGAAACCCCCCGAAATCTGCGCGCGCGCGCGCGCGCATACATACATACAGTGGAATACTATGCAGCCATCAGAAACCCCCCGAAATCTTGACATTTGCAACGATGTGGGTGGAACTAGAGGGAATTATGCTAAGTGAAATAAGTCAATCAGAGAAAGACAATTATCATATGATCTCTCTGATATGAGGAATTTGAGAGGCAGGGTGGGGAGTCCTTGGGGGAAGGAAGGGAAAAATGAAACAAGATGGGACTGGGGAGGGAGACAAACTATAAGAGACTCTTAATCTCAGGAAACAAACTGAGGGTTGCTGGGATAGGGTGGCTGGGTGATGGACATTGGGGAGGGTATGTACTATGGTGAGTGCTGTTATTTGTGTAAGACTGATGATTCACAGACCTGAACCCCTGAAACAAATAATACATTATATTTTAATTTTTAAAAATGAGCCATCAACTTGAAGAGAAATTTTTTAAAAATGAGATTTTATTCAGACTTTCAATGGCATTTACTGTAATGGAGATTTTCAGGTGCAGTACAACTAGAGGACAGATGAAAGCCCCTGGTAAATGGAGTTAACATTATAGCACCTGTGTAAGATGTGGTCTTGAAGGTTAATTAAGATGCTGATCTTCTAGGACAGAGACCAGAGGGAGATAATTTTTATTTTTTTATTACATTTTTATTTTAAGATTTGATTTTTAAGCAATCTCTGCACCCAGTGTGGGACTCAAACTTATAACCCCAAGACCAAGAGTTGCACACTCTACTGACTAAGCCAGCCAGGTGCACTAGAGGGAGATAATTTTTAACTCAGCAGTTATTTGCCTCCTGTGTTATACATTTTACCTTTTTAACTTTTAGTGAGTAGTCCTAAGGGTTCTTGGTACTTTACATCTTTCGAGAGAGGAAGTGTCATTTTATATTTATTTGAGAGAGAGTGTGCGTGTGGTGGGGGGGGGAAGGGCAGAGGGAGGTGAGAGAGTCTTAAGCAGATTCCACGCTCAGCTCAGAGCTTGACCTGTGGCTCAATCTCATGACCCTGCGATTATGACCTGAGCCGAAACCGAGAGTTGGATGCCTAGCCAACTGCACCACCCAGGAGTCCCAGGGAGGTGTCATTTAAAACCTGCTTGGGATGGGTAATTTTACCTGTTCCACTCTCTCTTGTCTTGTGGTTTGGAGCCTCATATTCTTCAGTTATTTGAGAATGAGATTCCAGTTTTTACAGCAATCATTCTCAGTGTTGTACCAATGTACCTGCTTCTATGGTCAGTGTTTTCTCATTTTGATATATTTAAACATGATTAAATTTCAGAATCGTGAACCTTTGATGCCATCTCCACAGTTTATCAAATCTTACTTCAGTTCTTTCACGGATGATATAATTTCTCAGCCCATGCTTAAAGGAGAGAAGTCTGATGAAGATAAAGACAAAGAAGGAGAGGCTTCAGAAGTTAAAGAAAAGTACGTATATCAAGCATAGTGTCTGTACAGTCCTACATATATTCTCAAGAGGATTCCCAGTGAGTAAAATGGTTGACTGTATTGGAACAGGGGCACTAACTTGAAAATTGTCATGTAGCTCAACATCTGAATGTTTTAGTGCAGGGAAGTTTATAAACTATGAGGTGCTTAGGAGTGCCCTGAAGAGTAACTTTCTTTAGAGTTTTTTCTTTGTTTTCTGCTTGCCTAGCCATTCTTTGGGCTTCTTGTGTTTGCTCCTATAAGAATTGAAACCAAAGTACAAGATGCTATGTTTACAACTGGAAATCAAGTGATGTGATGTGGTATATAAGTCACCTAGTCTGCTTATCCATTTATATTTATCAATATTGTGTTTTGGTGTTAAAGCTAGCTCTCCTTTCTGAGAAGTTACAATGTTACTACCAACATGCCATTTTTTAATGAGTTCTGGAAAAATGGGAATATTGTTCCTGTAGCAAAGCATAGTTTTGCATCTATAGTGTATTGGGAAGTTTGAGGAAACATTGCTTTTGATTTGTATCTCCTAATTTTTCAACCATTGTTGGCCACCTTTTAAGGAAAGATACTATGCATAATTGTACCGAGATACTCAAATTTTAGGTAGTTGATACACAGTCTTTCAGGAAATTGTAGTTGAGAAGTAAATGTTTTAGACAATGCCAGTAATTTCCTCTTCAGGTTAGGGAATAGTCCTTGCTAGAAAAACTACAATGAAGTTAAAATGCAGCGAATATTAGAATGTAATTATTAAGATAAATTAAGAGCGTTTATAAGATTTTGACTGATAAAGCTTAAGTTACTTGCCAGTTTTCTCTACTTAGAATATATAACAAATGAAATGAGAAAATGTACTCTAATATATGGAGCCTTATATTTGTAAGACCCCATAGAGGTTAGCTAGTATAAATTTCCTTTGCAGGTAAAAAAAAAAAATCCCTTCTCCAAGCATCCTCAATAAAAGTTATCATCTTAGAAGAATAATGATGTTAGAAGAATAATGATGTATTTTAAAAAGTAGGAAAGGGTGTTTTTTTAATGTCCTACATAATAGAAGAATCTTCCTTTAAATTTGCTTCTTTGATATTTCCACCTATTCATTCTAGGTCTGTTTATTTAGGTGAAACAACACAACTTCTGGATGAGAGCCTTTCAGATAATTCTCTGCCTCCAGTCTTGCTCTTTTATAGTGCATTGCCCACAACATAGAGTGTTCTTTGCCAAGCACAGATTGGGTCATCTCTCATCCCTTGGCTTCTGTGACCTAAATTTAATTCTCTCTTGTTTCTCTGTTCTTTCTGTTGGTCATAAAATAACTGTTGAGTGACATCAGTGTGCCATATGTTTGAAGGTGAATAAGACCAGATCCTTGTCCATGTTGCAGATCAGTTCGTCATTAGTTCATCTTTTAACATATATAAATGCTGAAACCTGGGCAGTAACCCTAGGTTTCTGCTGTTGATTCTGCTGTTAAGCCCTTTTTAAATTTTCCAAGACATTGAGAAAAATCCCAGTCCACATCAGGAATGTTAATCTGTTATCCCTCTTCTCACTGCCCCATTCCAGTCCTACACTGGAATGTGAAGAGGAAGTGGACAGTTGCTTAACTCTAGTAATACTAAGTGTGGCAAGTTTCAGTCTTTGATCCTTTCTTAGTAAATAATTTCCTATGTTCATTTTTATTTTCAGTTCTGGATATTTAAGGGCCAAACAGTATATGGAAGAAGAAAACTATGATAAAATAATAAGTGAATGCTCAAAAGAAATAGATGCTCAAGGCAAATACATGGCAGAAGCGTTATTACTACGAGCTACCTTCTACCTGCTTATTGGTAATGCCAATGCGGCCAAACCAGATTTAGATAAGGTCATCAGTTTGAAAGAAGCTAATGTGAAGGTACATTTTAAAATGTGTGTGTGTGTGAAAAGAATCAATTAAAAAGTGCGACTTTTGCCAAATTGTTTACGGTGCAGTTGCCATTCTCCAAAAGGCTGTTTTTATTTTGGAAGCAGCTACAACTAACAATGATTTGGTACAGTGAAACTGAAATGTAAATATCAGTGATGTTTATCATTAACCAGAAAAGGAATTTTTTTCTTTTTTCTATGGCATCTGGTAACTTCAGCTTCCTTTTATAGGCACTGCCTACTTATTAAACTATATTTAGATAGGGGTATGGGTGAAATAATAATCCTATAGGTAGTATTGTAAATAACGTGCTATAGGTAGTACAAGATTGTAAAATGCATTTAATAAAACACACTTAATAATCTGAAAGATTTTATGTTACATGAATTAAAAACAGGTTCTAAAAATACGATATAGAAATATACTGAAATATACCAAAAATTTTTATAGTTGTATGGTTGGAACAACTTTTTATGTGTACATAATTATTTTCATAATTAAGATTTAGGGGGATCTGTTGAATTATATGAGCCTTCTACTCAGTGTTTTAATAAGACAGCTTAGCTACCAGTTAAATTCCTTACTAGTTTGTTAACATCTCTGGCCTGTTTACTCACTGAATTCCGGCTTTTTTCACCTCCAAATGAATCATTCATGTGTTTTGTGGAATATAAAAGTTGTTTTCAGGGCCTAAGTATTTGTTAATAAACTGTCTTAACTTCTTGTAAACAAAAGACATTACAACTAAGTATTTGTTAAAAGTTACTTTCAAAATGAGGTTTTCAAATTGAAGATACCCTAGTAATATGATTTTTCATTTTATTTCCTACTGATTACAAATATGTTCTGTTTTTGTTATAATTATGGGGGCATTCTTATTTGTTTCACTGAAAGAAAATTTACATGTACTTTTGCTTCAAAATTTTTTTTTACTATTATTATTTGCCCCAGGGGTACAGGTCTGTGAATCATCAGGCTTACACCTTTCACAGCACTCACTATAGCAAAACAGTTTTTTGAAGGAGAAACCTGTTTCTTGCTTTCATGACCATGACTTTTTGTTTTAATGGCAAGTAGTAATGATAACTATCTCATGCCCTGTACAAAATTAACTCAAAATGGCTGAGAGACCTAAATATAAGAGTTCGAACTATAAAACTCTTAGAAGAAAACATAGGAGGAAATCTTCCTTACCTTGGATTAGGCAGTGATTCCTTAGATATAGCAACAATATATGAAAATCATCAAAACTAAAAGTGTGCTTTTATTTATATTTTATTTATAAGGTGCTTTTATCTGTATATGCTTTTATACAGAACTCAAGAGTAAAACCCAATTTAAAAATAGGTCAAAAATCTGAATAGACTTTCTCCAAAGAATATATACAAATGGCCAATAAGAATATGAAAAGATGTTCAGCATCACTAGCCATAGGGAAATTACAAAGAGGGATCACTTTATACCCACCAAGATGGCTATAAGCATAAAGATAGACAATTAAAAGTATTAGGATATGGAAAAATTGGAACTCTCACACATTGCTGGTAGAAATGTAAAATGGTAAAGTCCCTCTGGAAATGAGTTTGGGAGTTCCTCAGTAAGTTAAATATAGAGTTACTGTATGACCCAGCAGTTCCCCTCTAAAGTATATACCCAAGAGAACTGAATATATGTATCAACACAAAAACTTGTACATGAATGTTCGTGGCAGTATTATTAATAATAGCTAAAAAGTGGAGGCAACTCAGATGTTTGTCAACTGATGAACAGATAAATTGTGGTCTATCTGTACAATAGAATATTATTTAGCCATAGAGAAGAATGAAGTATTAACACATGCTAGAACATAGATGAACCTTGAAAACCTTATGTTAAATGAAGGAAGCTAGATACAAAAAGGCCACATAATGTACAACTCCCATTTGTGTGAAATGTTCAGAACATATAAATCTATAGAAATAGAAAGTAGATTGATGGTTTCCAGGGGCTGAGGATTAGGGAGGAAATGGGGAATGACTGCTGATGTGTTGAGGTTTCTTTTGGGGGTGATGGAAGTGTTTGGAATTAGTGGTAATGCTTGCACAGCTCTGTAAATATATTAAAAATGACTGACTTACACACTTAAAGGATGAGCTTTTGGTGTGTGAATTAGACTTCAAAAAAGACTTTTTTAAGGAACTAAATTCTAGTAATGACAAACCTTTTCTCATTTTGGTTATGTAGCTTCGAGCAAATGCTCTCATCAAAAGAGGCAGCATGTATATGCAACAGCAGCAGCCTTTGCTGTCTACTCAGGATTTTAACATGGCTGCTGACATTGATCCTCAGAATGCAGATGTTTATCACCACCGAGGACAGGTAAATTTATTTCCTTATCAGGCATTCTGACCTTTGGATTGAGGAATATGATACCATTTCTGAGAATGTTGTTGCAGGTTTCCTTGTATCACTTCTGATACCTGTGAACAAAGTATAGTTTTATAGTTTGGGTTGGCATTTATTTAGTCCCATCTTAAATATTTGTCCTTTGATTTTTGGTATTTGCTTATTGAAAAGGGGGGGTGGCAGAGAAGCCTACAAATGTGGCCTGCCAGTTCAAGTGTGGTTTTCTTTTCTTTTTTTTTTTTTTTAAAGATTTTATTTATTCATTTGACACAGAGAGAGAGATTACAAGTAGGCAGAGAGGCAGGCAGAGAGAGAGGAGAGAGGAGGAAGCAGGCTCCCTGCTGAGCAGAGAGCCCGATGTGGGCCTCGATCCCAGGACCCTGGGATCATGACCTGAGCCGAAGGCAGCGGCTTTAACCCACTGAGCCACCCAGGCGCCCTCAAGTGTGGTTTTCAGATGTTTCTGGCTCCTAAGTGTTCAATGACACTGAAACATTTATTGGACATTTTGAGTTAATGCTAGAATCTACAGGGTGATTTCTGTGGGCTTCTAGCTGTAAGGAAATTTTGTCCTGGACTATGCAAATAGTATCCAAAAAAATCTCTTCTGAATGGAGTTTTATAATATGCATATTCGATTTTTAGTAAAGATACGTAGTGACAAAAACCATTCCCAGTTTCAGCCTCATCTGGGGAATACATGGCTTTATTATCTGTTTAACATGGATGGCTTCTTGAAATGCATTAGGGCGGAATATGTAGGGTTTCCATATAATAGCAGAAAAGCAGCTGCCTTCAGCTCAGGTGGTGATCCCAGTGTCCTGGGATTGAGTCCTGCATCAAGCTCCCTGCTCAGCAGGGAGTCTGCTTCTCCCTCTGCCCCTCCCCCCACTCATGCTCCCTCTCTGTCTCTCAAATAAATAAAAAATCTTTTAAAAAAAATGTAATTACTGATGTCTGATCTGTTTTGAAAATTTAAAGTGCAGAGATGTTCAGTTTTCTAGAACAGTTTTCTTGCTTAAGACCAAAACCGCAGGATAAAACTGGTGGGTTTCTAATGGTGTTTTTTGGGTTTTTGGGGGGGGGGTTGGTTTTTGGTTTTTTTTGGTGGACAAAGTTCCCGAGGAGGGAGAGGACCCGTGAGGATTGCCCTCTAATGGTGCTTTAGAAAAAATTGGTTAATAGTTTTTAGAATCTTTCCTTTAAATGATAGGATTTTCTAGTTCACTGTTTCTAGAGAGTAGTTCTATATTGAATAACTACTACATGCATAAGATGATGCTAAAGCATGATAAGAGACTTGTACTCTGCTAGTGTGCCTATTATTTTGAATTGTGTATATTTGTTGTGTGTGTGTGTTTGTTTTTGTTTTTTTTCTTAGCTGAAAATACTGCTTGATCAAGTTGAAGAAGCAGTGGCAGATTTTGATGAATGTATTAGATTAAGACCTGAGTCAGCTCTGGCACAAGCTCAGAAATGTTTTGCATTGGTAGGTTCTGCTTTATTTTGTGTTTTCCTAAACATTTTTATTTCCCATTGTTAACAAAAATAAGTATCTCATTGTCTACAAAACTATCATCTTTTTCCCCCAAAGGATGACTACAAGGGAAAAATGTCTTTTGGGAAATAGAAGTGTATTTGCTAATTGAGGTATTGCTCTTGTATTCCTCTGGATGTTTTATTTGAGTTCATCTTGATAGATGTTTCTCCCTGATTTCATGCTCCCCTAAACAGCACTGTTCTTCTCTGCTTTTTTACCATAAGCTAACATTAAAAAAAGCATTTTGAGGAAATACTCTTCAATCATACCACATAACTGCTCTCTCACCTAACCTTATTAATATTTAGAAACACAAAGCTGAAAATCAGGTAAAATAAGTTAATTTTTAGTGAAATGAGGTATTCCAGTTAACCCCATAGCCTGAGTCCTAAAAGACTTCTTAAAAAAATTGGTCACGAGCACATTTAAATTGTGGATGAAAAATGTTATTAGATGAAGCTTAATAGTAACTTTGGTAAAGTGGTGATAAATTAGATTTAAAACTCCCCCATTTATATGCAAAGTTAACTTCTTACAAGTTAGTATGCCTTCTTCTAGATTATTGAACATCTTGAAATTGTATAATGGCAATGAAGTCATAGTTGTACATAGCCTATGGATCCCTGCTCCGGAGATATGTCCTTGGAACCCTTTTAGATGCAGCAAATTAGGTTAGCAAATCACGTGCTTTTCTGGAAATATTTGTGTGATTTTGTGTGACTTTTGTAATATGTTAAATTCCATGAGTTTTGAGTTCTTGATTTGACAGGCCCACTTTGATTGTTTTAAACAGTATCGCCAGGCATATACGGGAAACAATTCTTCACAAATTCAAGCAGCTATGAAAGGTTTTGAAGAGGTCATAAAGAAATTTCCAAGGTGTGCTGAAGGCTATGCACTATATGCTCAGGTAAATGTGTTTTTTCATATTTTTTCAGTTGGCTGTCTTTTATTTTTTAAGATTTTATTTTATTTTTTAGAGGTGGGTGAGGAGCAGAGGGAGAGGGGGAGAGAGAGAGACTCAAGCAGGCTCTATGCCCAGGAGAACCTGATGCAGGGCTGGAGCTCACAACCCTGAGATCACGATCTGAGCCAAAATCAAGAGTCGGACACTTAGCCGTCTGAGCCATGCAGGTCCCCCATAAAGATTTCATTTTGAAGTACTCTCTCTCTACACCCAACATGGGGCTCAAACTCGTAACCCCAAAAACAAGAGTTGTGTGCTTCACTGAATGAACCAGCCAGGGCCCCCAGTTTCCAATCTAAATTTTTAAAGAACTGCATTTGTATGTTGAATTTCAGTATGGAAATTAGAGAACAGTGCTTCCCTGGTTGCAGCTTCTGTGAACACGAATGACTTTGTTCCCATTATGATTCTTCCGGCTCCAAAATGGTCTTGAATCATCTTAGGAGTGACTCCTGTGTTAATACAGTTTGAAAACCCTGACCCTAAACACAACATGGGGAAGGTTACGTTGAGCATTTTCCTCAAGTGTTCGTTTGGATTGGATTTGCAAAAGTTAATTACCTTAGAAAAATTTTACCCTGTACAGTTGGTGGGAAGAATGTCATGGAAAGGCTTTTCTTCATATTTAGATCACTCTACTTTTAAATGGTTAGATGGGCTTTAACAGCTCATTTTAATTTCTCTGTGGTTTGCCAAGTCTGAAACCTTTCCTTGCTTTAGGATTGAAGGTATGGAAAGTAGAATGTACACCTAAATTATTTTCACTTTTTAATTATAGTCTGAAGTCTTTGAAAACTTACTAATTTTAAGTCATCCATCTAAGTGAAAATGGTTAGCTTCTTATAGCCACAGTTAGACTTTTTCCTGTAAGTAAACGATCTCAGAATGACTCTTTTCCTCTCTTAAAGTTGAAAGTTGCTTTTGGTATATTTATAAACCAGATATCTCATTATGCTCTATAATATCTTCTCTTATTCTTTTTTATTCCAGAGAAATGTTTTCCCCCTACCCCAAACATCACAGAAATAAGAAACATTTTAAAATGACCATCTGGGACACCCGGGTGGCTCAGTTGGTTAAGCATCTGCCTGTAGCTCGGGTCATGATCTTAGGGTCCTGGGATCAAGTCTTGCATTGAGCTTCTTGCTCAGTGGGGAGCCTGTTTCTCACTACTCCTTTTCTCTCTGACAAATAAAATCTTTAAAAAAAAATTTTTTTAATTAAAAATAAATAAAAATGACCATCTGTGGTAGACTCCTACCTCTAAACCTTTCTGAAGGTTGTTTTAATTTCTTCCATGCATTCTTTTTTGTTTTTTAAGATTTGATTTGACAGAGACACAGCAAGAGAGGGAACACAAGCATGGGGAGTGGGAGAGGGAGAAGCAGGCTTCCTGCTGGGCAGGGAGCTCAATGTGGGGATCATTGGGATCCTGGGATCATGACCTGAGCCAAAGGCAGACTCGACGCTTAATGAGTGAGCCACCCAGGCGCCCTGAGAGCTTTTCTAATTGCATTTTTCCCTGTCATGCTGCCTTCAGAATAGTTATGGTTTATTGAGCTATCTTCTTATCAGCACTAACGTTACCAGTCTAAAATTTCTATCCTTTGACCCTTTTGATTTTTACTTTATGAAATAATATATATATGTTACTTTATATACACACAAATAGTTAGATACAGTGTAACTTTTTTTAACTCTCAAGCTTGAGCTTAGATGCTGGCCAACTCTCAAAGTTAGGTTTAGTGTGAACTGGTATCCATATAAGCAAGTGTTCCATTTCTGCCATGGGATTTGCCCTAAAATAGTTGACTAGTTGCTTTTTTTTTTTTAGCAACATTTTTTTTTGAGATTTTATTGATTTATGACAAAAAGAGATAGCAAGAGAGGAAACACAGGCACAGAAGAGCTGGAGAGGGAGAGACAGGCTCCCCACTGAGCAGGGAGCCCAAAATGGGGCTTGATCCCAGAACACTAGAATCATGATCTGAGCTGAAAGCAGATGCTTAACGACTGAGTCACCCAGGTGCCCCTTTTTATCAACATTTTTAAGGTCTGTCTGATAACAGTTACCATATAACTGAATTTATTCTTCCAAATGAGTATTGTCTTTAAAAATAAGCCCCTTATGATATTATCATAAATTATGAATAAGTGACATGAGTGTACCTGTGAGAAACTGATATTAGAACTGATACTAAGAGTGGGACTTTCTCTGATCTACACTGTACGAGATCATCAGCTGTTGTATGTAACCACTTAACAAAAAGAATAGTTAAGAGTTCCTATTTACAACAGTGCTTTGTTAAAAAAAAAATGTAACATTTAACTTGGTAAAGAATGGATAAATTAAGTAAACTTTAATTAGTGAACAATATACTTTTAATTGCTTAGGTTGACAGTTAATATAACTGAAGTATCTCTTCACATAGGCATTAACAGATCAACAACAGTTTGGTAAAGCTGATGATATGTATGATAAATGTATTGATTTGGAACCAGATAATGCCACAACATATGTTCATAAAGGGTATGTGTATTTTTGTATATCTCTTTGTTTCTGTAAGAAGCTGTATATCTTGCATGTAATAAGATGGATTTCTTCTGGTCATTAAGAAAGGAAGTGGGGGGACTGTGATAGTATCAGTGAGTTAACTGACAAGTTTTTAATGCTGTAGATGCTTCATTGTTAATTTTTAAAATTTTATGTTTCATTCTTATACAGCAACTGGTAAATGTACTGTTCTCACTCTATGTTAAAGATTTCAGTTCTGAACATCCTACTAAATGTTACCTATATCAAAATAAGTTTTTCCAGTCCTTATGTACTTAACCATTAAAAAAAAAAAAAACTTTAGACAAAGTAAAACAGTCAGCTTTGCAAGGTAAGTTAGTAATAGAGTCTAGACCTTTGGACACTTTTTTTATAATAAGGAATTTGGACTATAAGACCAAATAAAATTGAGGGGAAAAATTAATGTTGATTATATACTGTTTTAGATTATTTTTCTTTATAAACTCATTGAGGGCAGAAATTGAGTCATGTGCTTATATTCCTGTTGATACTACGCCATAGTTACATCTGACTGCCTTGTTGCATTTGCAGTTTACTTCAGCTTCAGTGGAAGCAAGATCTGGATAGAGGTTTGGAGCTCATCAGCAAGGCTATTGAAATTGACAATAAATGTGATTTTGCATATGAAACCATGGGAACTATTGAAGTGCAAAGGTAACTTCTATAGTTTGTTGTAAGGAAATTTAAGGCAGCTCCATAGATATTTCTCTTTTCATTCTTGTCATTACAAATATGTTATTGTCAATATTCATTAAATTCTTACTATGTCATGCCTTTTGAAGAAAGCTTCCCTCAAAACTATACAACTTTAGTCAAGCATATGCATTAGAAAGAAAAATTGGATCTTTCTCTAATACCTCTTGTGTGTTCTTTCCTCTTTTCACCTATATTATTTCTGTTGGAGGAAAAAATACCTGCAGTGTGCTTAGGCAATGCAGTGCATCATAAGGATTCCTGCCAGAATATAGGAAGATCGAGATCCTGCTACAAATAAGCAACCAGCCAAGTAACTGGAAATGTTAACATATCACCCCTGAGCCCATGAGTTTTCTTTAAAATCAGGGAGCTAGATAAGATTTTTTTACAATTCTTACTGCTCTTAACTTCTTGTTTTGTGAAAATATCTAGAGTTGCACTTAGGAACCACCGTTAACAGATGACAGCTGTTTATGCCATAGAATTTAGTGTCATATACCACCTTAATACTGGTATAGCTGTCCATTTGAGTATCCACTCTAGGCCAGGTACTGACACTTGGCTTGGGTGTTTTCCCAAATTTTATTTCAAATGATCTTTATCCCAGTCCTTATACAGATAGGGAGTATATGATCTTCATTTTAACTGACGAGTGTAGAAACTGATGCCCAAACTGGTTAACAAGGTTACATGATGATCCAGTAGTAGGAATAGGATATTAGCCCCTATATTTCATTGATGCCAAGTTAACTGATACTAGGAATCAATAGGGATTGTCTTAACTCCCTGTCATTCAGTCCCTCCTGGGTCCTCTCTTTGCTCTGTAGTAGGCAGAATAGATATGGGCTGATGAAATTTGTGAAAATTACATGTAAGTATTATTTCTTATTTGCCAGTTTGTTAATGTGAATATTCTTGCACTAGGATAGGATGGGATACTGGTTCTTAATCTTTTTTTGAGGAAAGCTATGAAATTATTTGTAGAGCCTGTGATAAGAACCCCTGATACGCATTCTGATGGGTTTTCTTGGTGTTTTAATTATACTTTAAGGAATCCATTCTAAATCCTGCCTTACAAATAAATAAATGAATGTAAATGAATGAATGAAATTGCTCATTATCCTAGGATTTAGCCAGTCTGCTATCTAATAACCAAACATGAACTCTTAAAAGTTATTTTTTAAAAAACAAGTCTTTCATGTAGCCAGATGTTGTGGTAGGAGGTTCAGTACAGTTACCCCAGAGGCCCGTTGTATTTCTTAAGAGTTTATTTATTGTAAGATTATAAACATGTATTCATACATACATGGGTAAGATAACTTAAAATAGCTCTTGGTTCTTGGCAAATGTGTAAAGCCTAACCACCTCTAGACTGTAAGAGGTAAATTGCATTTTTTTGACCAAGCATATTCATCCATTTACTTAAACGGATACTAATTACCAGGCATTGTGCTAGGTTCTGGGAATTGAGAAGTATCTTTTAAGGATGTAGTAAGAATATGAATATATATTCATCTGACTTACACAGAATGACAGTATGTCTATGGGAAGACTGGGGACAGAAGGGGAATATATTTTCATAAGGATATTTTATTTGAACTGGGCCTTAGAACAGTGAGGATTTGATTAGAGTCAGACAGAGAAGCCATAAATCATCTGAGTATTATGTGTAGATAGGAGACCCGGGGACCTGGGGGGATCCTGTAGTGGAGGTGCATGGGACGGGACTATGGTGGTAAAAGATGAGGGGAAGGAAGAGGAGTTCACACAGATGTGAAGGTAAGGCCCCTGAATAACATTAATGTTCTCTGAGGTTATGTCACTGCTTTCTAAAGGAGCCTTTTGATGTAGTAGAGAAACACACAGAATTTAGGAACCAGACAGGGTTATAATTTTAAATAAGTCATTTAATTTCTCTAGTCTCACTGTTCTTATCTGTAAACAAAGACTATAAAAGATATAAGTACATAGTGTTTATAATAGTAGCTAATATTCATTGCTTTCTATGTGCTAGGCACTTTTTCCTTATACAGAGCATTTTTTTAGAATCATAAAACTGGGTGGTCAGAAACTTCATTGTATTCTGTGAAATGCTTGTTGGATGTGAAACATTTAAAATTGTTCTTTTAGAGGAAACATGGAGAAAGCCATTGATATGTTCAACAAAGCTATTAACCTGGCCAAATCAGAAATGGAGATGGCTCATCTGTACTCACTCTGTGATGCTGCCCATGCCCAGACAGAAGTTGCAAAGAAATACGGATTAAAACCACCAACGTTATAAAATCGGGGGGAAGGAGAATGACCCTCTTTTTAGAAGTTTACTCCCTTTTCAACTGAACCCTAAAGACAGTCATAAACTGTGTTGAATGGTGGAACTCAGTATTTCTGTTTGTGCTGTTGTCATTTGTTACATGTTTCATGTTTAGGTGTTGTGGGAGTGGCTGTGGAAGGAAGTTTGCAGTGTTGCAGCTTTTATTCCCTGTACAACAAAAGCTTAAATCTGTTAAAGGGATATTAAAGTTGCAAAGAGTACAGATGATAATTGGCCATGCAAATAAAAACTTTGATTTGTTGATTTGACTTTTTTTTTTTTTTTGGAGGTTAGGGGTTATGTTCTGGATGATTTCGTGTGTGTGTGTGTGATTATTTTACAGCATGTTGGTTTTTAAATTAAAGTTCTGTAAAACAGTTTTCTTTTGGATTCAGTTAATCCCTTTTAGTTTTTCTTTTAGAAAATAAAACTTAAATGGGGATTTTGTTTTGAAGGCAGCAAAACAGACCCTTTAAACCACTGTCAGCATGCATGACATCTGATTCTGCAGAAGGTTAAATTCAGTGGCAACGTAAGCCTTTTGACCCCATGCAACTCCAATGGATAATGGACATTGTTCTCAAAAGTCCACAGCAGCCGGCTTTCATACAGTAAATCACACAGAAGCAAAATACTCTGGTATATATGCTGGAAGACTGGAAATTAATAGGAGAGTGAACCAGGCAAGAGGTAAGACGAAATAGGAATGGGTTTGTAAATTGCCTGTGGCTATTTTCTGTATTAGGTACACTATTTAATAGTGTATTTTTGAAAGAAAATTCAGGTTGGTTGTGTGTATAAAGATGAAGTATGATGTGTGGGAGTGTTTAATTAGCTTAAAGTTTGTAGTGAAGAAAATGTGTTTAAAGGTTCCAAAAGGATGTAAGTCTTGGAGCCAGAAGCATAGTATTTCCTGAGGTGATAAATTTAGTGCTTTAACTATGGCTACATGTGCTTAAAGACTATTAAACCAGTATTTTCAAAGGTGCTGAGGAAATGTGGAATGCTTTAGTTTTAAGCTAACCTTGGTCTCTAGGGCCTGACTGCCCGTGTCCAGGTCTTTACTTAGGAATACTGACAGATTTTTTTTTTTCCTTTACCTTTTACTTAGAAATCTCTTTGGGTTTTGTTTTGTTTTTCCAGTTGTCACTTATAGACTATCCTTTTGTTTATATGCTGGATTTTTCTGGTGGGGGAGAGGTTGTGTTCTTAAGATAACCTCTTGTTTTGAGATATTTGGGGTTGGAAGAGATTTACTTAAGTCTGAGTATAATAGAGCAAGGAAGCCTTCAGGTAACACTTCAGGAAATGAAATCTAATTAAAGTTTACATTTTTGGGAGTAAAGGAGCTTTGTACCCCTCTGTAAGAGGGTGCTTTATCCTAGTGATGTCAAAAAGGTTTCGTCTTCAAATGCTATCTTAGAAACTATAAGAAATGACCCCTTCCAAAGTCAGTTTGGAAAATACTGAGGAGGCCTCTAGTGGGGACAGTTTAACATAATTTAAGATTGCCTGGGTAACAGAAGAGTTTGAGAACTCTGCATTTTAGTTCTTAAATTATGTACCAACTATCATAACCCCTGGATACAGAAATGTTCTACATCTCTGAATAACCTCTGACTTAAAGTTTTTATTTGCATGGCTGTATTTATATTAACACTGGTATTTTCTTCTACTGTTCTCCCTTCCTACCCTTTGGGGTTGGGTAGAAAAACACACGAAGGAAACTGAAGCATGTGCCATTCAATACTATCATTCCAAATCCTCATGGACTATTGCTTGTTCTGAAAAATATTTGAAACTGCACTGAAAGCTGCATCTGTATCTTTTCTTTTGTAAATGACCTCACATGTAAATTCACCAAATAAATATTACATTCAAGCTTTTCTATCTGTTCTTTAAATATATAATTTATCATAGTATAGAGTAAAACCATAATCATTCTCTTGTAAGCTCAAACTAACTGAAAATAGGTCATGTTAGTATATGAAGCAAAGTAAGTTTTTGGTGTGACTGGTGGAATTCCCTAAGAACATTTGTCCTTACTGGTGAAACAATGATCTGAGAAGAGGTAGCAGAGCCAGCTTCCTTTATTACTACCTATACTTGCATGGCAGCGTAGAAGTTTGCCAACCAGACCTGAGCCTTGTGACAAACGTGATCCTCAAACTGTTTTCACCAATGAGTTTGCAACCACTCTGTAGTCTTTCAGAAGGGATGCCAGTTATCTACCCTTTATTAATTGAGGTATAAATAAGGAATACATTCCAAAACAGCAAGCAGCAGCTTTGGTTTTAAAACAATTCGGAAAGAATTTCAGGCCTCTGGAAACTCAAAATTGTAGTTTAAACTGTCCTGGTACATCTCAGCTGTCATCATCTTAAGGCTATTTACAAACAGGAGGACCATATAGTTTTTATACTCAAAAGTTTCCTGGTTTTGTTAAAGTATTTAGTTAATTAAGGCTTTCTGGGTACATTGGATTCTTTGTTGTGTTTATAAGGAGATAACATAGAAAGGGGGGTAATTAATCCTAACCTCAGTCCTCTGTAAAACTGATTTGTGAATAAAGTGATAGAACTTTAACATGATCTATTTTCAAGCCTTAACACACTGTGATAGAACCATGATGGTCCCCTGAAAGATACCCACATCTTGATCCCTGGAACCTGTGAATGTTAATTTACATGGCAAAATGAACTTTGCAGATGTGATTCACTTAATGATCTCGACATGGTAAGATTATGCTGGATTTTCTGAGTGAGTAATCAAATGTAATCCCAAGTGTGCTTATGAGAGAGAAATCACAGAAGAGAAGTGAATGTGATCACAGCCAACAGGCCAAGGAATGCTGGCAGCCACCAGGAACTGGAAAAACAATAGATTCTGCCTTCGAGCAGAGTTTGGCCCTGCCAACAGTGAAACTGATTTCAGACTTCTGATTTCTAGTACTCTAAGATAGTAAGATTCTAAGTCACTAAATTTGTGCCAGTTTGGTTATAGGAGTGATGGACTAATATACTCTCCTTTGGCTATTGTATACAAGGACTTATATTTAAAGGAATTCTTCTGAGTATCTCTAAGTACAGCATGTCTTACTGTGCTTTTAAATTTTGACTAACGGTGGTTTAGGCAATTAATGTACACGTACACCTGTAAACCTAGGCCACAGTGTCGAGGTTTAATCAAGAACTGGGGCATTTGTGTTGTAAAATACACATGATCATGGTATACTCACCAGCCCAAAAGGCTGCTTTTCAGGTATGCAGCAAAAGTTGACACACCAATCTTTCTGATGAATACAGATACAAAATACAAAAATTCCTCAACAAAATATTAACACCAAGTCATATAATGCATTTAAAAAATCATCTACCCCAATCAGGTAGGATTTATTCCATGGACACAAGGGTGGTCCAAAATTTGCAAATCACGTTAATAAGATAAAAATGACACAACCATCTCAATAGATGCAGAACAAGTATATGACAAAGTACAACACCCACTCATGACAAAAACTCTCAACGAAGTAGGTTTAGAGAGAACATACCTCAACATAATAAAAGCAATTTATGAAAAAACCTACAGCTATACATAATGATGATGAATTCAGAGCTTTTCCTCTAAGATAAACAAGACAAGGATATCCACTCAACACTCTCAAGTGTCCAGCACGTTACTGGAACCCCAGCCACAGCAATAAGAAAAATAAGAGACATCCAAATTGGAAAGAAGTAGAACTTACACTTTTTATGGATGGTACATTACTATATACAGAAAACCCTAAAGACTCCACTTAAAAACTACTAGAACTGATAAATGAATTCAATAAAATTGTGGGATACAAAATTAACATACAGAAATGTTGCATTTCTATATACTAATAATGAAGTAGCAGAAAGAGAAATTAAGGAAGCAAAACAATTTCATCTACAATTGCATCAAAGAGAATAAAACAGCTAGGATTAACCTTAACCAAGCAGGTACAAGACATGTACTCTGAAAACTATAAAACAGTCATGAAGAAAACAAAATGACACAGATACTTCATGCTCATGAAATGGAAGAACCAATCTTGTTAAAATGTGCATACTTGGGGCGCCTGGATGGCTCAGTGGGTTAAGCCTCTGCCTTTAGCTCAGGTCATGATCTCAGGGTCCTGGGATCAAGCCCTGCATCGGGCTTCCTGCTCATCGGGGAGGCTGCTTTCCCCTCTCCCTCTGCCTGCCTCTCTGCCTACTTGTGATCTCTCTGTCAAATAAAACCTTAAAAAAAATGTGCATACTACCCAGGGCAGTATACAGATTAAATGCAATGCCTATCAAAATACCAACATTTTTTCACAGAAGTATAACAAATAATTATAAAATTTGCATGGAACCAAAAAAGACTGAATAGCCAGAGCAATCATAACAAAACGAGGGTATCACAATTCCAGACAACTACTGGACCACAAAGGGAGAATTCGAGAGATAAGTGATACCATAAGACAAAACAATCAGGATCCCAGCAAAAGAAAGAGATAGAGGGGCAGAAGGTATATTGGAGCAAATTACAGCAGAGAATTTCCCTAATTTAGCGAAGAGAACAAGCATCAAAATGCAGGAGGCACAGAGAAGCCCCCCTCAAAATCAATAAAAATAGGTCCACACCTCGTCATTTAATAGTAAAACTTACAAGTCTCACTGACAAAGAAAATCCTGAAAGCAGCTTGGGACAAAAGGTCTGTAACATACAACAGTAGAAAGATTGGCAGCAGACCTATCCGCAGAGACCTGGCAGGCCAGAAAGGACTGGAATGATATATTCAGAGTACTAAATGAGAAACATACAGCCAAGAGTACTATGTCCAGCTAGGCTGTCACTGAAAATAGAAGGAGAGATAAAAAGCTTCCAGGAAAAACAAAAACTAAAAGAATTTGCAAACACCAAATCAGTGCTACAGGAAATATTGAAAGGAGTCCTCTAAGCAAAGAGAGGGCCTAAAAGTAACAGACCAGAAAGGAACAGACAATATACAGTAACAGTCACCGTACAGGCAATACAGTGCCACTAAATTCATATCTTTCAATAGTTACCCTGAATATAAATGGACTAAATGCCCCTATCAAAAGACACAGGGTATCAGAATGGATAAAAAAACAAGACCCATCAATATGCTGTCTTCAAGAAACTCATTTTAGACCCAAAGACACCTCCAGATTTAAAGTGAGGGGTGGAAAACAACTTACCATGCTAAGGGACATCAAAATAAAGCTGGGGTGGCAATCCTTATATCAGATAAATTAGATTTTAAGCCAAAGACTATAGGAGATGAGGAGGGACACTATCATACTTAAAGGGACTATCCAACAAGATCTAACAATTTTAAATACCCCCTAATGTGGGAGCAGCCAATTATATAAACCAATTAATAACAAAATCCGAGAAACACATCGACAATAATAATAGGGGACTTTACTATCCCCCTCACTGAAATGGACAGATCGTCTAAGCAAAAGATCAACAAGGAAATAAAGGCTTTAAATGACACACTGGACCAGAAGGACATCACAGATATATTTAGAACATTCCATCCCAAACCAACAGAATACACATTCTTCTCTAGTGCACATGGAACATTCTCCAGAATAGACCACATCCTGGGTCACAAATGAGGTCTCAACCTTTACCAAAGACTGGGATCATTCCCTGCATATTTTCAGACCACAATGCTTTGAAACTAGAACTCAGTCACAAGAGGAAAGTTGGAAAAAACTCAAATATATGGAGGCTAAAGAGCATCCTACTAAAGAATGAATGGGTCAACAAGGAAGTGAAAGAAACATTTTAAAAATTCATGGAAACAAATGAAAATGAAAACACAACTGTTCAAAATCTTTGGGACACAGCAAAGGCAATCTTGAAAGTATATAGCAACACAAGCCTTTCTCAAGAAACAAAAAAGGTCTCAAGTACACAGCCTAACCCTACACCTAAAGGAGCTGGAGAAAGAACAGCAAAGAAAGCCTAAACCCAGCAGGAGAAGAGACATAATAAAGATCAGAGCAGAAATCAATGAAATAGAAACCAAAAGAACAGTAGAACAAATAAATGAAACTAGGAGGTGGTTCTTTGAAAGAATAAGATTGGTAAACCCCTGGCCAGACTTATCCAAAAGAAAAGAGCATGAATGAAAGGTGAGAGATCACAACCAACACCAAAGAAATACAAACAAGTACAAGAACACATTATGAGCAACTCTACACCAGAAAATTTGATAATCTGGAAGAAATGGATGCATTCCTAGAGACATACAAACTACCAAAACTGAACCAGGAAGAAATAGAAAAACTGAACAGACCCATAACCAGTAAGGAGACTGAAGTAGTCATCAAAAATCTCCCAACAAACAAGAGCCCAGGGCCAGACGGCTTCCCAGGGGAATTCTACCAAACATTTAAAGAAGAACTAACAACTATTCTCCTGAAACCGTTCCAAAAAACAGAAATAGAAGGAAAACTTCCAAACTCATTTTATGAGGCCGGCATTACCTTGATCCCAAAACCAAAGACCCCATCAAAAAGGAGAATTATAGACCAATATCCTTGATGAAAACGGATGTAAAAATTCTCACCAAAGCACTGGCCAATAGGATCCAACAGTACATTAAAAGGATTATTCACCACGAACAAGTGGAATTTATTCCTGGGCTGCAAGGTTGGTTCAACATCCACGAATCAATCAATGTGATGATACAATAAAAGAAAAAATAAGAACCATATGATACTCTCAATAGATGCTGAAAAAGCATTTGACAAAGTACAGCATCCTTTCTCGAACAAAACTGTTTTAACAGTGTAGGGATAGCAGGTACATACCTCAATATCATCAAAGCCATCTAAGAAAAACCCACAGCAAATATTCTCAATGAGGAAAAACTGAGAGCTTTTCCCTTAAGGTCAGGAACACAGCAGGGATGTCCACTATCAACACTGCTATTCAACATAGTACTAGAAGTCCTAGCCTCAGCAATCAGACAACGAAAAGAAATAAAAAGCATCTGAATTGGCAAAGAAGAAATCAAACTCTCACTCATTTCAGATGATATGATACTTTGTGTGGAAAACCCAAAAGACTCCACTCAAACTGTTAGTACTTACACAGGAATTCAGTAAAGTGTCAGGATATAAAATCAATGCACAGAAATCAGTTGTATTCCTATACACCAACAGCAAGACAGAAGAAAGAGAAATTAAGGAACTGATCTCATTTACAGTTGCACCCAAGACCATAAGATATCTAGGAATAAACCTAACCAAAGAGGCCAAGAATCTGTACTCAGAAAACTATAAAGTACTCATGAAAGAAACTGAGGCAGAAAAAAAAAATTAGAGTAAGACACAAAGAAATGGAAAAACGTTCCCTGCTCATGGATTGGAAGAACAAATACTGTGAAAATGTCTATGCTACCTAAAGCAACCTACACATGTAATGCAATCCCTATCAAAATGTCATCATTTTTTTTTCAAAGAAACAGAACAAATAATCCTAAAATTTATATGGAACCAGAAAAGACCCTGAATAGCCAGAGGAATGTTGAAAAAGAAAAACAAAGTTGGCAGCATCACAATTCCAAACTTCACGCTCTATTACAAAGCTGTAATCATCAAGACAGCATGGTACGGCACAAAAACAGACACAATGATCAGTGGAACAGAATAGAGAGCCCAAAAATGGACCCTTAACTCTCTGGTCAACTAATCTTCGACAAAGCAGGAAAGAATGTCAATGTGTGGAAAGAAGACAATCTCTTCAACAAATGGTGTTGGGAAAATTGGACAGCCACATGCAGAAGAATGGCAGTGGACCATTTCCTTACACCACACACAAAAATAGACTCAAAATGGATTAAAGACCTCAATGTGAGACAGGAATCCATCAAAATCCTTGAGGAGAACACAGGCACCAACCTCTCTGACCTCAGCCGCAGCAACTTCTTCCTAGAAACATCGCAAAAGGCAAGGGAACCAAGGGCAACAATGAACTACTGGGACTTCATCAAGATCAAAAGCTTTTGCACAGCAAAGGAAACAGTCAACAAAACCAAAAGACAACTGACAGAATGGGAGAAAATATTTGCAAATGACATATCAGATAAAGGGCTAGTATCCAAAATCTATAAAGAGCTTCTCAAACTCAGTACCCAAAGAACAAATAATCCAAGCAAGAAATGGGCACAAGACATGAACAGACATTTCAGCAAAGACATCCAAATGGCCAATAGACATGAAAAAGTGCTCAACATCACTTGGCATCAGGGAAATACAAATCAAAACCATAATGAGATACCACCTCACACTGGTCAGAATGGCTCAAATTAACAAGTCTGGAAATGAGAGATGTTGGCAAGGATGCAAAAAAAGGGGAACCCTCCTATACTGTTGGTGGGAATGCAAATTGGTGCAGCCACTCTGGAAAACAGTATGGAGGTTCCTCAAAAAGTTGAAAATAGCTACCCTATGACCCAGCAATCACACTACTGGGTATTTACCCTAGAGATACAAATGTAGTGATCCACAGGGGCACGTGCACCCGAATGTTTATAGCAACAATGTCCACAATAGCCAAACTATGGAAAGAACCTAGATGTCCATCAACAGATGAATGGATAAAGATGATGTGGTATATATATACTATGGAATACTATGCAGCCATCAAAAAATGAAATCCCACTATTTCCATGGATGGAACTAGAGGGTATTATGCTAAGCAAGTCAATCAGAGAAAGATAATTATCATATGATCTTTCTGATATGAGGAATTTGAGAGGCAGGGTGGGGCGTCATGGGGGTAGAGAGGGAAAAATGAAACGAGATGGGACTGGGGAGGGACACAAACTGTAAGAGACTCTTAATCTCATGAAACAAACAGGGTTGCTGGGGGATAAGAGTAGGGATAGTGCGGCTGGGTTATGGACATTGGGGAGGGTATGTGCTATGATGAGTGCTGTGAACTGTGTAAGCCTGATGATTCACAGACCTGTACCCCTTGGGCAAATAATACATTATATGTTAATTTTAAAAAGCTTAATAATTAAGAATGGCTAAAATCAAAAAGAGGAAATAAAAAGTTTCAGCAAGAATTGGGGGGGGGGGGGTCATCCTGCCCTGTTGGGAATGCAGTCTGGGTGTAGCCACTGTGGAAAACAGTATGGAGTTTTCTCAAAAAATTAGAATTACCATAGGATCTGGTAATTCCACTACTGGGTATTTACCAAAGAATACAAAAACTAATTTGAAAAGATATATGCACCTCCGTGCTTATTGAAGCATTATTTACAATAGCCAAATTATGGAAGCATAATTTATTCTTTGATAAATGAATAATGTGTATATATACAGAATATTACTAAGCCATAAAAAATGAAAGTGTGCCATCTGCAACAACATGGATAGATTTAGAGACTATAATGCTAAGTGAAAGAAGTTAGAAAAAGACAAATACCATAAGATTGCACTCATGTAGAATTTAAGAAACAACAAAGAAAAAAGAGACCAAAAAGCTGACTCTTAACTATAGAGAAATAGTTACCAGAGGGAAGATGGGTGTTGGGGGAAGGGGGTTGAGGAAGAGATAGGTAAAATAGATGAAGGGGATTAAGAGTACACTTACCATGATGAGCACTGAATAATGTATAGAATTGTTGAGTCACTATATTTTTATACCTGAATATAACACTGTATGTTAACTATACTGGAACTTAAAAAAAAAAAAAGATGCAGTGTATGTGTGTGTGTGTGTGTGTGTATATACACACATACACATATATACATGTATACATGTATATATATGTATATATATACATGTATACATATAAGTCCACACAATGGAACATTACTCAGCCATTAAAAAAAACTATGAATTCTTGCTATTTGCAACCATATGAACAGACCTAGAGGATATAATGCTACGTGAAATAAGACAGAAACACAAATAGCATGATTTCTCATATGTGGAATTAAAGGAAAAAAGAGATAAAACAAAAAAAGCCAAATCGATGATATCCAGAGGGGAGTTGGGTATTGGGATGAGTGAAAGAAAAGGGATTAAGAATATACTTAGCTCGATGAGGACTGACAAATGTATAAAATTGCTGAATCACTATATTGCACATTTGAAAATAATAGAATACTATGTTAGTAAAGAAAAAGTTGCCACTGCCAGTACACAGAAGAAACATCAAAAGAAAGACACTATTTCTAAACACTTTTAAACGTGTTAAAATTAGGAAATATGGAAATAACTATACTCTGGTTTATTTTAAGGTGACAGTACACGAATTCTATTGGGGGTTGAAAGCTAGTATTCTTAGACCATTCTAGATGGTCTTCATGCTAGAGGTTATTCAAAATCCTGCTGATCACCGGGACAGAAATGGCTGTGTTGCCTGGCCCCAACCAAAGGAGGGGAGGGAGTTAAACGTGGGAATAGGTTAAGGACCAACATGACTACTGCCTTTCAGAGTTCAGATACTTTAATTTCTCCAATTCTTTTGTTGGCATTAGAAGAAAACAGGGCTCTGTGCAAGCGTTGTCCTAGAGGCTATGGGAGGACTCAAAAGAGAAGGTTCACAGAGCAAATGGGGAAGAAGACCGTGACTAAAACGGACTCCTTGGCATCATTTTGGAGGATGAAAAGTTTAAAGTAAAGGGGACCAGAGAGAACAGGTGAGATCTCTGCAGAGATGACCTCATCATCTAAATTATAAATGAACTGCTATATTAAACAGCTTGTACCCAATTTTATTTCAGAATGTCTGCTTTATGTCAAGAACTGTGAAGGATCTAAGATTTTACCATTCTTGCAAACCATTTGCCATTCTTATAAACTAGTTTCACAAATGATGGCAAAAGACTTGAGATCCTAGGTCAGAGACAATGGATTTAATTACTTAAGAATGGCAAGCAACATGAGCTTCAGGTTTGCTTTGCTTCCGTTGTACCCCAAATACTATGGAGATGACCTGAAGTAATCTAGCTGGATGCTGCACAGGCAGTGGGATTGTGACACAGATGAGAACCTCTGAGCTTAAGAAACCAATCTTAATGGGCTGACTGCAAGGAAACATGCCTGACTTTGGCATCAGAGGGAAACACTTTCATTACACTGTTTGTGAACAAACCTGTCCTATTCTCCAGAAAGAGAATATCTTCCCAAACCGTTCACTATACAAACTTTTTTGAAAGGACAGTCTGGAAGAAAAGCTATCAATGCCTCTGTTCACAAGACAGGCAGAAACTTAAGAGACTCACAGAGAAATGACTACCCATCTGTACATGTTTTTACCATTTATTCATCTCAAGTTTAATCTCACCAATTATAATGCCTCTCTTGGACAATTACATGGTACAGGGAAAAGTATTACTGGCCTCAGCATGAAGTGACCTAATTAACTAACAATGCTTTTCACTGCCCGTGTGACCTTAAGTAAATAACTGTCCCATCCAGCTCTAAATTATGTGAAGGTACATCATGTCCCAGATCTTACCCAGTTAGAATCCCTTAGGGTGAAGAAAAGATTCCAAAAGTTGTAGAAGTCATTTAGCCAGAAAACTTATACATACATTAGTGCAATCTGTAGGAATAAAGTCACTCCAATTCAACATGTTTTTACTGAGCACCCATTACGGTGAGGACTAACCATAAAAAGATGAACAAAGAAAGGCTTTGAGGAGCTCCAAAACTAAGACAACAAATTGGTGCCATAAAGCTCTATACAATGTTGTATGGAAACACACACAAGAGTAATATATTCTGCTAGGACTTGAAGGATAAACAGACTTAGGTAAAGAGCTTTTAAAAAATGGGAAAAACCACCAGAATTTAAAAATAAAACCTAAGTGAAGACACATTATGAGTATGAACTGAAAATAAGCCATCTAAGTTAAAAGTCTAGCAAGATGAAGCTGTTGTCTTCATTTTAACTGGTGAGGAGATGCCAGTAGTATACTATCAGCATATATTTAAGACTAAAGTGTGCCTGGGTGGCTCAGTCGATTAGGTATCTACCTTCGGCCCAGGTCATGATCCCAGGGTCCTGGGATCGAGTCCTGCATTGGGCTCCCTGCTCAGTGGGGAGCCTGCTTCTCCTCTCTCTCTCTCTGTCGTGAATAAATAAAACTTTATAAAAAAAAGACTGCATATAGATGAGATTATTTAAGGAGAAAATAAAAAGGGCTAAAAATAAAAGGGAAACATCAATATCTAAGGGACAAAGATGGCAATGAAAAGTTGTTAGACCACTAACCACAGTAAGACTGAGGTCACAGTGATGGTGTTAGATTTCAGAGAGGTCAAATGGACAAGTCTGCAAATAGATTATCAGTAATCTTTGCCAAAGAAGTGTCATTGGAATGGTGAGGGCAGACTGGCTACCAGGCTCTGAAAAGTAATGAAAGACAAGAAAGGACTAATGAGCAGAAATGACTCCTTCAAGAAATGGGCTGAAAAAAGATAATTCTAAACTAGGTGAAGCCAAGGAGTTCCATACCAAGACATAATTAAAATGGAAAAGGTTAGGGGTGGCTGGATGGCTCAATTGGTTAAGTAATCTGCCTTCAGCTTAGGTAATGATCCCAGGATCCAGGGATCGAGCTCCAATCCAGCTCCTTGCTCACCAGGGAGCCTGCTTCTTTCTCCCTTTCCCTCTGTTTGCCACTCCCCCTGCTTGTGCTCTCTGTTAAATAAATAAATAAAACCTTTAAAAAGGGGGGAGGGGCATAAAGCTATCAACTGATTTTTCAGCAGAAACTTAGCAGATCAGGAGAGAGTAGTACAATACATTCAAAAAGCTAAAGGGAAAAACCTATAACCAAGAATACTCCAGTAGACAAGGTTATCATTCAGTACTGAAGGAGAGATAAAGAGTTTCCTGAGCAAAAGTAAAAGGAATTCATCACTACTAAACTGGCCTTACAAGAAATGTTAAAGGGAATGGGGGGGGACATAAATTGAAAAGTAAGAAAATTATGACTAAAAAGATGTAAAATATGACAACATACACATAAAAAGTAGAGGAGAGAGTAGAAAAGAAGAATGTGTTCAAACTTAAATGACCAACGTAATGTAGTTTTATATACTTAGAATCCTATATATGAACCTAATGGTAACCATTAACCCAAAACCTGTACTAGATACACAAAAATAAAGAAAGCCAAGCCTAACAGTACAAAAAGTCATCAATCGCAAGAGAACAAGAACTACAAAAATAACCAGAAACAGCAAAATGGCAACAAGTACATACCTATCAATGAATACTTTAAATGTAAATGGTCTATATGCTCCAATTAAAAGACACAGGGTGGGAGAATGGATGGAGAAAATAAAACCCATCTATATGCAGTCTACAAAAGACTTCAGATCTAAAGACACATAACAGAATGAAAGTGAAAAGACAGAAAAAGATATACCATGCAAATAGAAGTGAAAAAAAGAAAGCAAGGGTAGCAATAGTTAGACAAAATAGACTTTAAAACAGACTATAACAAGAGGGATGCCTGGGTGGCTCAGCTGGTTAAGCATCTGCCTTTGGCTCAAATCATGATCCCAGGGTCCTGGGATTGAGCCCCATGTCATGCTCCCTGCTTAGCCTGCTTAGCATGCTTCTCCCTCTCCCTCTGCACCCCACCCCTGCCGCCTGCTGTGCATGTGAACTCTCCCTCATAAATAAATAAAATCTTTAAAAAATAAAGACTATAACAAGAGATAAAGAAGACTACTACATTATGATAAAGGGCTCAATCCAACAAGAGTACATAACAATTATAAATATGTATGTACCCAACACTAGTGTACCTAAATACATAATACAAATACTAAAAGATACAAAAGAAGAAAATGATAGTAATACAATAACAGTAGGGGTCTTTAACACCCTACTTGCATCAATGGATAGATCATCCAGGCAAAAAATCAATAAGGAATCTGTGTCATTTCAGTGACACATTAAACCAGATGGACTTAACAGATACACATAGAACATCCCTTCCAAAAACAACAGAATGTACATTATTTCCAAGTGCACACAGAACATTCTCCAGGACAGATCATGTTAGGCCACAAAACAAATCTCAATAAATTTAAGAAGACTAAAGGCATATCACATTCTTTCTAGCCACAATAGTATGAAACCAGAAAACAATCACAAGAAAAAAACTGAAAAAAAATATAAACATGGAAGCTAAACAACATGCTACTGAACAGCCAATGGGTTACAAAGAAAGAGGAAATCAGGGCGCCTGGGTGGCTCAGTGGGTTAAAGCCTCTGCTTTCAGCTCAGGTCATGATCTCAGGGTCCTGGGATCGAGGCCCGCATCGGGCTCCCTGCTCAGCGGGGAGCCTGCTTCCCCCCCTCTCTCTCTGCCTGCCTCTCTGCCTGCCTCTCTGCCTACTTGTGATCTCTCTCCCTCTGTGAAATAAACAAATAAAATCTTTAAAAAAAAAGAGGAAATCAAAAAACTACACGTAGACAAATGAAAATGAACACACAGTAGTCCAAAATCTTTAGGATATAGCAAAAGCAGTTCTAGGAAAGAAATTTATAGCAATACAGGCCTACCTTGAGGAATAAGAAAAATCTCAAATTAACAATCTAAACTAACACCTAAAAGAACTAGAAAAAGAAGAAAATCAAAACCCAAGATTAGTAGAAGGAATGAAATAATACAGATCAAAGCAGAAATAAATGAAACAGACTGGGGGAGGGGGGACAAGAGAAAAGATACATCAAACCAAGTCAGTTCTTCGAAAAAATAAAACTGTTAAATCTTCAACCAGACTAAAAAAAAGGGGAGGGGGGAGACAAGAATAAATAAAATTGGTAAAAGAGAAGTAACAAGTCAGCATCACAGAAATACAAAAGATTACAATGCTAGGAAATATTATATACCAGCAAACTGGAAAACCTAGAAGAAATGGGTAAATTCCTAGAACCATGTATTCCTCAAAAACTGAATCAGAAAGAAACAGAAAATCTGAACAGACCAATTATCAGTAATGAAACTGAATTGGTAATCAAACTCCTAACAAAGTCCAGGACCAGATGGATTCACAGGTGAATTCTAACAAATATTTAAAGAAGAGATAATACCCATTCTCTCAAACTATTCCAAAAAATAGAAGAGGAAGGAAAGCTTCCAAACATTCTAAAAGGCCAGCACGGCCTTCATAACAAAACTAGACAAAGACACTACTAAGAAAGAAAAGTACAGGCCAATACCTCTGATCAACACAGATGCAAAAATCCTTAAGAAAATATTAACAAACTCTTCAACAATACATTAAAAGGATCATTCATTGCAATCAAGTGGGATTTACTCCAGGGATGCAAGGATGGTTTTCTATTTGAAAATCAATCAACATGATACACCACATGAACAAAACGAAGGATAAGAATCATATGATCATCTCAGATGCAGAAAAAGCATTTGACGAAATTAAACACCCATTCATGATACAAACTCTCAGGAAAGTTGGTTTTCAGGCAACATATCTCAACATAATAAAGGCCATATGTGAAACAAAACAGAACAAAACAAAAACCCTACAGCTGACATCTTATTCAGTGGTGAGAAACTGGGAGCTCTTCCTCTAAGATCAGGAACAAGATAAGGATATCCCATATTCTCATTGCCTTTACTCAACATGGCATTGGAAGTCCTAGCCACAGCAATCAGACAAGAAAAAAGAATAAAAGACTTCCAAATTGGTAAGGAATAAGTTAAAATGCCACTATTTGCAGATGACATACTATGCAGTGGAAAACCTAAAGACTCCACCAAAAAACCAAAACAAAACAAAACATCAGAAATAATGAATACAAAATTAACACAGGAATCAGCTGCATTTCTATACACTAATAATGAAGTAGGAGAAAGAGAAATTATGAAAACAATACCATTTACAATTGCATCAAAAAGAACAAAGTACCCAGGAATAAATTTAACCAAGAAGGTGAAAGACAGGTATTCTTTGAAAACTATATATATATATATATATATATATATATATATATATATATATATGTAAAATCGATGAAAGAAACTGAAAATGACACAAATGAAAAAACATTCCATGCTCATGATTGGAAGAACCAATCTTGTTTAAATGTCCATACTACCCAAAGCAATCTACAGATTCAGTGTAATCCCTATTAAAATACCAACAGCATTTTTCACAGAACTAGAATACTAGAATTTGTATGGCATCACAAAACACCTTACTAGCCTAAGCACCCTTGAAAAAAAACAACAAAGCTGAACATATTACAATCCCAGATCTCAAGATATACTACAAAGCTGCAGTAATCAAAACAATATGGTACTGGCACCAAAAAAGACATTGATCAATTGAACATAATAAACACCCCAGAAATAAAACCATGCTTGTATGGTCAATTAATCTATGATAAAAGAAGAACATATACTACGGAAAAGAGAGTCTCTTCAATAAATAAATAGTGCTGGGAAAACTGGACAGCAACATGCAAAAGAATAGAACTGGACCACTTTCTTACACCATCCACAAAAATAAGACTCGAAATGGATTAAAGACCTAAATATGAGCCCTGAAACTACAATGTCCTAGAAGAAAACACTGGCAGTAATTTCTCTGACATCAGCCATAGCAACATTTTCCTAGATCTGTCTCCTCGGTCAAGGGAAACAGAAGCAAAATTAAACTACTGAGACTACATCAAAATAAAAAGCTTTGCAAAGTGAAAGATACCACCAATAAAACAAAAAGGCAACCTACTGAATGGGAGAAGATATTCACAAATGATATATCTGATAAGGCGTAATATCCAAAATATATAAAGAACTTATACAACTCAGCCCCCATAAAACAAATAACCCAATTAAAAAATGGACAAAGGACCTGAAGAGACATTTTTCCAAAGATGGACAGATGGCCAACAGACACATGAAAACATGTTCAACATCACTAATCATCAGGAAAATGCAAACCGAAACCACAATGAGCTATCATCTTATACCTGTAAGATTGGTAGAATCAAGAAGACAAGAAATAACAAGTGTTGGTGAGGATGTGGAGAAAAAGGGACACTCGTGTGCTATTGGTGGGAATGCAAATTAGTGCAGCCACTGTGAAAAACGGCATGGAGTTTCCTCAATAAAATAAAAAATAGAAAGCCCTTATAATCCAGTAATTGCACTACTGGGTACCCAACCCCCCACCCCCGCAAAATAAAAACCAAAACATGAAAACACAAATTCAAAGTTACATGCACCTCTGTTTATTGCAGCATTTACAATAACCAAAAAATGGAAGCAACCCAAGTGTCCATCCATAGAGGAATGCATAAAGATGTGATCTGTGCATACAATGGAATATTAGTCAGCCATAAAATGGATGAGAGCTTGCCATCTGTGACAACATGGATGGACCTAGAGGGTATCATGCTAAATAAATCAGAGAAAGGCAAATACCATGTGATTTTACTTATACATTGAGCCTAAAAAACAAATGAATAAACAAAGAAAAAGCAGATAAGAAACCCATAAGTAGAGAACTGATGGTTGTACAGGTGCAGAGGAGCAAAATGGATGAAAGAGTAGGAGATACAGACTTCCACTTATAGAATGAATAAGTCATGAGGATGAAAGTTGCAGTGCAGGGAATATAGTCATTGATGTTATATCAGCATCATATGGCGACAGATGATTGCCATGCTTGTGTTAAGCACAGTATAATGTATAGACTTACTGAATCATTATGTTGTACACCTGAGCTAATGTAATATTGTGAAAGATGGACAAAAGAAATGTGAAAAAGTATGATGGATAATAATAGGAATAAATAGGAAATAAATAGAAAAAAATAGAGTATTTTATAGGATGGTATGGTTTTAAGGGAGAAACTCCGAGAATAAATCTACAGACACAGTGTCTACAGACACTGTGTAATAACAGGAGCACAAAGGACCACATTTGTAGGGTTTTAAATATTTCAGGAAGAGCTAGAAATCACAACACTTAAAAATATTACTACAACTTGCCCATTCTTCTTGCCCATTACGACAACCATGCTCCATTCTTCCAGATTCTTGTTCACTTGGTGAACTATGAACCAGCTTTGAAGTAATTACTGAACAAGAAGTAATGTCCTTACCTGCTTGAGTTTTGGTTATTTGATGGTAGATCTGGAGCTTAAGTTGTTTTTGTTGTTGTTGTTGTTGTTTTAAGTAATCTCTACACCCAAGATGGGGCTTGAATTCACAACCCCAAGATCAAGATTCACACATTTCACTAACTGAGCCAGCCAGGGATCCCCAGAGCTTAACTTTTTAATTCTTGATTTTAACAAACCACTTTACCCTGAAGTGCATTCTCTCTTCCATAACTAACTTTTACTTATTCTTCAATCTTTGCTCAAGAAGAAATAGAGCTGAATGAAGATAATAATTTAATAAGAAATACGTAATTACAACACAAAAGTGGTTGTAAGCCATAACGGAGAAAAGCCCATATGAAACCTGCTGCACTGGCAATATGTTTGGCCAGTGCACACATCACAGAACACGCAGCTTTTCCCTTGCCATCCCCTGGCTTCATGAGACCCATTCACCATCAAAACACATCTCACAGCGCTTAGGAGGTAACATGGAAGACTTAAAACTACTTCCCGTAGAGTAGAACATTGATCCTGAAACCTAAACCCTTGTCTAAACCCTTTTTCATTTGGTAGATTTTGCACAGACCTAACTTTTGGTGGCAGCAGGAAGTCCTTCCCTAAACCACCACCTGATGTCACAATCTAACAGTTTAAACCATGTAATGTTAGTAATTTACTCATTTGCAACCAATGCAAAACCAGTATCTGCAAGCTCTCAACTTTTAAATAGCTAGGCCAATGTTGAGCGGCACTTTGATCACTATCTGCATATCCTGACTTATTTCAACAAAGGACATCATTACTATAAGAAAGTCACTTCAATTAGTTAAACGTGCTGCCTTATTTGAACTGTAGGAGAAAGATTGTGACATGTAATAGCAAACTTCAAAGTATTATGCAAAAAAGTATCACTGCCTAAGTCAACAAAAAGTGAGGGATTACGGGGGAATGACCTTTTGACCAAAACATTTTCATGGCCTTGAACGCAGTATTCTACTGTTTCAAGTGATCAAATCCAGGGTTCATTCTGATGAAGTATCACTTTTTTAAAAGTGGAATCAGGGGGCATGTTACCACATACTGTATGAGAATAAGATGTTACATACTAATGTAGATGCCTTCTTCAGTCATTCATTTTACAGTCTTCAAAAGCACCAGAAGGCAAGATCACCCAATACACCAGCAAAAGGACAAGACGACATGTACTTAATGAAATACAAAAACAAGTTCCAGCATCCATATGATTTATCTGTTATAGGAATGCTACATAGAGGTAAAGTATCTTTCCTTTTATAGCTAGGATGGCTTTTCCACTGGTTTTCAAACTATGCTGAGCTGTTCTTGGAAGGAAATACCATAAAGAGTTGTCTGGGGACTACGAGGGAGTCCAAGGCAGAGGGCTCCTAGGCTCGCCATACCCACATCAGTCAGATCATTCAGATACAGGGTTTACTGCAAGATTATCTATCAAAAAATAGTTTCATACTAAAATTATGAAGTTTAAATATTTGTCTGTGGGCCTACTAGGATACAGAGCAATGATTCTCAAAATACAACTCATGCTTATCTGAAAGTTCCACCATCCTTTAAAAGGATCTGTGAGGTTTAAAGTATTTTTATAAAATACTGAGAAGTTATTTGGGAACTTCTAGTTGTGGCCAAGATGGAGTTATAGGGATCAGATTTACCCTCCCATCTGAAATAACAACAACAAAAAAGACCCCATATGAAACAGTAATTTTCAGACATCAGACCTCAAGATAGTGATCCAAGAGAAGGTAAACAAAAGGGGCAAATCCTCTAATTGCCCTAGCTTGAGTTTCCGGTTTGCAGCACAGGGAGTGGGAGCTCAACAGTCTCCCTGAGTTGAAAAGACTAAGTTGGAAATCCTGGGAAGCCAAGATGGTAAGAGTTCATGGGGCAGAGGTATTGGAGAGGAGAGAGTTGCATACAGAGGAAGCTCAAGAGATCTGCAAAGGGATGTGCTTAATCTTCAGCTGAGTAAAGATGAGCACATGGATATAAGGAAACTACCTAAAGCATGGGCAGGAACCACCTAACAGTGACAAAGAAAAGACAGCCACTGATGTATCAGACAATGATAAAGAAAAAAATACACAGAAACTAGCCAAAAAGAAATACACAGAAAAAATACCAGGGTGGTGTGGAGCAGGGAAGACAACAATAGTATCATTGTTGAGAAAATTTCAAGCAGCCTGATGTATATGTAATTAGGGAAGGGTTCATAACACTTTAAGATATCCTAGCTGATAATGTTCTAAATTTTATGAAAATTATAAAACTAAGGATGCACAAATCACAAAGAACTCCTAAGCATAAGACACGTGGGGAAAAAAAAGAAAAAACTTGCACTAAAGCACATCATAATCAAGTTCTATAAAACTGATGATGAAGAGAAAAATCTTAAAAGCACACAGAGAAAAAACAGACATTACAGAGAGGGACAAAGGATATAATGACAGATGATAATAATAATAATAATAATAAATAATTCTTTGCCTCTAGAATGCAAGCCAGAATACAGTGCAGCAGCATANGAAAAACAGACATTACAGAGAGGGACAAAGGATATAATGACAGATGATAATAATAATAAATAATTCTTTGCCTCTAGAATGCAAGCCAGAATACAGTGCAGCAGCATATTTAAAGTATTCAAAGGAAAGAAAAGAGGTGAATTCTATAATCAGTAAAAATATATTTTAAAAAATAAAAGCAAAATATAAACCTTTCAGATATACAAAAGGTGAAAGAATAAACCACCAGCAGACCTACACTACCTAAAATGTTAAAGGAAGTGCTTCAGACAGAAAAGCAAAGGATCTACTGTAACGAAGAGTACCAAAGATGGTAAATATGTTGACTACAAAAGATGTTTACTTGTTTTTTTTTTTATTAACTTGTTTTTTGACTATCTTTAAAAGATTAATGGGTGTTTAAGACAAAAATAGCAATGTACTGTGGGGTTCATACATATGCTGAAATACAGTGTATGACAATACTAAGGAAGGAATAAAATGAAGTATACTACTTTAAGATTCTTACATGTCAACTGGCATAATACTTAAAGGCTGACGGTGATATTAAGAATATGTATTATAAACCATAAAGCAACAAATAACACAATAACTATAATTTATAATCCAAGAAAGGAGATAAAGTCTATCACAGAATATTTCATTAATCCAAGAGAAAGAACAGGAAGAAAAAGGAAACAAAGAAATGGGATAAATACAAAATAAAGAGATGGTAGATTTTAATCAGCCATACTAATAATCACAATAAACATAAATGGCCTAAACACCTCAATTAAAAGAAAGATTGTCCAACTAGGTAAAAATGCATGACCCAGGTATATGCTGCTTAACAGAAACCCACTTTAAGCACGAAGACACATGGGGCACCTGGGTGGCTCAGTTGGTTAAGCATCTGACTCTTGATCGGATCAGCTTAGGTCACAATCTCAGAGTCCTGGGATTAAGCCCTGCATTGGGCTCCGTGCTTGGATATGGAGCCTGCTTTGAGATTGTCTCTCCCTCTGCCCTTTCCCCAGTCCATTCACTCTTTTTCTGTAAAATAAACAGATCAACAAACATGAAGACACAAGAAGTTAAAATTAAAAGGAAGATTGAAAAATATAAAATCATGTTAATACTAATCAAAAGAAAGGCTGGCATTATTAATATCAGACAAAGTCACTTTAGGGCAAAAACAGATACTTGCTTCATAATGGAAAAAAGGTCAATTCAGTGAGATGATGTAACCGCCTTAAGTATTTATTTATGCACCTAATAAGAGAGCTTCAAAAAACATGAAGCAAAAACTGATAGAAGTATAATGACAGACAAATCCACGATTATAATCAGAGGTACCAATACCCCTGTTAATTGATTGAAAAATTAGAAAATCAGTACAGATATAAAAGACTAAAAATATTATTACCCAATGTGACCTAATTGACATTTATAGACTACCTATCAGCAAAATATACATTCTTTTCAACTGCAAAGGGAATAGTTACTGAGAGCATGCTCTGGCCCATAAACAGTCTCAATAAATTTAATAAGATTCAAATTATACAAGGTATGTTATTTGGATACAGTGGAATCAAATTAGAAATCATTAACAGAAAGATCTGGAAAATCTCCAAACATTTAGAAACTAAAAAACATAAATAACTCTTGGATCACAGAAGATGACAAAGAGAAGTTATGATTTTAAGTTGAATGACAATGAAAACACAACATATCCAAGGTTGGGGATGCAATTAAAGTAACCCTGGGCCATTTACACCACTAAACACCAATACTGGAAAGAAGGAAAAGTCTCCAATCAAAGATACTCAAATATACACTTTAAGAAACTAGAAAAATAAGAACAAATGAAACCCAAAGTTAGCAAAAGAAAATAAATGAGCAGAAATCAACAAAATCAAATCTAAAAAAAGATTTTTAAAAAAATCAATGGAATCAAAAAATGGTTCTATGAAAAGATCAATAAAATTGATAAACCTCCAACCAGAATAATCAAAATTAAGAGACAAGATGCAAATTACCACACAATTCTCTCAGACCACTGAAGAGAAGGAAATACTTTCCAAGTCTTTTTTTTTTTAATGTTTTAAAGACTTAATCTTTTATTTGAGAGAGAGTATGGAGAGAAGGGGCAGAGAGAGAGGAAAAAGAGATTCCCAAGCAGACTTCCTGCCACATGGAGAGCCCCATGTGCACCCCGATCTCCTGACCCTGAAATCACAGCCTGAGCCAAAACCAAGAGTCAGACACCCAACTGACTGTGCTACCTAAGCACCCTAATTTCCAAGTCATTTTAGGAGGCCAGCAGACTCTGGTAACTAAACAGGAAAGACGTATTATAAGAAAACTACAGACCAAACTCTCTTATGAACACAGATGCAAAAATTCTTCAAATGTTAGCAAATCAAATCCAACAATAATTCTCTATGGTCAAGTAAAGTTGATCCCAAGAATGGAAGTTGGTTTTACAACTCCAAAATCAATTAGTATAACTCACAATATAAACAGCCTAAAGAAGAAAAAAGACATGTTTGTCTCAATAAAGACTGAAAAGGAATCTTAAAAAATCCAGCATCCTATCCTGATAAAAACTCTCATCAGACTAGGAATAAAAAGGAATTTCTCCAACCTGATAGAGGGTACCTATGAAAGGCTAAATTTTTTTCTCTAAAATCAGGACCAACACAATTTACATTCACTCACTACTTCTATTCAACACTGTTCTGGAAATTCTAGCCAATGCCACAGACCAAAAATGAATGAATGAATGAATGAACAGGAACCAAAGTGGAACGGAAAAAGCCATTTTACAAAAGGTCTTTATTTGCAGACATAATCATCTATGTAAAAAATCATATGGAATCTACCCCAAAAAAGCTGCTAGAGTAAGTGAGTTCAGTAAGGTTGCAAGATACAAGATAAATACAGGAATAAAATGTTTAGTAGCAGCCTGATGATTCACAGACCTGTACCCCTTGGGCAAATAATAAAAATAAAATTAAAAAAAAAAAAAAAAAAAAAAAAANTACAGGAATAAAATGTTTAGTAGCAGTGATAATTGGAAATTAAAGTTTACAAAACAATACTACAGCATCAAAAAATCTATAGTCTCTATGGATAAATGTGACAAAAGATATTACCTTTACAGAAACAAATGAACATTTCTAAGAGAAATTAAAGACCTAAATAACTGAGGACGTAGCTCATGTTCATGGGTTTGATATTAAGATGTCATTTTCCACCAAACTGATCTATAGATTCAATGCAATCCCATTCAAGATTCCAGCAGACTTTTTTTTTCCTGTAGAAATTTACAACCTGATTCTGAAATTTATATGGAAATACAAAGAATTTAGAATAGTCAAAACAATTTTGAAAAAAGTTGGAGGACTAATACCACCAGACTTTAATATTTATTTCAAAGCTACAATAATCAACACAGTAAGTTACTTTGTAAAAATAGATGAGTAGATTGATGAAATAGGAGAACACAGAGGTAGCTCGAGATAAATACAGCCAATTCATTTTTCATAAAAATGCCAAGGCAATTAAATGGGAATAAGGTAAGCTTTTCAACAATTGGTGCTGGAAAAAACAGCCATAGGCAAAAAAAAGAAAGAAAAGAATCTTTTTTTTTTTTTAAGATTTTATTTATTTATTTTAGAAAGAGAGAGCACCAGCGAAAGGGTAAGAGGGAGAGAATCTCAAGCAGACTCCATGCTAAGTGCGGAGGGGCTCGATCCCAGGACCCTGAGATCATGACCAGAGCTGAACCCTAGAGTTGGATGCTCAACCGACCGTGCCACCCATGTGCCCCAAAGAGCATCCTGACTCTTACCTTACACCATATATAGAAAACTGATCATTCAAAATGGATCGAAGACCTCAATATAAGAACTAAAACTATAAAACTTCCAAAAGAAAACACAGGACAAAGTTAGTGACATCAGGTTTGGCAATTTCTTAAATACAACAACAAAAAGACAAACTTTGAAATAAGAAAAAGCAATTAACTGGCCTTCGTGGTAATTAAAAACTACTGCTTTAAACAATACTTTTTAAAAAATGAAGACATTTTTTTTCCTCAGACTTGGAGAACATATTTGCAAAACTTAGTATCTGACAGAGGATGTTTATCCTGAGTATAGGAAGAACTCTTACTAATAAGAGGATAAATAACCCAAAACAAATATAGGGGCAAAATATGAAGAGACACCCCACCAAAAGGGATACACAGACAGCAAGGCACATGAAAAGATGCTCAGCATTAGTAGTCATTAGGGGATTACAAAGTGAAAAGACCACAATGAAATAACATTACACACTCATTAAAATGGCTAAACTTAAACACTCATCATTACTAAGTATTGGTGAGGATGTGGAGCAGCTGGGACACTGACAGACTGATGGTGACGAAGTAAAATGGCACAGTCACTTGGGAAAGGTGTTTGGCAGTGAAACACGCATAGGACACTGCCATTCCACTTCTAGATACTTACTCAAGAAAAATTAACAACTTGTACAAAATGTTTTTAGCAGCTTTATTTCTAAGAGCCAAAAACTGGAAACTCAAATGTCTATCCAATTACGGTGTATCCAGATAGTAGACTGCCACTCAGCAATAAAAAAGAAATGAGTGATACACAAAGGGATGAGTCTCCAAATAATCACGATGAGTGAAAGAAGACACAAAGTATACACATGGTATGATTCCACTTTTAGCTAAGTACAGAAAATTCAAACTCATCTATAGTGACAAATCTGATCAGTGACCGCCTGGGGAGGAGAAGAGTAGCTAGAGGGGATCATACAAGAGCACGAGAAAATTGCTGGAGCTGGGGGAGACCGAGGGGAGCGAGGCTGCTCGTTATCTTGATTAGTTTCATGGATGTATACATGTGTCCACTTTTACAGAACTGTCCACTTAATTTTAAAATGTCATTTACCTTTTTCACTCTTGTATTCCTCTGAGTATACAATGCTGGTTTCCAAAGGTTAAATGACATGATGGTGTCATCACTCTTACAGCTAATAAAATGTGTGTTCATGCATTCTTTTGTTTTAAAATTTTGCTTTATTTTCCAGGATAGTAAATATGTATGTAACCAGTGGTGTGCTAGAGCAGGATTGCACCAGCTCATGAGTGCCAACTGTGCTTTTATTTCCAACTCTGGGTTTAGAGGTGTCATATGGACAGTTTGAACCTTGGCCACAGTGAGAGTATTTACGCCATGGAAACTGGCAAATGCTACTGCAAAATTAGGGTTTTGGGGACAGCTAGTTGTTAAATGTTTATTTACCAGCCCAACATATAACATACATAAAAATAAAGTTCATTGGAATTCTTAATTTTTAATTGTGCAAAAGGATACTGAAAACCCCTAGGCTAAAAATTTCTCAAGTTAGAAAGTGTTACTAGGAAGAAAAACAAAAAGAAAAAGAGATTTTCAGACACTCACCCCATCAAGAAAATCTTTTGCAGAGGCTCATCTTTAGTTGCCTTGACCAAATGCCACCACTGCCATTGTCCCGTAAGGCTCACAGTTGACACACAGCCCTTCCCCTAAGACCAGGAGGGTCTGGGCTTGATTCATTAGCTCCTTCCTGAATCTGAAGAACCCCCAGGCTGCTAGGAAGGACTGGGGCTTCCTTCTCCCCTAGCAAACACCAAGGGTCCATCCCCCTGCTTCCCACAGCTGCGCACAGACTAAAAATGTAACTGTAACATCCTGCTCGAAAAAGCGTAGCCCCAGACCAAGTTTTCTACCTAACAGATTCCTAACTCCAGCAATGAGGTAAAAGGTGTGTGTGTGACTCAAATGTATTTGTACCAGGTGAATCAACCTGCATACCTAGTCTGATACTTTTACCAACTACTAGGAGGCAACTTAGTCTGGAAGGTACCCAGCCACCTTCTCTTCCTTCCTCTCTCAATGCCAGCCTGAGTCCTTTTTAACTATTTAATAAGGAAAAATATCACATGCTGATGCTCCATCATCTCATTAGAGTTCCCAGGAAGGGAAAAAGCTGAATTAAAAAAAAAAAAAAAAGATCTCTTTAAAGAATTCAGCAGGGAGTGGATTACATTGCAGAAACATATCCTCCTATTCCGTGCCATGTTACCATGCCACGTTAGGGCTTTTTCACCTCCACTGCATAGAGGTCTGATCGCTTCTGGCTAAAAATGGGGATTTGCTGGCGTATTTCAGCCAACTTCTTCAGGTCTGCAAAAACAGAAAAGTGTACCATTACTAAGATGTAACTCCTCACTGACCAATGAGAATTTCTTCCCCAAACAGTATAAAAACCACCAGAATCTCAGCAAGTAACTCAGTAATATCAGCCTTGTCCAGAGGCCCACGTGGCCTGGCACTGCCCCGGAGTCATTTCAAACCACACCAAGAAAATCCAAGCTGAGCTACAGCCCCCAGGGTCTGGCCGGAGAACCAAGGTTAAATGAAAGGGGGGCCCCAGGGAGCCCCTCCAGGGGACAGCAGCTTCAGAGCTACGGAATCACCTCCCACGGACCTAAGCTGTGTCCTGGCAAATCTTACCTATGTCTGAACACACGACGGTCTCTTCGGTGCCAGCTTTGGCAAGGACCTCCCCCCTGAAAGAGATTCAGGAGGGAGTGAGTGGGAGGCTAGTGCTTGTGGGCCTCAAGATCCCTGTTCTCTTCCCACCTCAAGGGCCCCAGGGGAAGCGATCGGGAGGTTAAAGACAAGAAAGGAGGAGCATAAATTTCTGCTCTACTATTTAGGTAGCTGTGTGGCCTTGTGGCGAGTCATCTGCAATCTCCACTCCCTAACCTATAAAGTGGAAATAAGAGCTCTGTGAGGACTTAGGAGATTATGCAGTTCGTTTTGTAAACTGCCCACTACTAGGAAATGGGAGTTATTCCAGATTATATGCCTCAGAAGTAGAGCTCCCTATAAACAACGGGAAGTCTGTCCTGTTGCTTCGTGAGTGCGGCAGTAAGACCCTTTCGGGAGGGAGGTCTGGCTCTTCACGCCTACCAAGGCCAGGGACAGTGAGGCTGGATCTGAACAGAGCCCAGTGTGGCCTGGATCTCTGGTCTCACACTTGTGGTCCTGGGTAGCTTTTCACTGGGTTTCAGTTTCTGAAGGAAAGACCAGGTGGGGAAACCATACCCCAACAGGAGAGGAACCCCACACTTAGAAACAGCAAAACTCCTTCCTAAATCTGGGGAAAGGCTGATCTGGAAAACCTTCCAGTCCTGAGTCTCTTGGCCCAAAGCAGAGCTTCAAAGACATCTAGCGAAATGAAATTTCTCCAAAGCACAAAATAATCTGACCTAACAATCTGACATAGTCATTGATTCCATTCCCCAGATGGCCACAAACCAATTTCTGATACAAATGAGCTACAAACATCATCACTAATGCCATTTAACTGAATTCTTTTTTATTCTTTTTTCTTTCTTCCACATTTGCCCTGGCATTCAAAGATCTCTCTCTGGGTTAACCCCAGGCGCCCATTCCAATGTTCATATAAAGCCAGACAGCCCGCAAATCCTACAGACAGATTTCTGAAAAGATAAATCTTAACAAAGATAAATCTTGTACAACTACTTCATGTCAGAAGCAGCCAGCTTGATCAGTAACAAAGTTCATCGGGAGAATCAGCAGGGGAGCAGAGCTACCCAAGAGGCCAGGAAGCCTGTCACTAATATCTGGACAGAGGAACTCGAACCAAGTTGGAGAAAATCTTCAAGCCAAGTTAATCCTTCCAGCCTGCCAAGGCTTCCCAAATCCTAACGTGCACCAGGCTCCCTGGTCATACCTTCCAAGGCCTTCCCCTATCACACACTTTAATCTTTGGGTCCTGTAAAATCAGAAGAGAGGACTTCAGGGACCCCACAGTGATATATAATCCTTCTCAGCCTTGTTACTGGTATATTTACCCTGAAATTACAGAAATATACATCAGTGTGTGTGTGTGTGTAATCATACAAATGTGTGAGAAGTGGTATGGCATAAGTCCAAGTTCTGAAGAGTCCTGAATCTAAACACCAGTCTTAGCCACTGTGTTCCGTGAACTACAATTTTGCCACTATAAACAGAGCTTAATTTAGAAAAAGTCTCTGTGAGTTCACATGGAGACCCTGAGTGTGAAAGTGCTATGAGAACCACACAACTAAGACCCTGAGGTCCGGACAGTGACAAATGACTTGCATGTGTAGCTGGGCGGACTTTCGTGCTGGCTTCGCTAGGACGCTTTTCCCTCTCACGGAGGTCAAGGTCAGAGCTTCCTATAAGTGAACTCATCCTCCCCCATCCTTTATTCATTAGGCAAGGAGCAAAATCCTCACCCTGTAACTAATTCCTGCTCTAGAACCAGTCACCCAGCCTAAATTTTAACCAAAAGCCAAGAGTCTGGGGGCCCTTTATACTAAAATCGCCCACCCATCAGTGCTGCCTTGTTTCCCCCATGTGATTCAAGTCCCACCGACAGCAAAAGTCACTCAGAAACTCAGAAGAGGGCCAAGGCCAAGCACTCAATCAGGACGGCGGGACCACTTCTTTCTCAGTTTTCAAGTAGCAGTGACTCATAGACGAGGCACAGAGCTGGCGGGCATGTGAGGCTATGGGGGCAAGGGGAGGGGCAGGGCTGCTGGGGAATCAGAAACCCTCCAGCCGAGTGCCTAGTGCCGTCTCTCTCAAGCTCCTGGTGAGCCCGTCCCCACTCAGCCAACTCACCAAGGACTCACAATAGTGCTGTGTCCCCAGGCAACATATGAGGCCTGATCATCCCGGGCAGGAGATGCTGTGGCCACATATACCTGATTATCAACAGCCCTGTTGTCAACGACAAAAAAGAGAGGATTCATACATTATAGATTGGCAACATTCTTCTAGTCCAAATGTACAGATCCTTCTTTTAAAAACTACGACAGGACAGGCAGGCTCAGACATGGAAGGAAACACCCAAAGCCATGAAATCTCTTCTCTTCAAGAAGTATGTATCTTAATCCATAAACCAGTTCTCAGCTGGGGATGATTGTGCCCATGGGGACATCTGCCCATGTCCGAAGACACTGACACTGACTTTCATACTTTCATGACGGGTGGTTGCTACTGGCACCTAGTAGGTGGAGACCAGGGATACTGCTAAACATCGTACCATGCACAGGACAGCCCCACAGCAAAGAAGGATCTAGTCCAAAATGTCAATACCGCCACAGTTGATACCCTGGCCTGAGCCAACCTATTAACCTGAAAAAGAGCAAGTCAAGGCAGCCAGAGAGAATGGATCAGCCCTGCTGGGGCCATATGCCTTGTCGGGCTGCACGGCACTTCCAGGCCCCCAATGGCTGAAGTCCCAACAGCTCAAATTAGATAAGAATTTCCGGTGGCAGCCTGGGTACCTTCAGCCACCTCACCTCAGAGCTCTCGGGGTTCAATCAGCAGATCCAGGCCAGGCCATTCCAATGTCTCTCAAACTTTTGTTGCTTTCTACAAGACTGCACTAGTTAATACACATGGTATTGGGTACCCCTCCCCCATCTTCCACCAAGCACCCAGCCAAAGACCTCTGCTGCCTCCTCTGATAAATATCACCATCATTTTTAGAAAGTGAGAACAGTGGCTACATCTCAGCAAACAAGGAGAGGGTTGATAGAAGGAACAAAAGGGAGCATTCTAGAGATCTGCAAGTGTTCCGTGTTGACCTTGGTCACAGGTGAATACATGTATAAAAATGCACTGACCTACAGACTTAAAATTGATGTACTTTTCTGTAAGCACATTATACTTCAATTAACAAAATTGTAATCAAGAAAACCAGCATTTCTGACCAATATTTCATGGTTTTCAGCACACTTTACAGACACACATAGTCATGCTCCTCTTCCCTTCATTGTTACACCCACCTCTGCTATCTGCCCTTCACACTCACTCCCCAACCTCACGGGACTCCAGACACAGCTACTGTGACGTGCCAAAGACACTATACGATGCCTCAGACTTACAGACTAGAAAAACAAGAGCCTCTAACAAATGTCGTGGCAGGGTATTCCAGGATGGGTAGAATGGTGTAAAGGATGGGGTAGGATAAGCACCCCAATCTGAACAGCACACTCAATGGGGAGACTCATCTCTTCTGACTCCATCTGGATGTCCAGGCATGCTGAGTCAGCGGCAGCATTCTGAATCAGGAGGGTTGGTACTTCGACCAAACGAAAATCTTCGCACAAAGCAACACTGACACACCTGAAGGTCTGCCTGAGATGCTTTCTTACCGGCCTCGCTGAAGCAGCTCCCAGTGGGCTGGTCCAGTGGTCATATTAAAAGCTCCAGGATATACCAACAGCTGGCAGCCTTGGGAGAGAAAGGCCAGAGAAGAGTGGGTCCAAGTCAACACCCCACCACGCTAGCTCACCATTTTGTTCCTTACCCAGTCGGGACCAAACTCAAACTTTCCCAAGCCTAAAAAGAGGTCAGCCAAGCCAGACACTGTCAGGAGTATTAAGTTACGGCTCTGAATTCCTTTATAGACACACACATGCTACACAGCCATACAAAAAAAAGTGGTATTGATGACCAAAACCAAGGTATGTGATTTCAATTTAAAAAAAATGTATCGGGCACCTGGGGGGCTCAGTGGGTTAAAGCCTCTGCTTCCGGCTCAGGTCATGATCTCAGGGTCCTGGGATCGAGGCCCACATCGGACTCCCTGCTCGGCCGGGAGCCTGCTTCCTCCTCTCTCTGCCTGCCTCTCTGCCTACTTGTGATCTCTGTCAAATAAATAAATAAAATCTTAAAAAAAAGATGTATCATTCAAATTTCTCTCAGCACCATACGGTCAGCTCCACATGGCCAAGGACCACATTTTTTTCTTTTAAAGATTTTATTTATTTATTTGACAGAGAGAAACAGCAAGAGAGGCAACACAAGCAGGGGGAGTGGGAGAGAGAGAAGCAGGCTTCCTGCTGAGTAGAGAGCCCAATGCGGAGCTCGAACCCAGGACTCTGGGATCACAACCTGAGCTGAAGGCAGACATTTAATGACTGAGCCACCCAGGCGCCCCCAAGAACCACATTTTGTAATGGTTTTCAAATGAAATGGGGGGGGGCAGAGTAGGTGCTCTAATGCCCACTGAGAGAGCTCAACAGGGTCTGCCAAGCCAGAGCCCACGCACTTCCACCTTCTTTTGTTGAGCAGTCCATCAAAATGTTTGCACCCACTCCACTTTGTTAGGTGAAAGTCAAGTTGACACAGAGTAGCCTGGACAGTCTAGTAGGAATGCTCACAGTGCCATACGAGGAACTAAGTTCTCCCTCCTTAATCACCACACCATGCCTACAAAAAAACCTGAGATCCACACTGCTCTAAAAATTAAATGATTTACCTAAAGTATCATGTCAATTAGGAGGAGAGTTGGAACCAGAACCCAGATCTCCTGACTTGGCTCAGAGTTCTTGCAGGCCAGTAGGACACTTCTCCTCTGGACCAAAAGGTCACAGACTACATTTTTATTGTACCCAACATCTAGGATCATTGAGTGTGAAATCCGTAACAGACACCATAGACCACATCCTTAAGTCTAGTGGGCTCCAAGTGACTCTTTCCAAACACGGTAGCAAAAAGGGCTCAAAGAACAGAGCAATTTAGGAGCACGGTTCCTGCCTAAGCTGCACAGTGTGTTGAAATATAATCTCTGAAAAACCGTACTGTCCATATGCAGCAAAAGGCTGAGCAACCAGAAGGGGTGGCGAGATTAAGAGCTCTTCTCCAGTTTTTCTGCCTAAGGCTCCCTTGAGCCCCAGAGACCAAGGCAAAATCAAATCTCTAAGCACTCACACCACACAGGCGGGGTACTCTCTCACCTCTCTGTGCATAGATTTGTGCGAGCTCCGCAAAGCGCATGTCGTAGCAGATGCCCAGGCCCACTCTGCAGTAAGCTGTTTTTCAAACAGAAAATGCACGAATGAAGTCAACCTCTTGCAACATGGCGTAGCGGAGAAAAGCATCCGTCTCAGACCTCCAAACACTGATGGAAGTACACAAACCCAGGGCCATGGACAGAGAAAATCTGTAAGCTTATTCCTGCTTGGATTTTACCTCATAAAGATATCATTTATCTCAGATTAGAAATGAGAAATTCATTCTAACTGAATGCTTAGCATCTATGTGGGAGGTGTTCAATCACAGCCTAAGAGGTAAACTCTAGAAGCAATCATGCTAATAGCAGGCTGTGACCAAATGGTAGAGCAAAATCAGGTCAAACCCTTAGTTCTCTGTCCAGCCCGCCCTTTCTAGATCTCTCACTGGTCTCTGCCCATTTCCCTTCTGGTTTTGCAGTCAGAGTATGTAAAGAAGTCGGGGGGAGGAGGGGGACGTAAGAGGGAAAAAAAGGGAACACGTGATCTTCTTCTACTGATACTACTAAAACAGGTGAACAGGTCTGGTACTTACGAGTATCGAATGTGGAAAAATTATCACCAGGACTCAGTGTTTTAGATTCTTGAAATGTAATTTTCCCAGGCACATCAATGTCAAACAGATGGAGCTGCACCGCAAGCAATGAATTTGGTTACCTCTTCTCCAGAGGGCTCATGTCAGTCACAACAAACATCTTTCCATGGCCAGAAACAGGGAAGCTCTGAGATCAACGACGCAAAGAGCAGCCCCCACCCGCCCACAACCCACCCCATGAGCTCATATCTTATCAGAATGAGTTCTAATATGCAAAATGGGAAAGTCACACTGTAGGTTTTATGACACTTCTTTCCTACCTGGTGTGCAAGCTGAAATCTGGGTTTCTTTTGGGAAGCAATTAACATGTTATTCTTTTACTCAGTATAAATGCTAAATGAAGTCTCACAGAATCACAATCAACCTGACAAACTGGCAGGAGAGGTGGAGAGTGGGAGAGCAATTAAAATAGGTAAAAATTTCCAAACTAAATATAGCAACGTATAAAAAGAGTAACACAGCACTTTGAAATTGGATTTATTCAAGGAAAGCAAATGTTTTACATTAGGAAATCAATGTAATTTACCATGCTAACAAAATGAAGGACGAAAGTCGTATGACCACCTTAAGAGGTGCACAGAGAGCATATGGTATACTTCTACTTTCATTCTTATTTAAAAACAAAAGAAAAAACTCTTTTAGGAAGGGAACTCCCTTAATCTGATGGAGTATCTGAAAAAAAAAAAAAGGAAGGAACATCATACTTAACAGTGAAATATTAAAAGCCTTTTCGCGTTGAGATCAGGAACAAGACAAGGACACTGGGCGAGTTTCCGGTTTACACCCTTTAGCTGGAAGTAAGGTCCCAGTTGTTGCTAGGAGTGGTGGTGAAAATCACCTATAACCATACTGGCCCAAGGAACCAGAGGACAGAGTTTCACAGCAGCTGGAGTGAGGGAGAAATCCTAAAAAGGAGAAAGCCAAAGAGGAAGAGCCCTAAATTCTACATATAAAAATCTGTCCAAGTCTCTGGCTAAGTACTGAATTAAAGATGTGTAGGGTGGATTCCAAGCAGCCCAGCTAAAGCTAAACTTAGAAGAGAGTAGCTGAAGTTGCTGCCCACCTCCCAAAGGAAGAAGAGTAGGGTGTTTGAGTACAACCAAGTTAACTATTTAGTAAGACAAAAAAAAATACAACATTTTTCAGAGTAATAGAAGCTAGAATCTTGGGATGTCTGGGTGGCTCAGTTGGTTAAGTGGCTGCCTTCAGCTCAGATCATGATCCCAGGGTCCTGGGATCAAGTCCTGCATTGGGCTCCTTGCTCATCGGGGAGCCTGCTTCTCTCTCTGCCTGCCACTCTGCCAGCTTGTGCTCTCTCCCTCTCTCTGACAAATAAATAAATAAATAAATAAATAAATAAATAAATAAAGCTAGAATCTCAACAACATATAATGCAATCCAAAATCACTAGACAAAAAACAAGAAAATGTTACCCAACTTTAAAGAAAAGGCAATCAGTGAAGCAGACCCCAGCAAGACCCAGATGTGAGAATTACCAAAAAGCAGCTACTGAAACTAAGCTCAGGGGTCTAAAGAAAAATACATGCTTGATGAATGGACATATAGGAAATATCAGTAGAAAAATAAAAGTTTATGTGAAATTTTAAAAGATTTCACTGGATTGGCATACAGGAGACTGGGACGTACAGAAAAAAGATTCTGTGAACTTGAAAACAGATCAATGGAATGTGTCCACACTTTAGAAGACTTAAGAAGAGAGAGAAAAAAGGAAAAACAAACCAAAAAAAAGAGTCATGGCAACCCAGTTTGGTGGAACAGATCAAAACTGAAGTCCAATAAGAAGAGAATGGAACAGAAAAATATCAAAATAATGCCCCCAATATAATGAAAGTTATAAAGAAGCACAAAACAGGACACATAAAAAAACCGTATCTAGGCAGGCACATCAGAATCCAAACACTGAGAACTAAAGATTATGAAAAAAATTTTGAAGGCAGACAGAAAAAAAACATGAATTACATACAGGAGAGTAATACAAATTACCACTGACTTCTTATCAGAAAAAATTTTAAAAGCAGGCTAGAAGATACCTGAAAAACATCGCTCAAATTGCTAGGAGACAAAAGAAAGCTGTCAACCCAGAATTCTATTCCACCAAAAATTATCTCTCAAGAACGAAGACAAAATAAAAAACTAAGAGAATTCCTATCTAGTACATCCTCACTACAAGAATTCTAAAGACGGTCTTTCTGTTTGAAGGCAAAGGTACCAGATAGAACTATGCTCTTTATAAAGAAAAATACCAGAAAGGTAAATATTCCAATAAATGAAATATTTGTACCTCTGTTTCTTTAAAATACACATAATTACTTAAAAATTTAGTACTTTGTGGGATTTACAATATATGTAGATATAACATGTATGTCAACTATAACAGAAAACGGGGTGGGGAAGGAAATGACCTATACAATTGGGAAGCTCTTAAATTTCACAATGAGGCAGCATAGTATTAATTCTAAGGAGACTGTTAAAAAGCTAGGGTACATGTTGTAATCCCTAGGGCAACACTTAAAAATAGCAAAGAGGTATAGCTAAAAGCCAATAGAGAAATTAAAATGGAATACTAAAAACTACTCAACTAAGCCAAAAGAATGCAAGGAAGAGAACAAAGGGGAAAAAAAAACAGTAAAATATCTAATGCCTAAATCCAACCATAACAATGATGACATTAAATATAAGTGGAGTAAGCACTCCAGCTAAAAGGCAGAGGTTGTCAGAATTAAGACAGTAAGACCCAACTGAAGGCTAGCTACAGGAGAATCATTTTAAATATAAAGACACATACAGGTTGAAAATAAGGAATTAGAAAAAGCTATATTACACAACATTAAGTATAAGAAGCCTTGAGTGGCCATAGGAATATCAGAAATAAAATAAACTTTAAGACAAAGAGTATTGTGAGAAAAAAAATGAATTTCATAATGCCAATAGGATCAATTTAACCCGGAATATTTAACAATCCTCAATGTATATATATTTACTACAGCAAAGATGTCAACTTTCCCAAAGTGATCTCTCTATATTCAATGCAATTCTAATCAAAATTCCTGTAGATTTTCCTTGGCTGAAATGGACCGGTTAAGTCTAAAATTTATATCAAAATGTCAATAGCCAAAATTTGACAAGTTGACTGTACCAATTCATCTAATGCCCCATGTGTGTACAATATGATGAGAGGGACTAGGGAACGTTACAGCAAATTCTCAAGAGGTAATGAGACTTGCCACATTCCCTGCTTACCTTTCTGTACTTTGCCAGTAAAGTTCCATCAGGCCCAAACACGGCACAGGTGTTATATAATTTCCCAGCATCCTCTTCAGGAATGGAACCTTTCATTGAGAGGAGAAACACATGAACAAAGAAAAGATTCTGAATAAAGCATTCTTTTATGATCACTGGACAAACACTTGATAAACGGTCAGGTCACTTGGATCCAACAATAAAGTATACTATCTTCAAAGGGTTATTAATTTTTTTTTGTCTCCTGGAGGATGATCTTTCAGAGATAAAATCCACAGTACAGATGAAGTATAATTAAGTCAGACGCCAAAGACAGGTTTCAAAAATAACCAGTTTCTGAATTCTGCTTTGATCTTGCACTATACTTCATCTCTAACACTAGAGCAAAATGGAGGGGTCACTGTTGCGCAACTTGAATTTACCAAGTCCTGCAACATAATTGTATCCAAAAAGGCTTCGAGATGGGAATATAAGCCAGCCCTGCCATCACTGAATGCAGTTCTTGCATTTCTCTCTTTTCTTGCTTTGTCTTTTCCTCACCTCTCATTCATTTCTAATTCTTAATATAACAATAATTTTGCTATATTTATTAAAGTTTTATTGTATTCTTTAAGCAAAGAGAACATTTTAAAATATATTTCAAAACCACATTTATTTCAAAACCACATTTATAAAGCTACCTTGGTGCATATGGCCTCTTTGTGAAAAAGCAAATTTCTTAACATTGTATTAGTATAATGAAAGACACTCCAATACGGTTTTTCTTTCCACATTTCCACTTGCCCCTCTATTCCCATTGCATCTCCAGAGAAAACCATCATTATCAGTTTGGTGGGTCCTTATACAATATTTACTCTATGCTACATATAGAAAGACATAAAAACACATAACCTTTTGTGTGAGGGATTCATCTGAATGGGAGTACCTGTTCATGTCATATTGAACTTGCTTCTCCTATGTAACAGTGTGTCCTGAACATTTTTCCACATTATTAAGATCCATCTCATTCTTTTCTTTTCGCTTAAAGATTTTTTATTTATTTATTTGAGAGAGAGAGAGAGAGAGCAAGCACAGAGGGAGAGGGAGAAGCAGACTTCCCACTGAGCGGAGAGCCTGATGCGGGGCTCGATCCCAGCACCCTGAGATCATGACTTAAGCAGAAGGAGCCACCCAGGTGTTCCCACCTCATTCTTTTCAATGCCTAATTTACATGGTTTGTATTCCAGGCTTTAAATGTAACAACAGAAACTATTCAGATATTTTCAATGTTTAGGCCATTATACCTTGAGGGTAGGAAGTTACCTCCAATGAGATATATGCCGCACTCCTTTGCTACTTCAGCAAGCTTCTGTGTGGATTCACCAGGAATTTTCTCAGCATATTCAGGAAAATATTTTGTGCCATATGGAGAATTAAAGCATTCCTAGAATAATGTTGGTGGAGAAAAAGGAAAAAAAAACATGAAAATATCCAACCAACTTTAAAGTTCTGCTTCGAGAGGGCACAGCCGCCTCTCCTGACTCAGCTCTCCAAGGGGTAAAACACAGCTGATAAGCAAAACAACAGTATCCCGGAGCTAAAGAGCCTGTGGCCATAGCAGAACACCTGGGCCGGCTCAGGTGGGGCCAGAGGACACAAGTTGCTCTCTTGCGTCCTCGTCCAGCTAGCAGATCTGCCTCTTCCTTCCCATCTGCAGGAGAACTGCGAGCTCCCACCCTTGGGCACCCAGGCCCCACAACGGCTTGGCTCAATCACAGGACTGTGGGTGTTAGAATGACTCCACAGGCTCAAAATCGGATTATTAGTAACTATGGCAAGCAATAAAGCCTGTGCCTGAAAAAATACAGATGCTTCAAAAGCCACAGAAGAGGCTTCATCTGTAGCACGAGTGGTTTCTAACTCCCTTCCAGCACTACCATGCTGATGCTGCAAAATCTCTCATTCCCCAGAATATGTCTCTCTTCCACAGCTCCGTGATAATGGAAAAGCAGAAACCAGATTTTGACCCTCATTCATTCATTTGCATCCACGGGGACTGTGCAGTGGGCACTAGGTTAGGAAACCCAAACCCGAGGACAGCCGGCTTGTTCAAGCCACATGTGAGAGAGGGCACAGGCAGGATGCAAGAGCTTTCACTCTGCCCCCTAGCAACCAAAACTAAGAGGAGACCACGGTCAGGGTACAGATACAGGGGGTCCCAGAAATGTGGCCATAAGGCAGGCTGGATTCACATTAAGATCTCACGTTCTGTTGTTAAAGATTCCTGCTCACTGGCCACATCTGTGATGGACTGGAGCCTAAAATACAAATGGCCCTCAAATTCTCTAGTCGATCAAAGCAGGGTTTAAGAAGGGCTACCTCCTCCCCAGAGTGGCAGTAGCAGAGCGGAGGAGGGGACTGCGTGGAGCAGTTCCGCTGCGGACCCCAGCGGTCCTTGGCCACCAGAGGCAGTACCCGCAGGTCCCAACCTGTGCGGACCCCTTCTCTGGGGCTCACTCTCCACCTGCTGACAAACGAATAGGCTGCAACCTTTAGCTGGCTCTGTTCTGAAAGCTGTCACCTAGGAAATACACGCAGGGTCCTGCTGGCTTGCCACAGGCTCCCGCATTTAGGAAGGTACTGCAGGCTTCCTCAGTGTCTCTAACAATTTCCAATTTTCTACAAATGTGGGAGACTTAGCACTAAACTCACTGTGTCATGGTCCTGTAAAGACTTCATTACACAAGGAAAGAAGGTAAGTATCCAAGGCACTGACCTTTAAGTAAGTCTCACACCCTCCCAGGATTCTGAAGAGAGCAGATGACCCTAAAGTTAAAGACCTGTAACCACACTGGCACATCGTATCACAAAGGCCACTGCTAGGGTCATCTTCCAGACAAACACGAACAACCCCCGCACCCCAGACGGCCACCTGTGCTAGCAAGCAGTATTCTACTTGGTCAAGTGTGTCCAGAGAGAGGTGGCCACCTCCACACTTACTGGCAGAGAAACGATCTTGGCTCCTTGTGTTGCTGCCTCCCGGACAAGGCCACAGGCTCGAGCGAGGTTATCTGATTTGATGGAAGAAACCTGAAGCTGGATGAGGGCCAAACGGAAAGCTGAGGGTGAAGTGAAGAGAAAACCGTCAGAAGATCTGACTGCCGAATCAGAGCAATTCTCAACCGGAGGGCAATTCTGACATGTGACGACTGAGACATTTTTGATGGTCACACCTGCTGGGGTGCTACTAGCATTAGGGCAGAAGTCAGCGACATGGCTCAACATGCCACCGGCTGTAGGACAGTCCTTCACAATAATTATCCAACCTGAAATGTGATGCTGAGGCTGAGAAACCCTGGGAGAGAGCACCCCTCCCAGGCCAGGCCCAGCCGCCCCCGCCACCAAGCCTCAAGTTGGGGAGGCAGGCCCAGCTTCTCACATACTAATGAGAACACAGCTTGAAGGAAGGAGACTGAGTCTGAACATGGAATTATCCCTTACTGTTTGACCTTGGGACTCAACCTACCCGATCCGGGTATCGAGCAAGTCATTGCCCGCGAAATCCCTCGGAAATCACCCACTCCCCACGAAGTGGGGCAGTGGGCCCATGGGAAGGGGAGGTGCCTGTCTCGGCTTCCCCAGCACCTGCAGGGACCTGGTGTCACGGGGTCAGCTGCTGGAAGAATGGGGGCGGGGGGGGAGGTATGGGGAGGAGCTGGATGAGGTGCACCTGTGCTTAGTCACGGCCAGGGCCCCTGGGCACCTGTGAGATTTTGCACTCACCCCATGAATATTCCTGTGCGCCAAAGAGCACAACAGTAAGTAACAAATAAAAAGCACCTGGAGAGGCTGAGAGAGAGAGAGAGACTGTGGAAGGAGAAGCCAGCAGAGCTTTTTCCTGCTACCTGAGTAACGGGCTCCACAGATGACGTGGCCAACAAATGCTGTCAGCCAAGGACGTCAAGGGCTCTTCCAGGCTTATTTCCTCCTTGAGGTTATGGCTACAGCCTACATGTGCTTTTCCTATATTCTTTAGAGTTTTCTTGTAGCTCTTAAAAGTAATCACCTACTGGTTAATCATTCTTTATAATAAAATTTTCCCTGTTCAGGTGACTGGTGTGGTTTCTGTGTCCTCTCTGGGCCCTAACTGATGCACAGTCTTCGCTCATGGTGTGATGGAAGGGGACCTTAAAGGATCCAAAGCACGTGGGAATCCATGAGGCTCTGCAAAACTTCAGGAATTATCAGTAATGGCCTTCCCTGGCTTCCCTACCCCACCTCTGCTCTAGAGCTCTGAAAAGCTCTAGAACCGGGGCACCTGGGTGGCTCAGTGGGTTAAAGCCTCTGCCTTCGGCTCAGGTCATGATCTCGGGGTCCTGGGATCGAGCCCCACATCGGGCTCCCTGCTCAGCAGGGAGCCTGCTTCCTCCTCTCTCTGCCTGCCTCTCTCCCTACTTGTAATCTCTCTCTCTCTCTGTCAAGTAAATAAATAAAATCTTAAAAAAAAAAAAAGCTCTAGAACCTGAAAACCATTAGAGAGTTCTTCCCCAAGTGTCACCTACAGTGGTGCAGATGTCCCCAGAAGAAGCAACACTGACAGACCCTTACCTCTGAAGGCCTGTTTGGCTAAGTGGTAACCCTAAAAGTAGGAAAACTCAAATGTTCCACTCCTTGGTTTGTCCTAAATACAGTAAGAGCTCAATTTAACCCTGAATGCAGCTTCTTGAGTAGTTTCAGAATTTGAGTGAAAAGTCAGTGGCACAACGCAAGCCAAAATCTGGAACTGTAAAGGATGGGAACTTCATTTGTTCGTTTTTGGGCGGGTTGCGGGGGAGGTCATGTAACTTGAAAACACTCCTCAAAAATCAGACCCCATCCTCAACCCCATCAGGTACCCCGGCTCTCAAGTCCACCGACCTTTGTGGCACCCTGCGCCTTCCAAGATAGCTGCCACACCCACAGGGAGGCGTGTACAAGGACTTCCCTACCCCGATCCTGAACATTCCTTCAGCCACCGACTGGCACTGAGCTTTACCAGGTTAGGAAGAAAAACACAGAGCACTTCCACAAACCTTACCATCTCGTGGGAACCTCCCAAACTCGGCAAGGGCAGATTATGTCCATTTTACAGGTCAGGAAACTGAGGTTCCGAGAGATTAAATGACTTCTTGACATGGGCTGAGGCAAAACTGTAACAATCCAGGTCTCCAGACTGAGTCCAGAGCATTCCAAAGGCTCCCAGGAAAGGAATCTGGCAGAGGCCTGGGGGCAGAGATAGCTAGAAACGTGCCCCTGGGGCCGACCCAGGAGAGGGATGTGTAAGTAACATGTAACACCTAACCTGAAAGCTCAATGTCCAGATGCAGAAACAGTTTGTCCAGCTTTCTTGTTCAGAAGAGAGCATTCTACCCTGGGTGTGGGAGCGTGGGGCAAGTTAACCAGTCCACAGCCCAAACGAAAGAAAACACATGCCTCATTTTCACGCGACAGGGTTCCAACCACAATTAGGGTTGATGCCTTTGCAAAACCCAAGACCAAAAGTCAATCTGGGAAGAGAGCGAAAGCGACCCCACTGGGTAGTCGCGCTTTCTCATGCAAAACCTAAGAGCCCCCAAGAATCCCACAAGGCAGAGGTCCCACACTTGAAGAAGCATCACAATCACTGAAGGCTTTACTGAAAGTGCAGGCTCCGAGTTGGGGCAGGGGAAGGGAGTGCGGACCGTGGATTTAAGTGAGCACCGTCTACCCGCCTCTCCCCGCGCAGGTGAACTTGCAGTGGGCGGCCCCGGACGCAGGGGCCCCGCGAGGGGAAGGCGCGGGCCCTTCTGGCCGGGAGGCCTGGCGCTCCCGCCGCCGCGCCGCCCGCCCTCCNAGGCCTGGGGCGCGCCGGAAGCAGGGAGCGGAGGCGAGGGGCTGAGCAGGGGAGCCTCGCCGCCGGCTCCGCAACCTAGGCCTCCCTCCCCCAGGGCTGAGCTCCGGCCGCCGAGCTACTTACTGGCCATGGCTCTCCGGGGGAGCACCATCGGTGGGCGGCCCGAGCGGAGGTCTCCTGACCGCGAGCGGCGACACGACCCGGGGCGGGGCAGAGCCGCGCGCAGGAGGGGGCGGGGCCTAGGCTCCGCCCACAGCCCTCCTCCCGGCCCCAACAAGAGCGTGTGTTCTTTCCTGCTCTCCTGCAACACCTGTTAGTCCTCCGGTGTTCGCGGTAGGATGAACCAACGAGAAACGACGACAAACAACCCAGTCCTCAAAAGGGAAAGGGGCCAAGGGGAGCGACCTAAATTGGGGTGGTGTGTAACGATTGGCCTCTCCGATTCTCAGCAAAAGACTGAACCTCTTGCTGGTTAGATCACTTCTGGCATGGAATAATACCGTATTTGCCGATTGCCTTGGGCTCCTTGAACAAGTCGCTGTGACGGGTTTGGAATTATCTAGGTTGGTTTAATCACTCAAGACATCAGTGAGCTCTGATCACAAGACCACTGTGTCATGCAGGAGGGGAAAATGGAAACAGTTCAAAAACAGTATCCTCAAAATTTCAGTCCTCTTGAAGCGGGAAAGCTAGGTTCTTGTCTCACGGAGTCGGAGAATGAATCTTGCAAAGGAGAGTGAGTAAAGCAACATACGGTTATTAAGCAAGGATACAGGAAAAAAGCATTTAAGAGAGAGAGGGGTCCCGACTGCCAAGGAGGGCCTCCCCTGACAGTAGAACTGACCAGGCAGCTTGTGGCCTTATCATTCTTGTGATGTCTTGGCTTAAGTAAGGACTAGTGATAACATCTTTAATGGCTTCTTTAGGGTCTGGTTATTCTTTGCTGGTCTCAGATGACTATCATAAGACACTCCCCCCACATGCCTAGGGCAGGGTGGTCTGGTTTGTTCCTTATCTCTGGTTCCCTTACACCTCAGCATTTTTGGGATTTCTGTGAGCCTGATTCCATAGCCCCCTACCTATCTTTCCCTACCTAGCCCCGCCTGTCCCTTACTTGCTTTTACTGATATATGCTAATATTGTTAGGACTTTTGCATTTATATTTATTAGGATTGCTTTTTTATTTTCTTTAAAAAGATTTTATTTATTTGAGAGAGTGAGTGTGGGGGTTGGAGGGGCAGAGGGAGAGGGAGAAGCAGGCTCCTTGCTGAGCAGGATTCCTGAGATGGTGACCTGAGCCAAAGGCAAATGTTTAACAGACTGAGCCACCCACTCGCCCCAAATTGCCTTTTGATTTTTGTGTTTCATGTATTTGTGTTTTTTGTCAGGTTTGGGAATCAAAAACCTTAAAACAAATAAAAGCTTGCTATCCTTTGTTGTTGTTGCTGCTGCTGCTGCTGCTATCCTTTTCGATGACCTGGAGTAGTTTATTGAAGTAGACCCTGGTTTTTAAAAGGATACTCGAAAACCATTTTTGGAATAGAGACATTTATGTATGAACTGGATATTTGATGCTTTAATGAATTTTGTGATTATCCAACGTCTTTACTCTGAGAAGAGGCAGGCTGAAGTATTTAGGGGTAAAGTGTCAGAATGTCTGACTCGAAAATGGTAGGCAAAAAGAAAATGTTTATAGAGCAAATGTGGCAAATTTATTAAAACTCTAAGAGAATATATAGCTGTTAATGGTACTGTTTTAAGACTTTCTAAAAGCTTTAAACTATAAAGCTTCAAATTATAAAATGTTCATAATAAAAAAGTGGGGGAAAATACATAGCAATTATGGTTTTTTGAAGGTTTAACAGACTAGCTGGACCTGGCTTTATAGCAGGAAGATAATAACCTTTTAATTTCTGCTCTGCTTATTAGCCTATTAAGGTTCCTGAGTCAATATTGGCCACTTATACTCTGCCAAGAAAAGCCACCCACTCATTTAGATTTGCAAGATCACTGACATAAAGTTGTAACTAACAGTAGTACCAAACATGGCTGGACATGCTATTAGAACATCCAGATCTGCCCACTAGGCATTTGGTCATAAGCCTCAAACTTAGATGTTCAGGCTGGAGACTGACTGATTCAGGAGTCATTAGCAATTTAAACTAGGACAAAGTTCTGAGTATGGATGACGACTTGCGAGTGGACTGTGAAAAGTCCAGGCATAAGAAGGGCCTGTGTCACCTGGTAAGGAGCCAGCTGAGAGGTAGGAGAAGCAGGAGAAGGACGCCCAGACCAAGAGTCTGTGGTGCTGTGTTCCCTACATCACATGCAGGGAAGCTAGTGACTTGGGTTCTAGAAAAGACAACACTAAGAAATACAAAAACTGGGGTGCCTGGGTGGCTCAGTGGGTTAAGCCTCTGCCTTCAGCTCAGGTCATGATCCCAGGGTCCTGGGATCGAGCCCCACATAGGGCTCTCTGCCTGCCTCTCCACCTACTTGTGATCTCTCTGTCAAATAAATAAAAATATTTTTAAAAAAATACAGAAACTGTTTCTGAGTTCTAAATTCCTTTAGAACTTTCGGGGCATAAGGAAAAAGCTAGTCACTGGGTTCTGGTTCTGGCTCTGCCACCGATAGGATGCTAAGGCAAATCACCTCACTCTCAGGACCTTTTCATCATCTATAGCACAAAAGGATTCAGAGGCAAAAGGAGAGGCTGGAGGACTGAGTTTGTGCAGTCCTTCCTGTCACCTCTTCACTCCCTGTGAACCACAGCAGCTCTGCCTTCATGTCTCCATGTTTCCTTTCACCTGACATTTGAAAAGTAGCCAAAGAATAAAAGCACACACTAAATGGATCTCCAAAGCCCAGCTCAAAATCTGGTATTGCCAATCAAGTCTCACAGCTTTAATGACCATTTCCAGGCCGGTACTGGTCAAATTTCTATTTTTACTCCAGAGGAGCTCTTCCAGCATCCCAGCTCCCTGGAAGTCATCTCTATTTACATGTCTTGACATCAGTTTGAACTCAACCGTCCAAAACTAATTTTATCATCGCTACAAGAGCTTCTCCCAGCTTAGCTCTTAAATACAGGCACCACCATTTGTGCTGTTTCCCAATTCTCCCAGTTTCCCATGCCCTCCCCTCAAAAACTGAAATCACTCCTGTATCTTTCAAGTCTTTTATCGTCCACCTCTGGTTAAGGACAGGGCCCTTCTGACTGTCCTAAAATACCCATTGATTGCTGCCTCCTTTTCTGTCCCTGTGACCATGGCTAGGCTCTCCTCATTTGGGGGCAACTGCTTTAGGCCACTTAATTGGGTCTCCTTTCCCTCAGCACCTTATCCTCCAATCACTCTTCGTAGTATTAGGGACGTTAGTCTGGGGGAAGATAAAGTTCAGCTTTGGGGGGTGAGGTAGATATACAGATAACAGTCAGAGATGAAGGGCTGAAAACCAGAATTGGAATTATCTCCACCATAATAACAGAAACTCTAAGAGCAGATGAGATCTTAGGAAAATGTATGATACTGTGAGAAACAAAAGATTCAACTTGGGAATTATCATAATGGATTTAGAGCTTGGCACAAATGCCAGCAAGTGATGAATGGATAGGGGCACCTACCTGGGTAGTTCAGGTGATTAAGCATCTGCCTTCGGCTCAGGTCCTAGGTTGGAGCCAGCATCAGGCTCCCTGCTCAGCACAGGGGCCTGCTTCTACCTCTCTGTCTGCTCCTCCCCCCGGCCTGTAGTCACTTTCTCTCTCTCTCAAAAATCTTAAAAAAACGTGATGAATGGATAAATAAAACATGATATATTCATACAATGGAATATTCTTCAGCCATAAAAAGGGATGAAATTCTGATGCATTCTACAACACGGAGCAAGCCTGAAAATATTATGCTAGGTGAAAGAAGCCAGACATAAAAGACATCTATTGTATGATTCTTTTTATCATGAAATGTCCAGAATAGGCAAATCCATAGAGACAGAAAGGAAATGAGTGGCTGCCAAGGGCTGGAGGGAGAAAGGGAAAAGGGGAGTGACTGCTAATGGGTATAGATTTTTTTTTTTTAAGATTTTATTTATTTGAGAGAGAGTGAGCAAGCATGCACGCACAAAAGCACACAAGGGGGGAGGGCAAAGGAGAGGGGCAGAAGGAGAGGGAGAAGCAGACTCCCCTCCCTGACGCCGCTGAGCAGGGAGCCGACTCAGGCTAGGATCCCAGGAATCTGAAAAATGACCTGAGCCAAAGCAGACGCTTAACCACTTAACCAACTGAGCTACCCAGGCACCCCAGGTATGGGTCTTTTTTGAGCAATGAAATGTTCTGAAATAAAATAGTTGTGATGGTTGCACAAGTCTGTGAATATATTAAAAACCAGGGCACCTGGGTGGCTCAGTGGGTTAAAGCCTCTGCCTTCGGCTCAGGTCATGATCTCAGGATCCTGGGATCGAGGCCCGCATCGGGCTCCCTGCTCGGCAGGGAGCCTGCTTCCTCCTCTCTCTCTGCCTATCTCTCTGCCTACTTGTGATCTGATCTCTCTCTCTGTGTCAAATAAATAAATAAATTCTTTAAAAAAAAAAAACCACTTTGTTGACCTTCAAAAAGGTAAACTTTATGATATGTGGGTTATAGTTCAATAAATTTTTTAATTCAAAATGTTAAGGGTAGAGTTGAAACATTATTTTCATCCCACAACCTATGGAGTTGGGTTTCCCCCAAGACAAACTGTCAATTTTAAATAGACATGCCAATCTATGGCTGGTTAGTATGTTAGAATATCATAAAGGTCCCGTGTGAAACATACTGGTAGCAAAAATGATTGAGTGTGTATCAGTACAAATTTATCATCCCTACTAGAAAATGTGTTTCATTAGTGGTTGGAGATTAGCATCAAATCTATGTAGGAGAATTGATGCTCTACCTTAATAAGCAATAATTCTCAGGGAGTAGGGTTACTCAATTTCTTTCGGTCTTCATTTTCTAATCTTGGAAATACAGAAAATATTAACAACCTCATAATGTTGCAAACTCTGCAATCCTTGAGAGTCTATAAGAGGTGGATATCCCAGAGTGAAGTCTAGCTCTGTACATAGTGGGGCCGTTAAGAAAGGATGAGCTATGTAAGTGCCTAATACAGTGACAAGTGTTTTCATTTAATATTTATGACTAGTAATTGTGGTATTATTGCAGATGAGGAAACTAAAGTTCAGGGAAGTTAAGTAGGTCAAGATAGAAATTTGGGGCACCTGGGTGGCTCAGTGGGTTAAGCCTCCGCCTTTGGCTCAGGTCATGATCTCAGGGTCCTGGGATCGAGCCCCACATCGGGCTCCCTGCTCATCAGGGAGCCTGCTTCCCCCTCTCCCTCTGCCTGCCTCTCTGCCTACTTGTGATCTCTCTCTGTCATATAAAGAAATAAAATCTTTTTTAAAAAAAGATAGAAATTTATTACACGTGGAATTTAATGTCATTAGTTTTAAACTACCTCTTCCCCCCTCCTCATATGAATAAGCAGAAATAGGAATCTAATACTTTCAATCCTAAAACCTGAACATTAAATTCTACTGAAAGGATAGCCATTAACTTTCTAATTTTGTCTTACCCACAGAGATTTACAAATAGGGAGGGTAAGGGGAGAAAGAGAGCAAGAGAGAGAGAGTCATTAAGAACAAAGTTATGAGCAAATTGTACTGGTTTATTTACAACTGTAATTTATAAACAGTAACACAAACATCTTTACATTAATATTATGAAAAAAGTCCCATGGCTGAAAAGGGCAAAAAATGGAGACTTCAGGGCATTTCTAAAGGGGGCGGGCGCCAAAGAAAAAAAGAAAAATGCAATACAACCGTTGTGGGTAGAGTTATAAATATCAAGTACTGCACCAGGTGCAATTTCATGCAAATGTCTTCAACCACTCAAATAAATGGTTTTTATTTAGATATTGGAATAAAATATCTTGAACTATGCTGCCTGTTATTCACTTGATTTCCATTAAGTAAATTAAAATAACTGGCTATAAATAGGGTACATCTAAATATCTCTCCTATCAACCCCTTAGAGATAATCCATTACATTTTAGGACATGGTAGATTGTTAGGATTTGCTAGTTCCCAAAAAGATTTTATAAGGAGTCATTCCATAGCCCAACATGTTCCTGGATTTCTCTCACCAAATGTGTCTAATATAGACCTCAATAAATTAAACTGAGAAAGCTGCAAAATAAAGCAGATCACTTTTTAGTTTTGTCATATTAAAAAATAAAAACAGTTTCAAACCACCGGAACTTTAGCAAGAGAAGACAAAAACCAAAGAAGAGAAAGAAATCTCGGAAACAGATGATAAAACAACTGTACTTTATACAGCTCTCTTATTATGTGGCTTTTATTTAAGTGGATACTAGTGTGGTCACGGACCATAATCTCAGTAAGGATAAATCAATGTGTGTACAACACCTGTTCTGAAATATCCTAAATCAAATATTCCACTTGTAATGAAGACCACTGACATTTTTACAGGTACAATTCTGTTCCCAAAATGTTTATTTTAATCTTAATATGCCTACCTACTTATTATTATGCTGTTAACTGCTCCTTAGAAACCATTAGGATGAAGTTTAGTATGTGAAGCACCCAGTGTTCAAATCATTAGCTATTCGTGCAAAAAATGATTTAGATACTGATGCTTCAACATTTTACTAGCTGGACTGCATTTTTGAGTTGGCTGGAATCTTCATCCACTTCATTAAAAAGATCTCACATTTTTTTTAAGAACAGAAACAGCAAGCTATTTAATCTATGTAATACTTTCAGTTTCTGATACTGCTCAGTGGATAAAACTAAATGTAGCCATTAAAGGGGTCTCTTCAACTAATTCTATCTCTAATTTTCAGTGAAGACATTGCAAGTATATACGTGTATGGGTGTTTTTTAAATCTGAAAGTGATACATGTTCCCTTTTAAAACACAGCTCTTCAAAACAGAACTGCATTCTGCACCCTTAGTTCATAAGGGCATAGGGTCAGTTACTTCAAAGTCATTTAATAACTGACCTTTGTAAGTCATTTTACAAAACCGAAAATGCAAAAGAAAATTTAAGAAAAATTTTAACTGTCCAGAAATTGATTATAACAATTTACACATACTTAGACCTGCAATTCAAGCACCCCCATGAGCAAATGAAAGGTCCTCAGTTAGTATTGAATCAGGAAAATATGTCCATGTTTCTTTCTCTTGGTTGCCTTAATTTCTTTTGAAATAATTCTCTTTTATATTAACTTTCCAAAGCATCCAAAACTTTCATGATCTGTTGTTTTATGGCTTTGGTAGCATCTCCTGCATTAGGAATCAAATACCTGGGGGGAAATACACATATGTATTAATATAAATTGCTTTCACTCCAGGACTCAGCTTAGATGTCACTTCCAGTGGGAAGCCTCCCCTAACCTCAAAAGCAAGCAGACATTATCTTCACATTTACCATAATTTATCTCAATACACACTCGAAAGCACATTTTGAAAGAAAGAAAATCTAAATGTAAAAGCAAGGTGATTTTTCATATAGTGTACAGCCAGATGGAATGAACCACACATCAGGAGTCAGGAGGGCTATATTTGGTCTGATCACAAGCTAGGTGTGAAGATGTGGAAATCATTCAACTCCTCTGGGCTTCACATTTTTATAGGATTATAAAGATGGTTTAGTTTTGAGATCAGTGTGGTCCTATGGCCCTTGTTGCCAGTCCATGAACTGTTTGTCACTGATCCACAATAAGACAAGGAGGAGCTTGTACCAGATTGTAAATTAAATATACCATGTAGCACACTGCTTACTTCGCTGACACATTTTCAAAGCAAGAATTTTTTGGATGAAAGAAAACAGAAACATTGACTTATATTCTGAAACAAGCTTCCTACCTGATTGCAAACCAGCGTTTAGTGCAGCAACGGTACAGATTACTTAAAGACCCGTCAAAAAGTTTATGAAATTAGCTATGGGACTCACTGGAACCATATGCTGATTAACCACATATGACTAAGGATACAGAAGAAAGAGATCAGCAAAGAATGCTAATAAAAGTGGCTCAAGTATCCTATTCCACCATCTACTCCTCCGAATAAAGAAACAATGTTTAATAATGAACTAATTCAACAATTCAGATAACATCATCCTAAGAAAATCTTACCTTTCGATTGCCAAGATTTCTATTCCTGAAGCACTGCTGTTTCCATACTTGAAGGTAATTAGCTCAGGATGTTTTTTTTTAGATGTAATTTTAACTACAGAATTTAATGCTTGTCGAGATTGTATATAAGCCAATCCTTTCCGTGAAAGAATCTCCCTTAAACAGTACATGTGTGTTGCAGTAACCAACAGATGACTTGAGAGGGGAAAAACACATTAAAAAACAAAAAAGAATTTTAAAGAAATGTCATGCAAAACAGCTGTTACCACGATAAAAAATATTCAACCCAGATGAAATTACTTTTGAATTAAAGAATACAGACAAGGGATCACCTAAAAACAAAAAAGCTACCCAAAAATAGTTTTTAACTTCCCTTTAATTCCCTTTCCCTTTACGGAAAATCCTGTAACTGTTTAAAAGTATTATGTTTTATATAGTAAAAACTACAATACAATTAGAAATCATTAAAATAGTATTTTAGAATCTACTCTGCATGGTATACAGAATATAGTACCTTTCAAACTTTTCCAGAGTTATTGTCTATATTCATAAACTACTCCCATTCATTATACTATAGTATATACTTTACATTGAAGACCACTAAGCAGTAGTTGGGCTGCCTTATATGTTTTATAATATTCTGTAACTGGATCTTGAACGTAGAATGGGCATAAAATTTTTGTGTCTCAGCCTGTGTCCCTCCTCATGTCTCAGCTCACTTATAGGTATATACTCATACACACTTGTGTAATTTTGTGTAATACAATCAGACTAATATCAGACAATTCCAGAATGCAGGACATTCTGCAGAATAAATGGCCTAGCCTCAGAGGATTCATTCATCATGGAGCAAAGGGGAGGTGGTGGTAAGGGCAGTCGTACTGTTGGACATTGTGTGAAACTAAAGCGATTAACAGGCAAATGCAATGTGTGAACTATGACTACATCCTGGATTGGGAAGAAAAAAAACAGAGACTATAAAAGACACTTTGGAGGCACTCTGAAAAATCTGAGTATGAACTGTATGTTGAATGATGCTCATTTTAAGGTTTTTAAAGAGTGATAATGCTCAGATTCTTGGGTGATTTATGCTGAAGCATTTAGGGGTAAAGTGTCATATCTGTAAGATTCTTCTGAATGGCTTGACTAGAGAGAACCATATATGTCTGTGTGCCTATATATAGATAAGAAAATGGAGAGATGGGGCAGTGCAAAAAGAAATTGAAATCTGATGAACCTAAGAGGAGATTATAAAAATGTTCAACGTACTGTTTCTTCAACCTTTTTAAATTTTTCAAATAAAAAAATTACATAAGGAATATTCTTAAAATCAAGACATTTAGAGGTGCCTGGGTGGCTCAGTCAGTTAAGTGTCTGCCTTCGCCTCAGGTCATGATCTCGGGGACCTGGGATCAAGTCCTGTGTTGGGGGGGGGGTCCCTGCTCAGTGGAGAGCCTACTTCTCCCTTTCCCTCTGCCCCTCCCCCGTGTGTGCATGCACGCTCTCTCTCTCAAATAAATGAAATCTTTAAAAAAAAGAAAAGAAAACTCAAGAAATATAATACAAGTTAACAAAGTGAAATTATATCTTATACGTGACTAAAGAAAATTTCTTCTGCAGTTGGTTTTTTTTTATTAACTAAATTTAATTTTACATCAGAAGGAGGCATTTTAAAAAGTACCTAGGAAACATGTGTCCACTTTCTTTAACTTCTTTACAAGGAAAATGATGCTTGACATCTGGCTTGTTTATCCAAGTCTGGATGTTTACAACCTCTTTTCTGTCATCATCTGACATTGAAGAGCTATCAATTTCATCTACAGAGATTTGAAAGTATTAAAAGCGGGAATTACCAACTTTAAAAATGAGACATTTCTTAACAGCCTGAAAAAATATCAATTTTGTAGACATACAGTTTGAAAAACAAAACAAAACAATTCTAACCCTGCTACTCTATTTCCTTATGCCACTGGCATAATACAGAAATATTATTATGAAACATTAGGCCACACAGTAAGAAAATCAGGTGAAAATACTAATACACTTGTAACACTGTGTGTCAACTATACTTCAATAAAAAATAAATAATGGAAATGAATTTTTAAAAGACTTAACTATCTGAGGAATTTCAAAACTTTCACTTTATGTAACACGACTCTAATCTATGTCTAGACTCTAGAGAGATGGCTAAATTGTCCAATAATAAGCACCTATCTTGAGGACAAAGATGGCAGAGTTCTTTTTCTCTTGCTGGTTTTTGATTTTAAGAAAAACAAAAAAATCCTAGGATAAATAAGGAAAAATCCCTTTGGTGTTTTTTTCTTTTTCATGAGAGAAATGTAAGACATTCTAATTATTTTGTTTTTCTAACTTAAGAAAGGGGAATTACAGTCACTAGGGTTAATTACCAATGTTCCTCTCTTTTTAAGAAATACTTCAAAATATAAAGAAACATAATAAAAAAGGAAATCTCATATATCTATACACTTTCAACCTAAATAAAAACCCTAAATAGAACCCTTGTATATCTCTCCCCAGTCACGTTTCTCTCCCTTGTCCACTAAGAAACAGTGACTATCGGTTACAGTTCCATCCTTTCATCATACATGAATATCCCCAAACAATATAGTAGTGTTTTGCATTTTAAGTAACATTTATAAAAATAGACTGTTTGACTGTATTCTTCCACAACTGCTTCTTCACTCCCAATTCTGTAAAATTTATCCATGTTGATGCACACAGCTCTAGTTTTCTCATTTTCATTACTGTGCAATTTTCCATAATATAAATATATGTGTAAATATATGACACATGAAAATATACCATAATTTATTCATCCATATGGCTCTCAGAGGAATGAAAATAGTTGAAATGAAAACTGTTAATGAAAGAAGTTGAAATATTCAGGGAGAACTAGAGATGGATAAATAACAGGAAGATAGCAAGGACAAAAAGAAACAATCAGAAATAGCACACAAAAGATTTCATTTACCTCAATGTAAGTTTTTGGGAAGATGATTTTGTAATATCTATTAAACTGTCAAATGTGGTTCCCTATAATCTAACAATCTTCCTCCTAAGAATATACCCTCTGTATATACTTATAAAAGTTCCTATAGATATATGTTTAAAAATATCTATCATCCTTTGAGACAAAACAACTGGAGAACTATCAGTGTGAATTGTGAGAAAAATGATTAAATAAATTATGGTATGCTTATGTGACAGAAAGAGAACGATGGAATATGGGCTGAGATGGAAAATATGCAACATTATTACTAAATAGAAAAAGCAAGGTGAAATTTGGGAGGTTTTTTCCTCTTATTTTGTACACTTATTTACTATTTTATTTTTCTAACCCAATTCACATATTAATATTATAATTACTTAACCAAAGTAATCTTGGCAGCAGCATTATAAACCAAAGCAATAAATTATTTTTTAAATATAAAGACAAGCATGGAGAATGATACATTTCCATGGCACAATATCCCCATCTTGTGGCCCTTTAGGATATCGCCTCCAATTCAAAAAGACTTCCCAGATATCTCAATTTTGGAATTCCCTGACTTCAGTCCCACAACTCTGAACCTAGGTGGATGGATCAAGAGGATTTAAATCAAATCCTGTGGACTTGAATACTATTTCAACATTGATAAATTGCCAGATCATTACCAGTTTATTAGACCTTCTCTCTCTTTGGCTAAAGACTCCTATAATCCACTGCCTACTCAGGATTTCTGCTTGAATTCTAATAGGCATAACTTAAGATGTCTAAAACCAAACTTAGTAGAAAACCTACAGACTCTCTAATCTACAGAATCTTTTTTTTTTAAGCCATTGTTGGATAGCCCCAGAATGCTCTCTGTAATCACTGCTAGTGCCTGAGGAAAGCATCTACAGAGAAGTGTTACTACTACACCTGTGTCGTATTCTTCTTCATCCCCAATGCTGAAAACAGGTTTTACACCACGGTAAGGCTTGCCCACTCTGTCACTGCTGCTCACATGCCTATATTCAAAGAATTTTAGAGGGGAAATCATCACTTAAGAAGTTACCAAAGATTTTCACCAAGTATCATATGAATATTTAAACAAAATGTACATATTCTTTTTGTCCCTAGCCCCCATATATCACGCAGTTTAGAACAGTTATGTTAGGGAACCTCTAATAAGATAAGGAAATGATGTTAGCAAAAGTGGCATTATGTCTTGATAGGCTGAATGCTTTCAATCTGTAAAAACTAAAAAAAATTTTTAATATTTATATTAAAACCAGTGCTTAGATCTGTGTAGCCTTAGGGAAGTCATTTAACCTCTCTGTGATTCTGTTTTCATATCTTTAAAACAGTAGTAACAACAATATCTACCCTTCAAGGTTACTGTGAGAATTTAATCAGTCAATATTCTGTAAAGCTCTTAGAACAATGCCTGGCATATAGCAAGTGCTATGCACATCTGTTAGATAAAACAGATTATGGAAACAAATATTCAAATTCCAGGAGAAGTGTTAAGGCTTTCTCATATGGGAGTAAATGCCTTAGGGTTTTTCCTTACATTTTTTTTTATCAGTTTCAGTTGTACAACATTGTGATTCAACAATTGTACACACTTCCCAATGCTCACATTATAACCCTATTTTTTTATTACCATGACTTTTGTTTTAAAAGAAACATGCTACTTCTTTCACATAAATGTAAATAAACCATGAAAATTAATCTTTCTTTTTCAAGTAGCAGAAGCATAAACAACACGTAAACTCAAACTTGATTAGATCTGCAGGAAGTATGACCTCTCTCTTTTTAATATAAAAAAATATACCTCAGTACTATTTAGGTAATCTCAAACAAACCAAAAAGAAAACTTACTTCAACAAAATACATGTTTCTGGGGAAAAAGCATTATATCATTTGTAAGATAAATGTTCCATCAAGATTACCCATGATGAAGAAAAACTGGCCTTTTTTGGGTCTTATTATAGTAAGAGATAGTCCAATATGGAAAAAATTCAAGTCATATGTTTACTCAATCTTAGAATTCAATTTTTCCAGAATATAGAGATCAAATCTGTATTTTAAATAATTTCCTAATATAGATCTTGAATAAAAATCTCATCATGACCCAATTTTGCTGAAATAGGCTTAAATCTTTACTTCTCCCAAAACAACATTCCTCAACAGAAACCTCATTAGAAAAATCAACTGATAGCTGAATGTATAACACTCTTCAGTAATTATAAATTAATCAAACATAGTACGCAGTTTAAATTAAATCATAAAATCATTTGATTTTATGTTAAAACATATCTAATATAAAATTATCCATTAAATTATCAAACTATGCTCACTAGAGAAAAATGAAATAAATAACTATGAAACACAGATTGGCTTTTCTTATAAAAGACAAAGACAATATAGTTTTGTCTAAAAATACTTCTAGTGCCATCTGGATTATAAAATTGTATGGGATTATTATTGGTTCTCTCCTAATAGTAAAACATAATTAAACAGACAAAACAGAAACAAAGATATTTACAGTAGATGCTTGAACCAGAAGGCAAGTATAAATAAAAGCAAAAATAAAAAATAAAAAAGGGGGGTGGAGCCTGGCTGCCTCAATCAGTAGATGTGACTAGTTCTCAGGGTTGCGAGTTTAAGCCCCACCTTGGACATGGAGCCTACTTAAAATTCAAAAAAAGTTTTTAAAGCTATTCATTATTGATCTAGATTTATAATACAATGTACTGTTTATAAATCTTGTTTATAAAGATTACTGAAATAGTAATAATAGACTGGCTAAAAATTAATGGAATTCAATGGCTTGACTCTTTTTAAAAAGCAGTAAGTATATTTATACATTTTTAGCTGAAGTAATAACAAAAACATCTGTAACATAGTTTGACCAGGTTTTACTTTATTTACTGTGCTCAGAAAAAAACCCAGTTCTAAATTTTCACTAAATTCTATTTTCAAAATAGTTGCCTGTAGACCAAAGAAGAGCATTTAAATTTTTAAAAACTTAAGAATTTGGAATGGTCCTATAACAAGAGAAGGTAGAAAGATGATTCACAAATAGCTTATAATTTTAAAAGAAGCAATTGCCTTTAAAATAGTCTCATAAAACTGTAATACAAGCTCTATAACTGGCACTGTGCAGGAAGAGTCACTGTAAATAAAAACTCTAACCAATAAGTCAGGAGTAACCTACTGCTTTTAAAAATGCTACTTCTAGTCACTGAAAATATTGAAATGACCAAAAAAAAAGTCAACTCCATTACTCCAAAGCTTAACTTATATTGAAAATACAATTAGAGGGGTGCCTGGGTGGCTCAGTCAGTTGGGCTGCTGACTCTTGATTTCAGCTCAGGTCATGGTCTCAGGATCCTGGGATTGAGCCCTGAGTCAGGCTCTGCGCTCGGCTGGGAGTCTGCATGAGGATTCTCTCCCTCTCCCCGCCCTTGTTCCCCTCACTCACATGCTCTAAAATCAATCAACCAATCAATCTTAAAATACAACTAGAATTTCTTTTAAAATGTCCATAGATATTGTTGTAATTGATATTCTAATTTAAACTGCAGAAAATGCTGTGGGTATAAAAACTGTAAAGCCATATATATATGTATTAAGTTAATAAAGTTCTTCTGTGCATTGTAATTGAAGATCCAGATTTTTAAACTTTAGACTTGCAGAATCTAATGACAAGTACCCCATCTTATTGGGGCAGAGAAGAGATGGATTTATACATTAACATGTCCCCCATGACCTAATTTCTTTCATGGAACACCAAAGAACTGTGGTTCTTCAGAACTGATATATACATGTTTATGTTTATTCACCAACCTAAATATATATCTAATTAAAAAATATTTATAAAAAGATTATAAAATTACATAACATACTTGAATTAATAATTGTGAAACACGACCTGTGTCTTCTCTTAGTAATATTCTCTAGTGTTTTGGGCAGGAGACAGAACCATATAATTTCCAAAGCTACCACCCTGCTAACTCTGAGACTATTTTCTTCGTCACACCTTCCTCTCTTTCAGAATAAAAACTGCGGATTTTAAAAGAATTTTAAAAGAAGTTCTTGGATTTGAATGTGCTTGATTTTTATCTGAGGAATGGGACATAAAAAGCAGCATGCAAGGAAAAAAAATTAAAATGGTCAAGCAAAAAACAAATACAGCTCAATCAGTATCACACTCCTAAAAGCAGAATAAGAGAAGTTTAGCATTTGAAACAGCTGCATGAAATTTTAGCTAAGACAATGTGAGAGCTAAGACAACAGAGAGCATGAGGCATGCTACAAAGGAAAAGGATGGTCCCAGAAAGCTGCTCTACTCATTGGCTTACCGCTCTGTACATGCTCTGTCTGGCCAAGGAAGATTGAAAGACATTCTATAGCAAATTGAGGCAGAGGACAGAACAAATGATTATTAAAAATACAACGGCTTTAAAACAACAATATAGTATAATCACTTTTTCTAACCCTGAGCGTACATTATAAAGAAAATGTTTTGATCATCCCAAGTACAAAGAAAAATGAAGAAAAGCTAGTTTCAACAGATTTTTTTAACAAAGACAACAGTCTTTTCAAGTTACAGTTATCACTAGTTTATTTTAAAATAAAAGTTCAAATGTTCATGCTATAAAAATTTAGCAATTGTACTCTAGTTCAGAACACACTAACTTTAAAATAAAAAAGTTATAGGCTTTTGAGAACAGTCAATTCTGATGAGGAAAAAATGACTCTCAGGCTTAATAAAACACTTTAATATTATTTATCAGTGGACCATTTTAGACAGGTACGGTGTTTTTGGATTTGTGAAAATAACCTATTCTCTTCTTTGCTACTTACTAAACAAGGGGAAAATGTACTTCTGTATGCATATGTGCTATAATTAAAAAGTGGCAAATAATAAATTTCTGACATTCAATTCTTAAAGTCATATATTTCAACTTTCCTAGGATACTGCAAGGAAGACATGAGACTGAAATGAAATAATGCACTTTCCAAATCAGGCTTGCTTAGCAACAAATTCTGTGCTGGAATTATTAGGTTAGTTCTGAACTGCAGGAACAAGAAAGATCAACCAGACTACCATGTGCGGAAAAAAACACTGAGGACTCTACAGTTCCAATAAGAAACATTAAAACACGCATTCATAAACTTATCCTTTGTTAGCTAAACCCTTCATTTATAACTCATGGGAAAACAGGGGTCACTTCTATTCTGTGAACACAAAATCTATGAAGATCTAAACTCTTAAATTTAAGAAAATGGATTTCTGGGGCGCCTGGCTGGCTCAGTTGGTGGAGCATCCAACTCTTGACATTGTTGAGTGTGAGCCCTATGCTGGCTGTAAAGATTACTTTAAAAATAATTAATTTTAAAAAAAAGAAAGAAAGAAAATGGGTTTTTGCTTTATTTGACATGACCAAATTTTCTAGTTATAAATTCTTAGAGGAGAAGAGTAGGTTCCTGCTTTGAAATTACTGCATTTAGTAGATAGTTCTCATCCATCTGACATGTGGGAAACAGCTACTAAATGAAGTGTAATACATATAATAGCATCTTAATATTTTTTAATGAACCACATAAAGGAGCAGTACCATTATTTGAGTTTTATTCTAAGCAGCAGAAGAGAGAAATCATTACAGTCAAATTTTATAGCAATAAAGGACATCTCTGCCATTACAATGAAAACTGAAATTATCTAATTAAAAAAATATACTTTATGATTCTTCTAGAACACATTCAATTCAACTAGCATTTATTGTAAGACACATTTCTTTAGTTACCCATGGTAAACTCATACCATATAAGCAACTCACCGGTCCACAGGAGTTGATGTATTCTCAATAAAACTGATAACTTTTTCCCTGACATTAACAGATTTTGTCTTCAAAGCAACAGTCATTTTATTTACCAGTGATTTCATTCCCCTATCATTTGAGCCATTAGAAGATTCACCCTGGGAAAAAAAAAAAAAAAGAACTTACTGATAGATTAACTGCTCTCCTAATGATTAGCAGAGACACTACTACTAAAGGTTATCTAGATGTTATGGACTGAATTGTGTCCACATGTTAAAGTTTATTCTTCTAGTACACCTCAGAAAATGTATGCAGAGACAGGACCTTTAAAGAGTAAATTAAGGTTAAATGAGGTCATACAGGCAGGCCTTAAATCAGTATGACTAGGGTCCTTATAGGAAGAGGGGGAGACATCAGGGATGCACAAACACAGAAAAAAGGCCATGTGTGTCCAGACAGAGAAGAAGGCAGTCATGTGCAAACCAGAGAAAGAAGCCTGAGGAGTAACCAAATCTGCCAACCATTTGATCCCAGAGCTGCAGCCTCCAGAACTATAAGAAAATTAACTTCTGTTGTTTAAGCCAACTAGTTGGTTGTATTTTGTTATGACTGCCCTAACAGACCGATACACTAGGTAAAATCATTTTAGGGACAGGAATTAGAAACAGAAAAATGAGGCTATATGTTGCATATATAAAGTCTGAAACTACCTTCTTTATTCAGTAAGAAATAAAGTTATTGACCTTTTCTTAACTTCAGTAACTCCATAATCAAAAGTACAATCAGAATATCATTCATGTGGCTAAATTTTTAAACATTTATTCCTCATAAATTTTTGCTGTTTAAATATTTTCACTTAGGCCTTTAATTTCTCAAGAAAAATTATTTTTATGTACCTAATGTAATAGATTATAATAGAGTGTAATTCTTAAACTGTTTCACGGAATTACTCCAGAGATGTCAGAAGTGTGCCATCTTTTGCCTGTTAATTCCTCTTAGAACTTAAGAAAAGGAAATAGAAAGTAGCCCTAGGATTTAGGTATTATTAGATGGAAAATTATACAGATTTAAAAAAAAGAAATGCTTTTAAGTAAGCATTTTATTTATTATTTTTTTAAGTTTTTGTTTTAATTAGTTAACATATAGTGTAATATGAGATTCTGATGGTGGGGCGCCTGGGTGGCACAGTCAATTAAGTGTCTGCCTTCAGCTTAGGTCATGATCCCAGGGTCCTGGGATGAGCCCTTTGTCACCACCACTGGGCTCCCTGCTCAGCAGGGAGCCTGTTTTTCCCTCTCCCTCTGCCCTCCCCCTCCCTCAAATATATATATTTTTGAAGGAAATATTTCAGAATATGAAAATAGGAATAGCAGTTATTTTTCTTTATACTTTTCACATTTACATAGGTTGTTAAAATGAACATGTCTCCCTTTTATTTTTAAGAGAAAGAAGTAATTAAATTCGTATTTCTATTTCCATATCCAAATTTGAACCCAAATTAAGTTGATTATGGAAATTAAATTCTTTGGTACTTTTTAATATAATATATAACATCTTTAAAAGGGTATGTGCTATGGTGAGTGCTTTGAATTGTGTAAGACTGATGATTCACAGACCTGTACCTCTGAAACAAAACCTTATGTTAAAAAAAAAAAAAAAAAGACAATTTCTTTAGAAGCCTCAATCATTATTTTTCAAATCTGAAGATAGGAACTTTAACAGAATTACTATCCAACACTGTGGATGACAATATAAATTAGAATAATGTTTTCTAGGGGTGTCCTAGACTGGGTGGCTTAGTCAGTTAACCGTTTCCTTCAGCTCAGGTCGTGATCTTGGGTTCCTGGGATCCAGCCCTGCACTGGGCTCTGTGCTCAGAGGGGAGTCTGCTTCTCTCTCTCCCTCTGCCCCTCCCCCCACTCATACTTCTGCTCATTCTCTTTCTCTCAAATAACTAGATAAAATCTTCAAAAAAAAAAAAAAAAGTTTTTTAAAGGCCAATTTGATGACAATGTAGAATTCTAAGAATTCTGATATGTAATCTTTTGGTTGAGTTATTCTACTCCTAGGACTAAATAATCATGGCATATGTAAATATATTACTACAAAAATTAATTATAATAGTTTGTAACAAGGAAAGACTAAAATCAACACAAATATTCAAAAATAGGGGACTAATTGAATAAATTATAATATGGCCGTTCAGTGGAATACTATTTAATTATTTAAAATAAAAAGAGCAAATGTTTTTTAATAAAGACTTTATTTATTTGACTCAGAGAGAGAGATCAGATCACAAGTAGGCAGAGAGGCAAGCAGAGAGAGAGAGGAGGAAGCAGGCTCCCCGCTGAGCAGGGAGCCCGATGCGGGCCTCGATCCCAGGACCCTGAGATCATGACCTGAGCTGAAGGCAGAGGCTTTAACCCACTGAGCCACCCAGGCGCCCAAAAACAGCAAATGTTTATTAAATAAATGGTGATCTCACATGAAGAGCTCTTAGATACCTAGACGATTAAGTTGAAAACAAATTTCAGAGGTTTATCTGCTAATAATTTGACAATGATTTGACTTATATGGCTGAAGATAAATGGTAATCATCCAGTCAGTTATAATTTAATAATAACTGCTATTAAATATGTGACACATACAACACGATACAAATACTTGCACATTTAATCCTCACATCCCCATGAAGAAAGTTCTGTTATTATCATCTCAACCACACAGACGGAGAAACCAGAGCTGAAAAGATCTTGCTGGAGATCATGAAGAATGTAAGTTTTGGAGATAAAACCTGAACATCAAGGGAAGTCAGACTGATAAACCTAAGCTAGTAATAACTATAACCTATATTGCAGTTTCCTTCTATTTCTGTTTTAAAGAATGATCATTAGGTAAATGTCAACTAACTTGTTAAGAAAATGATTTAATGACAGCTAATTCAACTCACATAAAATATTTTTGGAAGAGCACAAAAGACTTACTACCCAAATATTTCCAAAGAAGCACAGAAAAGTGAAAAGTAAATTTACTCACTACAGCACTACCTTGTAGTAGTAACATACATCTTTACAATAAAAATCAAAAATAATGGGACTGGCAATCAGTTCTTGTCTTCTTCTGACCCGCCCATTCTCAAATATGGGTGGGCTAAAGTTATAATCATGTAAATTTGTGGTGGGGAGGGGTACAGATGTGGTCTGCAGATGTGACCATAAGCCTCAGTATTCTTTTGGTTCATACTAATTGGGAGATTCCTAGAACCAGATCACTTGGGAGTCCCAGCTAGTCACAGGACTCCGTATTATTGTCACTGATATTTAAGCTGAAGCAGAAAATTGTCACTACATGATAACAAACTGCGTCTGGACAGGGAGAAATTGAATTCAGCAGGGGGATCTCCAGAACTCTGGCTAGGTTAGATGTGGAGATCTGTTCCATCATTACATTAAACTTGCAATAATGACTCCCCACTCTATGTGTTTGAAATATTTTGACTCCATTTCTGTTATGGTGAGGGTTTAACACTTAGTCACCTTTTCTGGGCATTTATCCAAATCTGGTGACATGTTCTACACATATACTTACATCAAGAGAAGAATTGATACTGCTCCTTGAGCCTGAGGTACTAGCAATCCAATGGCCATATCCATTTTCTGGTCCATCCACATTTATGTCTGCCAGGTGCTGCTGCAATGCTTAAGATAAACAAGAAGAAAAAAAAAACAACAGCTCACATATCAACCCCCTTTGGAAAGATTCATTACCAGAGAATGTAATAAACATGTCATAGCTGAATGAAAGAGGATCCAAAGATATAATTACAGGTACCTTTTACTGTACCTCTGTAAAGGAATGAAGGACTCTAGGCTACAGAAAGTCTTTCTCTTCTCCTTCTTCTAAAGTCCTCTGTACAACTACAGTTTTTCATAATTGACCTTAAAGATGACAGTAACTATATATAGATTGATGTTTTCCTCTTTGGAACGGAATCTTTTAAGTATTAAGAGATAATCTCAGGGGCGCCTGGGTGGCTCAGTTTGTTAAGCGTCTGTCTTCGGCTCAGGGCATGATCCCAGGGTCCCAGGACTGAGTCCTGCCCATGGGCTCCCTGTTCAGTGGGGAAGGAGTCTGCTTCTTCCTCCGCCCCTCATCCTGCTTTCATGCTCCCTCTCTTTCTCTTAGATAAAGTCTTTTAAAAAAATAAATAAAAGACTGCTTTTAAGATACTTTTGATAATAAGCTTAATAACCAAGTTCTGTATCATGCTGTCGAAATTCCTACTAAATCACATTGGGGCTAAAGGCTAATATTTGCTTAATACTACTTATTAAAATAACCCCTTTTGTAGATCACGCTGTGTATGAGCCCCAGAGGTTGTTAGTTATCAGGCCATGATATGTAGGAAATCATCATAATCCTTGCTAATATCAACAAGTATCAAAGGAAATAGACCCTAACCTATCAAATTCTAAGTATAACACAAGATTATTTAGATCAGAACATAATCCTTATGAGACTCCTCTCATGATTCAAGCTCATGATTCTATTATTCAACAAATATTAATCCGATTTTACTATTAAAGGTTCTTTATTTCTTAAGTGAAATATATTTGACCTATAACACTGCATAAATTTAAGGTATACAACATGTTTAGTTTATATATTGTAATATGATTTCCATTTCAGCAATAATTAGCACCTTTATCCCATCACATAATTACCATTTCTTTTTTGTGGTGGTAACAATTAAGATTTAGTCTTTCTGCAAGTTTTATTACTATAATACAATATTGTTGTCTATGTTCACTATACTTACAGTACTCCAGGACTTATTTATCTACTAGTCACAAGGTTGTACCCTTAAATAACATCATTTGTAAAAAAAAAAGACAGGCTCTTTTTAATATTTTTACCCTAACCTAATCCTTCATAAATTCTCAAATCTCTGCCTGCAGAGATTTTGGCAATTATTTTACTATCCTGGATTACCGGACATTAGTCTGAAGATTGAAAACATCAGCTTATTTGTTTTATTCCATTCCATTCCATATTTCTTTTAGCACCTAATACTTTCAAGTAGCTCAAAAATGAAATAAGAACATAACAAAAAGGCGAGTATAAAGAGTATTCCTTCTACCCTTGTTTCCCAGGCCTATCTATTTCACCATCTCCATAAAGACAAATCATGTAGATGGTTTTTCACACATCTTTATAAAACTACTTTCTACAGAAACAAGCTCATTAAACATACCTACTGAAATAATCTTCCATTAAATATTTGCTCATTTCAATTGCCTATCATGTTTGCCTGTTTTCTGTATGTCCTGCTTGCCTTGCCTTTTCTGAAAATATAGAATGACTGAATAGAGCGTTTATCCATTAACTAATTTGGTCACTCCAAATCAGGTCTGGTGATATAACTGCCTCTGAAAACTGGAGGCAAAGCGATTAATAAATTAAAACCTTACCCATAAATCCTCCACTGGCGATGCTCACATATTCTTTGTTTTTCTGTAACAAAAAAACAAAACTTAAATTATTCCAAAAGGCAATGTAATTAAAACCTCTCATAGTCCTATACACATTGACAAATGTAACAAAGTTATACATTAAATTTCTAGACGTCTTCGTTTCTTTGACATTTTTGGAAGCTGACAAAAAGATATACACACATTTTCCTTAAATATTGTAAGGTCTGGTGTTTGGGTGGAAAGAAAGGGACAACTTCATCGCTACTAACAAGACTATGATTTTATTTGTATCATAGTTCCAATAAGGTAATAGTCAAACCAAAACCACTTAAATTATATTTGTGGATATAATTAGTTTTTAAAATCTTTAAAAATATGTTGTATCCTTCATAAAAAAGAAATACAAAAACAAATATTAGAGCTAATTATGAATAAGAAATAACAGAATGTTACCATTTTACAAACTACTATAAAAATTAATGGATCTAATAAACAATGGCAAAGAAAGAATAAGACATAAAGAAGAGAGATATTGGGGTGCCTCGGTGGCTCAGTCAGTTAAGTGCCTGCCTTCAGCTCAGGTTGTGATCCCAGGGTCCTGGGATAGAGCCCCATGGCAGGCTCCCTTCTCAGCAGGGAGTCTGCTTCTTGCTCTCCCTCTGTTCCTCCCCATGCTGTGCTCTCTCTAATAAATAAAATCTTAAAAAAAGAGAGAGAGAGAGAGAGATCTGGGCAGTATGTACCTCCTGATGAAAGTTCACACCATCCAGGACTTCCTGTCCCCCACCAAGTCTCTAGATCGAATTACCAACTTAGAGGAAATACCACGGACAGAACCTGATAAACACCGTGTGAACGCAATCAGCAAAATCTAGAATGTGGGAAACTCTTTATAAGACAAAGTAACCAGTTTTTCCAACAAATTAGCAAGGAAAAAAATTAGGAAAGGGAAACTATAAATTAAAAGAGACTTAAAAGATGTCAGCCAAGTGGCGCCTGGGTGGCTCAGTTGGTTAAGCAACTGCCTTCAGCTCAGGTCATGATCTTGGGGTCCTAGGATTGAGACCCATATTGGGCTCCCCCCTGCTCTATGGGGAGCCTGCTTCTCCCTCTCCCTCTGCCTGCCACTCCCCCTGCTTGTGCCCTCTCTCTGTCAAATAAATAAATAAAATCTTTGAAAAAAAATGTCAACCAAGTGCAACATCTTGTTTTGGGTCCTGGGAAAATCAGGGAAACCTGAACAATACTTAGATTCTTAATAATAAAGTATAATAATGTACATCATTATAAAGAGTTTATAGGATTCAATTCTACCTACTTTTGATTTGTTTGAAATTTTCCATGATAAAAGTTAGGGGAAAAATTTCTAAAACCACATCAAGAACTTGAGTTATAAAAAAGAAGTTCACAGTATTTCAAATTCTTGCCATATGACAGGCCTTACAATATATAGTTTATAACAGAGCATTTTTTAAAATAGGACAATTAAATTAAATAAGTAAAATGAGTCTAAGTTGCTATTTTTGCTTTTGTGTAAATTTCTAAAGATCTCTCCTTTAATAAGGTATAAAATTATCTTACCATCCCCTTCCCCCAAATACCGTGTTCATTCACTGATTTTTGTCTTTCGAGGATTCTTTCCTTTAGACTTATTTTCTCAAACCAAATTCCCATTAAAATACAACATGAACAGAAAAGGATCCAAACTGAGTTGCTAGTGCAACTAGCCTATGATCTTCCTGATTCCACAGTTCAGGGTCAAAAAAAATGAAGACTTTAATGTATAAACTATCAAAGAATACCTATAAACAACTATTTTTATAAAAAAAAAGAGCCATCACTGAGTGAAGCTTTGTAGAGAAGACAGAGGAACAGGTCGCATAAAATCACTAATACAAATTAGCTGTGCTGAAGACAACATTCGAACACTAAAAGGAAAGGTGACTGTGTAGTGAATAAATATACGTGTATATTCTATTTCAAAGTAAAGATATTAAAACGAAATACATAGTTACTGTAAAAAATACTAAAGAATGAACAGATATAAAGAGCAACATAACAGAATAATCCAGAAATAGATCCTGATGAATGAGGAATTCAGTGTATTAAAAAGGTGGTATTTCAAATTGATAAGCACAACTGAGTAGCTATCTGGAAAAAAAAATTTTTTTTTGATTCCTATCTCACTTATTATACAAAAATAAATTCCAGACAATTCAAGATCTAAACATAAAAAATAAATCACATAGGTATGTAAGAAAAATCTCAAGAAGTCCTTTCTTGGCAAGACATAAAATCTGTAAGCTGTAAAGAAAAACTACATATAAATTTGACAATGTAGGTAACAGTACAAAATTACCCATAAGAGCTTCTTAAAGGTGATAGCAATAATGAAGCAAAATTGAAAAAATTTGTCAGCATACCTGTAAAAAGTGAGCCAGGACCATGTTCATATACATGTCTTCTTCCTCTCTACCGCTGCCCATAAAACAGAGATGCTCCCCACCAGCGATGGAGCCGGACTCGATGGACTGCTTCTGTGCTTCCAGCAAAGATTTCACCGACTGTGCAAACTCAGATGGATTCTGGAGCATCTAGACAATTTTTTAAAAAACTAAAAATGTGGCAAATGGTATTGGGCATACATTTCCAAATCTGAATTATTCTTCCAGGAAAAAAAAAATTAAATAGCTACCATAAAAACAAAGGAATAAAGGCTCTTATAAATAAAATTGCTGGGATAAGAGAAAAGAAATCTATTTAAAGGTACCTATAATACACTAGAACAAAAGTTGAAGATTCACAGAAAGAGTAAATAAAGAAAATATTCTAAGAAAAAAATGTTTTTGTTATTTCTTAAACAAGATATGGTGTCATAAGGTATCATAACAAGAAAAGTTTAACACTGAGTGGAAGGGTCTATAACTAAAAACAATATATTAAAACAAGGTATATTTTTTAGTTTCCACTTATATGGCAAACAATATTTTCTTAGAAGACAGTCAGAAATAGGAGAACCCATTTTTATCAGCACTACCCTAAGTACTAGAGACAAAAGGATGAAAACTGTTAACCTCTTTTCCTCAAGGAAACAAATATGCCAATAACTACAAAAATTTATTAAAACTCAAGATGGGATCAGGAAGGAGACAAACCATAAGAAACAAACTGAGGGTTGCTGGGAGGTGGGGGGGTAGGGGTGGGGTGGCTGGGTTGTGGACATTGGAGAGGGTTTGTGCTATGGTGAGTGCTATGAAATGTGTAGGCCTGATGATTCACAGACCTATACTCCTGGGGCAAATAATACATTATATATAATTTAAAAAATAATTTTTAAAAATTGTTAAAACTCTTATAATAGGGCTACATAAAAAGCACAGTGAAAATCCAACAGAAAAATGGACAAACCAAAGAAAAGCAGTTTGTAAAACAAAATACAAAGAAACAGTACACTTATAAAAAAATGCTCAACATCACTTATAATTACCACTGTTTTTCACCTGTCATTCTTGTAAAATAAAAAATAATTGGTAACGTTCTATAATGCAACGGTATGAAACAGTCTCATCTACAGCTGTGAAGTGTAAGCTGGTTCAGTCTCTTTAAATGATGATATGGCATTAAAGTAATGTTTTACATACTCACATCCCTCAAACCAACGGTTCTACTTTTAGAAGCCTATTTTACAGAAATATTTGCACAAGTTCACAAAACATGTATAAGTATCTAACTGCAGCATTGTTTACTATAAGAAAACTGAAAATAACCCAAATGTACATCAATTGGACAATACACTACAGTATATTTGTACCATGGTTCACTATACAGTCATTGCCTGGCTGGCTCAGTCAGAGCGTGTAACTCTTTGATTGTGGGGTGGTGAGTTTGAGCCCCATGCTGGGCATAGAGCTTACTTTAAAATGTGGGAATACTAAAAAAAAGAATGTACTAAAATGGAAAGATCTCTAAGAAATAGTTTGCTGAAAAAGCAAATGAACTGTTAAGTGAAAAATCAAGTGAAAAAAGTAAACAAGAAATATATAAATACACATTTAAAGGCCTGGAGGACTTAACAAGCTGGGAATAAATTCTGGAGATATTCTTTTGAGTTTTTTAAGAAATCACTTGAGTGGGGCACCTGGTGGCTCAGTGGGTTAAAGCCTCTGCTTTCGGCTCAGGTCATGATCCCAGTGTCCTGGGATGGAGCCCTGCATCTGGCTCCGTGCTCAGCGGGGAGCCTGCTTCCTCCTCTCTCTCTGCCTGCCTCTCTGCCTACTTGTAATCTCTCTCTCTCTCTCTCTCTCTCTCTCTCTCTCTCTGTCAAATAAAAAAAATAAAAGAAAGAAAAAGAAATCACTTGAGCAAATTTTTAAATAAGCATAAACAAAGGACCATGCAACCCCCTCCTAGGCAAATCAAGGATGAGAAAGGCTCAGGGTTCACTTTCAGGATGCAAACAAGCTTGATCACCTTCCTTACTTAAAGAACCCAAAACTGTCTGAGTTGTTCTACCTCTATTTTCCGTAAGTTTCCTCTCAACACCACCTAAACTCCTCGCTGTCCCCTTTTTCAGATGAGATGGGAAGAAGGGCAGATAGCATGGTCAGCAAAAAGGGTTACACCTCTTTCTGTCTTCTCCATCCCTGAGGCTCTTATAACCCAGAATGGTATAAATGATGTCTATCCCACTCTAAGTACTTCTGACAATATTTAATTATTTAGTTCATCTATTCTTAATTCAAGTGACCCTTGGAAAGCAATTTTAACAAGTGAGCACTGATATCCCAGATACTACTTTCATTAAATATTAGTTTATTATATACATAAGTATTCATGATGGAAAAAAGGCTTATAGTAAAAAGTTTTAAAACAATTACCCAATTATAGTAAGAGCTTATATTTATAGAGTACTTACTAGATGCAAGGCACTATGCTCAGTGCTACATCAGACGACGCACAGTAAGAAGTTCAGAATTTACTGACATAACAATGGTAGGCAATAGTAAGCCACAGTTAACTGTTTACATCTATCCTTTCTCATACCCAAAGAATGTCCTGGTGAAAAGGAAACCTGAAAACAGTACTTTTGTTGTAAGGGCAGAGACCCCTCCTTAAGCAGAAAGAAAATGTCCCTAATCTGGTACATGTATATTTATTTATGAACTAAAGAAAAAAACCTATTTATTCTCTTACTTCATAAAAAATTTTAATTAGCATTTATACTAACCAGATCTGAATCTAAGTGGAAAGCAGTTGATAAGTGCCCAGCATTATACTGTTCTGCAGGACGGCAATCCACCACAAAGAACCGGACTCCCTCCTAAGAGGAAAACAACATTTGACATACTGGAATTTGCCGTGAGGGTCACATTTCACACAACATAATGTTACAATTAGCCTAAGGAGAGGGAACAGATTAAGAAAAAAAAAAAATGGATCTCAAAGAATTAGGAGGAACCAATTAGAAGCAATACAAGAAAATAACCTCAAGATCTTAAATAACTATATTCATTTTCAACTGTTAAAACACTTTATATATACTGTTCTTGAATAGAAAGTCTTAAAATATGTAGCAGAATATCAGTTTGAGCTATAAAACTGTATTAGAATTTAAAATTTTAATGTGTATCATGTTAAATATATATTTAAGAACTACAGTTATAAACACAGATCTATATACAATTACTATTTCTGCAAATAAGACCACAAGTTGCCAGCAATTCAATTCTAAACATCTTGGGGATGAGAGGAAGTTCTGCAATGACAGTATGAACTGAAGAAATTCACATGAGGGTCTTTAAACCAGATTAAAAGTTTTCATTTGCTTTTTTAGCAAGGGGTGCCTGGGTGGCTCAGTCAGTTAAGTGTTTGCCTTTGACTCAGGTCATGATCTTGGCCTGGGGTAGAGCCCCACATCAGGCTCCTTGCTCAGCAGGGAGTCTGCTTTTCCCTCTGCCCCTCCCCAACCTGTGCTCACTCTCTCTCTCTCTCAAATAAATAAAATCTTTAAAAAAAATACAGTTCTAATATGAATAAGGGAGAAATGTTCATTTTTAAAAAGATCTATTATAAAATGCCTATCTTTCCATGCCCATTCTTCTTCCCTCCATCTTGGAAATACATCTTGGAAATACAAGTATTTGGAAATACTTCCAAATACACATACCCATGGTTAACTGTTGCACTACTGGTAGTAAAGAACATATACTGAAAAAACTGGCTCATTAGATTTTTATGAAGATTGCAGTAGACAGAAAATTATGGTATATCCTCAATTCTCCTTTGTTATATGCTCTATGGCATTAGACCATCTAATTCAATTAGCTGTATAATTACCCAGAATTTAACTATTAAATGCTAAATTCACCTTTTTAAGTACTTCTACAATACTCGGTTGCTTCGTTAAAAATATGAAAAAAGATTTGGCAATTTATAATTGCCAAAGAATAACTGCCAAGAATAATTATTGACAACTAAAACAACAACACATGAGCTGGCAGTTTAAAACAAGCACATAGATTAAACACATTAATCATTCAAAAAAGCAAAACAGCTACATTGTTGCAGTAAGTTAATTTTGTGGGAATCTACAAACAGGGAGGAAATGTTGGTTCCTTGCATTTAAAAGGGGCATTCCTCTGACAAACTGTGGGTTTTCTTTATTTACCCCTTGAAGCTGATTTGCTTGAAGGATCTCTGACACCGAGATGGCCAGACAAAGAGCCTGGCTCAGATCTGCATCATCATCCTTAATTCCCAACAAAGTACTACCAAATAGATGGTGATTATCCTGTTTCAAGAGAAATTTTTAAAATATCACAAAGAAAAACAAAATTAATCTTTCTTCCAAAAAATATTCTTAATAAACCATGATGAAAGGTAAAATAATTATTTAACACTCTTGAGTCATGTAACTTTTAAAACTTAGTATTATATCATCTCAAATATTGCCATAAAGGCTACAAAAAGGCTATATACAAAGTCCCTGTCACAGTTCACACAAAATAAAAGACTACAAAAAAATAAAACATTCTACATTGCTATTTTCTATATCACCCATAGTTAAATATTGAATTTTAAAAATGGTTAATTTTTCATATTTTAACATAATAAAAACAAAAATAAAGCAAAAATTTTGTAATACACTGATCTACAGCCTGATTTAATTAGCAACTGCTAGTATAGGTTATTTACTATGTCTGAAGAATAAAAGCTGTTCCTCTTAAAAGACTGAAAAGAGTAAGACTTCTTTTTCATTCAGTATCCTAAACCACTACCCCATCATCTGACTTGTCTGACATTGTTAGGAACTGAGGTGGTCTACATAAGGCAATTATTAAAAGAGCTGAAATCAGTCTCTAGAAACTAATCTCTTTTTTAATTAGTTTCAGGGGAAATGTTTTTAAAAGGTTTCTCCTGTCTGCTTTCTGAAACGTATTACACTGAACATAATTTAACCTCATCTTGATGTTTCAGTAACATAACCACCAACTAGCAATCATTATCACAGACTGACTTAAAAAAAATAAATAAAAGATTATAATGCGCTTATGGGCACCTGAGGTCACAGACAAATCCATTTACTTTACAAATGGTACTTCTGTGCCTCCTCCACTATTAGCTTTTGCTTCTTGGAGTTTTACTTTCTAGGAGCTCACACCACTCATGTTTCTAATCTAGTGTCCTTTCACTTTAAAGCACTTGAGAAAAGTTCTAAGTCTCTATGCAGCTAAGGGACCCCTTTAGGACATGAGACAGCTCTGGATCATTAAAATTGCACAAAGCTGAACTCCAAATGAAGGAAGCATAATTATACATCCTCCATCTGATTTTTCAAATTTTAAAGTCAAAAAAGCACTAACAAGAACTATCTCAATTTTCTCATGATCAGAAGTAACTAATAATCAGAGAAGAAACAAAATAGTTGCTAGCACATCTATATACTATCTTTTTAAATTTGTCTGTTCCTCTAGTAGGAAGATTATTTACAGTTGAAAAATCACACAAAACTGCACACATAAAAAGAAAGAAAAGAGTGACAACCTAGAGTATTTTAACTGAAGTGGACACAACACAAACAATAAAACAATGTACAAAATGCAAAATACTGAAGCTGGTAATTTCTTGTCTTCTACCTTCCTAAAAGAAGCTGGTGTTTTACTGCAATAATACTGAGCCAGAGAGAAAAGATCTTCTATATCTTCTAGATTCAAACTGGATGGAGTATTTTCCAAGAACTCTGAAAAAGGATTATAGATATGAGAACATTTAAAAAATTGTGATTAATACAATCATGAACATTATTTATACATCAAAGCTAGAATATCTTCAACATAATAAAAACTACATAAATGGGATCTTAACAGCGATGCCTTTAAAACTGAGGAGAAGCAGAGTTCCTCAAAAGAGCTGAAACTGTTGGGCGCCTGGGTGGCTCAGTGGGTTAAAGCCTCTGCTTTCGGCCCAGGTCATGATCTCAGGGTCCTGGGATCGAAGCCCGCATCGGGCTCTCTGCTTGGCAGGGAGCCTGCTTCCCCCTCTCTCTCTCTCTGCCTGCCTCTCTGCCTCCTTGTGATCTCTCTCCCGCTGTGAAATAAATAAATAAATAATCTTAAAAAAAAAAAAAAAAAAGAGCTGAAACTGTTAATGCAATTCCGCCGTTCGTGAAAGGTTCAGTTCAGGTAATCAAATCAAATTCATTAGTCTTGATGGCAGTACTGTGATTTATTTAACACATAATAAGTGCCAGGGTCCCTGGAAATAAAGAATGACTAAGAAATAGTTCCTAAGGAACTCCATCTTGTGTGAGAAATGTAAAAATCAATCATAATGTGGCAAGATAAACACTATAATACAAATAGTACAAAGTGGCAGGCAACATAGAGAGGAAGTAACTTAATCTGTGTGAATGCTAGAATGGGGAGAACCCAAAAGAACCAAATTTCCAGAACAGAAATAACTGAAATCTGAGTACTCAAAGGTAAATTAAGGAAGAAGGAAGGGAAGAGGGGAGAGAGAGGACGGCATCTGATATGAACAATGAAATCAAAGTAACAGTATATGAAAAGGAATTGAAAGAGTGAAAAAACATGGAAGAAATGAACGAGGATGGCAAAATTGAAGGAAAATAGTCTTTATGGTTTGCACCTGCAATGTGTATGTGCTGAATGATACCTCAGAGTTCTATAGAATAATCTTTTAAACTTAAAGAGGAAGAACCTGAGTTTTAGAAAATAAAGTGACTTGAAATATTTTCTCTACACTAAGTGATACTTACGGATAACGTCTTCTTTGCTGTCTGACTCTTGTGCTAAAATAACTTCTCTATAAAAGAGAAACAAATGAATTTGAGTTAAATATTAACAGAGCACCTTGAGAACAGAAAGGAGAAAAATCTAAGTAACTTGATACTTACTTTGCATTAACAAGGATTATTAACATTAAGAAATAAATAAAAAATGGATCTGCTTGTTGTAGATATCCATCCCATATTGCCTGAGTGACTTCAATGGAACAGTAACATGCAAAAAGGCTTCCAAGCTGTAATCAGGAAATGAAATGAGACATAAACCACTGGAAATGACCTGTTCTTTTAAAAGTATGAAAGCATATGTGTAAGTAACATTATATCAAATTATCCGCACCTGATTCTTAATGTGTAGCTTAATTTTACTGTATGTAATGCAAAGGCAGACTATATGGATTCAAGGCACAATGAAGCCACTTACTAGCTGTGTAAATTAAGGCACATTACTTAACCTCTAAAGCTTCTATTTTTACTTCTTAAGGAAAAAAAAGGGAATACTGCTACTCTTCTTCTACCATTGTTGGGAAGAGAGAGATAATTAACCTAGAGTAACTAAAGTAACCTGCACCTACCTGCCATAGCAAAATAACTAGCAAAACTACCACTATAAGGGTAAGTAGCACAATTATGAAACTCAGTGATATTTTTAAAGTATTCAATTTTCATTAGATAAAGAAACAATTCCATCTACAGGTTAAAGTTTAAAATGGCTAATGGGACCATACCCATTAGTGCATATTTCAGTAGTAAACTACTGTCACATATCCTTTATTCATTATCACTTATTTTAAATATTCTCATAACAGGCCTTCAAAGTTGACATTTTTTCTCGCCAGTTTATAGGTGAGGAAAAAGACTGGTATTAAATAACCTTTCCAAGCTCACAGAGATGGTGAGTGGTAGTGTTTGTACTAGAAAGATGACCTGATATTCCACAGCCAGCTAACTGCCGTTATACTTGACAACAAAGTTTTCAAAGTATATAATGATACTAATGTTTTCTGTTGTTTTAAAAATTACTATTACAAATAAGATTACTATTACAAATACCAAAGATATAAATACAAAGAGAATCACAAGATATGATCATCATTAAACTCATGTAACCAAACTACAGCTATCACTGCACTGTTCACAGTTACAGGTCCTCAGTGAGGTTTAGGAATTGGTTTTAACAGTTTCATCTTATGATTAAGAAAAAAAAACTCTATTCCATAGACATGATACTCGTAGCAAGAGCAAACCATTTGGGGCACTGACTGAAGACAGGACAGTTGTTTTAGTACTTAGTTAAAAATCTGCTACCAGCACTGAGGACTGAGCACTTAGATCTGGCAAGAGAAATGGCAGAAGTGACAGGAGAGACCTCTGTTAGATGTCAGAATGCTTAAAAGAAATAGTTTCTTACTTCAACACAAATAAGTACATTGAATGGCAACACATGTATCTCAGAGAAATCATAATTTTACAGGTATTTTATTATTTTAACTCACAGCAATGAGACTGTGGCTGAGAACTAAAGAGTAGGCTGCTGTAGTTTGAGATTTAATATGTCAGAGTGGAAACCAGTTAGAATTCTCTAAGTACCATTTCTTTTTTTTTTTTTTTAATTTTATTTTTATTCTTTGCCCAAGGGGTACAGGTCTGTGAATCATCAGGCTTACATCTTTCACAGCATTACTAAGTACCATTTCTTGATTGTTTACTTATCCCATCACCCTCTAAGTATTATTATTATTATTATTATTCCCATTTTACAGATAAAGAAATTGAGGCTCAGAGCCTAAGTGTCTTAAATCACAGTGAATGAGTGGCAGAAAGGAATCCTTTCTGAAGAAAAGTTAGGTTAAGACATAATCAAGGAATATGTTTAATTACTGAATATATAGTCTTCTAGCACCCAATCACTATTTTATAAAAATCATCAAGTTAATCTAGAACAGAGGTTCTCAAGCCTAGTCTAAGGAGTCCTAGAAGTCCCCAAGAGTATTTAAAGGGGAATCCCTGAGGTCAAACTATTTTCTTAATAATATGTAAACTTTAATTGCCTTTTTCATACTCATTTTCTCACAAGTGAACAATATTTTTCCAAAGGGTATGTGGACTGTAGTATCATCACAGAATGAATAAAGAAGCAGATATGAGAATCTACCTACCTGTGATCTAACCAAATATTGAGATTCACAAAAATATAAAACAATGCCACTATTCTCACTAATTCTCTTTTGGAAAATACAGTTATTTTGCATTAGAAAAACAGGCCATTTATGTTAACATGTAATAGATTTACCACTACTTCTAAATGAATTAAGATTTTAAATATCTTAGTTTTAATTTCTAACCAACATCATCTATGGATCCTCAGTAGATACTGAGTATAAGAGGTCCTGACACCAAAAGGTCAGAAAACCACTGACCTAGAATAATAAAACTTCCCACTGAAAATAAAATATAGCATAACAGAGCTGAGATGTATTTTATATTCTTTTATATTGATCATTTGACAATCGTAAAACATTTTCCTTATGATTAGATATCAATTATTATACACACCATCAACAATTTAATCATACAAAGTTTTAAAGTGAACTGATACATATCACATATTTACATATTATATGCACATATTTGCACATACTGTATATAGCTATCTCACATATATACAGCAAATACATATGTAATATATGTGAGATGTATGTAAAACAACAAAAGGCTAAACTTCATTTTAAATACTGTGAAGACAGTTAAGAGCTAAAAAACCCATTTTTGAAGTGCCAAAAATTTTACTCCTTTGGTTTAAGCAGTAATGGTCTATAATTTAGTACTTCTCTTTCTCTTCCTTGGAAAAAGAAAAAGCCTAACTATACTTTAATAGAAAGCTATTTTTCATTAAGTGTTCCTACTTTCACTTTATTACCCAGTTGAGTGCATAGGAGTCTGGAGTAATTTTCTTTGTATCAAGAAAAGAACAAAGCTCAGGCTCATGGTACTGGATGAGTAATCGGAAAAGATGAAATGGTCTTCCCTTCAGAGAACAATCCCTAAAAGAGAAGAGAAGCAAGATTTTTAGATTAATGGGTCAGGAATGGTTATATTAGTAACCAGTCCTCCTGCAATACCCACCTCCTCCCTCCACCCCAAAACACCTGATCATCACAGCATTCATAACAAGCCTATCTGATACAATCAGGTTCAAAACACCTAATATACTTGACAGAAAGTTTGTAGAAACAGCAGGTCTACAGCCAACTCTAGGGAGATTCTCTCCAGGTAAACCCAGGTAGCACTCAAATGAAAGGACTGCAGGGACCACTGAAAACAGCAGCAACATTTCGGTCATTTTGATAACTTCTGGAGCCCAAAAGGGTATCTATAGAATGCTAAAGAAGTCCAGCCCTCTTCTTCCCTACCAAATAAGAGGAAACTCCTAGAAAGGCTTAGGGTTAGCCCCACAGTTAACATAGTCAAGTAGGGATGTCCTCTAACAAAGGCAGAAGTGTGAAATGGCCACAGGTGAACAAAACACTGGACCAGAGCCTTAGAAGCTGTTGAAGTGGCCTGTGTACTAGTGATTAGAATGAGTTCCAAGAGGTACAAAACACTTTATGGAGAAAGTGTACTACTTCTTTCCTTCTTCCCTTGTGTCTAATGAATCAATAAAAATGTAAACAGCTCAAAGTACAGGCCACCTCAATAAAAATCAGTATTTATTGAGAAAATACCATGTGCCAGACACTGTAACAGGCACTCTTCAAAATTATCTAATTTTATCCTTCAAAGCAACCCTATGAAATAGTTACTATTTTTCCCCTCATTTTACAGATGAGAAAACTGAGGCTTAGTTGTGGGTACGTAGCTCACCCAAGGTCACATAGTTAAGAAGTCAGGTAACACCTCTACACAGAAACTGCATTAAACTACCATGCCATACTACTCTTCACTATACATCATTTGGTATTTCAACAAGTGGTATTTTGGTATGGGTCCAGTCACTAAAAAAAAAAACAAACAACAAATTGTAGGGTGCCTGGGTGGCTCAGTGGGTTAAAGCCTCTGCCTTCGGCTCAGGCCATGACCTCAGGGTCCTGGGATCGAGGCCCACATCGGGCTCTCTGCTCGGCAGAGAGCCTGCTTCCTCCTCTCTCTCTGCCTGCCTCTCTGCCTACTTGTGATCTCTCTCTCTCTCTCTGTCAAATAAATAAATAAATAAATAAATAAATAAATAAATAAAATAAAAATTGTAAAGAAACTGAAATAAAGTAAAAGCCTCCATGTGAAAAAGCTAACGAAATGAATATTACAGTTTTGACATAAAGCATTCTGATAAAGAATGCTGTCAAATGCTATTTAAGTGGGAATACTGAAAAATAATTTCTATAAAACCAAGATCTGAGATGAATGCCAGGATTTGATATGAACCTTTACCTACCATTTTTTGATATTATAAACGACAGGGAAGTTTTGTAAAGAAAGCCCTAGGTTATTAATTCAGATGCCCAGAGACAGAAATAGATTCAAGCTGGCAAGATTACCCCCTACTTTGTCTGAATAAATCTCCCCATTCTATAAATGCAAGGCAATTGACTGCTAAGGCAAAACACAGAAACAGACATTAAGTTGTGTAGGGACATAAAAATGTAGAAACAATTGCCAGTTTGTGTCCCTAGCAGGATCTCTCAGGGAATCAGCCACTGCAACAGCATCTATTCATTTAATAGCTGTGTACTATTACCACAAGGCACCGTGCTTGACAGGATTCTACACATTATACTGAATCTGTAATAAGAAGATATATTACAATGGAGTTCTTCTAGTAGCATTTTGTGGGGATGTGTTCTATCCAGGGGCATTAACGCTGACCCTGGCTGGTGTGTTGTATTACAGGTAAAACTCAGAAAGTAACTGGAAGAACCTAACAAGACGTGTATTACACAATTCAACACAAATCTGCCTCCCCCACTGCTACTACCTATCACCACCAATATCCTCTAGAGAAAAAGTTGGAAGGAACATCATGCCCCTTGCTATCACTAGCTCTGTTACACTGAATGGTGGTAAAATGTAAGCTAAAATATAAGTAGTTGAGAGACTTAGTATGACTCATAAAAATATGAAATCCAGACTCAGCTCTACTATGACTGTAGTAGGCCTGTCTCTTGGCATCTCTGGGTCTGTTTTATTTACATGAAGCACTATGGCTTCAAGGAAGCCCAGAAGTTCTTTACTGCTTGTACATTAGAACACCTGGGGAGTTTTTAAAAAAAATATGCCTAGGCTGTATCTCATCTACTCACAGTTGAAATTTCAAGGACCCACATGTTTTAAAAGTTCTTTGGCTAAACAGACATTTCCCCAAAGAAGATATACAAACTGCCAATAAGCACATGAAAGATGCTAAACATCATTGACTGTCAGGGAAATGCAAAGCAAAACCATAAAGAGATACCAATTCACACTCATTACTTTAGATACAATAATTTTTTTTTTATTTGACAGAGAGAAACACAGAGAAGGAACAAGCAGGGGAAGTGAGAGAGGGAGAAGCAGGCTTTCTGCTGAGCAGGGAGCCTGACATGGGACTCGATCCCAGGACCCCGGGTTCATGACCTGAGTTGAAGGCAGACACTTAACGACTAAGCTACCCAGGTACCCCACAATAATTTTCTTTTTAAATGATGACAGGAATGAAGAAAAACTGGGATCTTCATTCACTACTGATGGGAATGTAAAATGATACAGTTGTGGAAAAGGCTGGCAATTCTTCAAAAGGTAAAACATATAGTCACCATATAATTCAGCAATTCTACTTCTCTGTACATACCCAAGAGAAATGAATTATGTGTCCACACAAAAACTTGTACACAAATATTCACAGCACATATTTGTAAGAGCCAAAAAGTGAAAAATAATCCCAATGTCCATAAACTATTGTAAATAAAATGTGTAAACAGATAAATAAATAAAGTAAATAAGATGTGGTACATGCATGCAATGCACACAAATCCACAGAGACAGAAAGGTTAGTGGTTGCCTGGGGCTAAGAGTGTTGGGGGAAAATGGAGAGAGGACTAATAATGGGAATAGGGTTCCTTTATGGAGAGATGAAAATGTTCTAAAAATGACTGTGGTTACGGTGGCACAACTCTGTGACTATGCTAAAAACCAATGTATTGTACACACAAAACGGATGCATTTTGTATGTATATAGTATCTTAAACTATTAAAGAAAAAGTTCTTCAGTTGATTCTAACAAGCAACCAGGGTGAAGAACTCTATTAAAGCATAGATGTCCATCCAAACTTAGGTTCGAATCTTGACTCAAACATATACCAGAAGTGTGATCCTGAGTAGGCCTTTAATCTCTTTTTGCCTCAGTTTTTGTGGTTGTAAATCAGGGATACCTACCCTTTAGAGGCCATTGTTTAAATGAAAAAACACACAAAATACCTGCATTTAGTATAATGTGTATCACAGAAAGCAGTAAAAAATATAGTAGTCATTTAACTATCAAGCTCCAGAATAGTAGATCTCTACTTTGATTACATATTGGTTACACATTGCAGTCAGTTGAGAAGCTCTGAAAAAACAACGATGCCTGGATGTCCTCCTCAGAGATTTGATAATCAGGTACACAAAAAGGCATCAGGATTTTTCAGAGCTCCCTCAATGATTCCAATGTACATCCAAGGTTCACTGTGCAGCCAAACCACTGGTCTAGATTATGTCAAAAGTTCTTTTTGGCTCCGAAATCCTGACTACCTGATCCATAGCACTGGGAGTACAAGAATTCTTTCTGCCCTCATGAATGCAGCCCCTGTATTCCCTCCCCACTGCCCCCCAATCCCACCACTACTACAACTATCTAAACATCTACAGCCTAAGTGTCACTTGCCCAAGAAAGCCATCTCTGACCTCCAGGGCAAATTAGGTCACTCCCATTAAATATTCCCATAGCATTCTAGGGGCACCTGGGTGGCTCAATCAGTTAAGTGTCCAACTCTTGATTTCGGCTCATGTCATGATCTTAGGGTTGCTGAGATCAAGCCCTGTGTCAGGCTCCAGCATGGAGATTATCTCTCTCCCCGTCTCCCTCTGCCTCTCCCACAGAAAAAAAAAATTCCCACGGCATTCTATATTTCATCTTCCTAACACTCAGCATACTTCTCATTACTTGTTTAATGCCTGCATATCAAAGATTACATTCCAAGCTGTAATGCCAGCACCTCACTTAAGGAGAAGCACTCCAAAAATTTTACTTTCCATGTAGACATTATAATGTTATTTTTATCTTATAAGGAAAGAAATTAAAATAAGGATATTACCAAAAAATTGGCATAAACTCTACAAGCATAAATTCTTAACTAAAGAATCCTTTAAAATGTCTATAACCACAAAAATAAAGTCAAATAACTATTAAGACTCAAACAACCCTAAAAATTACTTGAACCTCTTACTTTACCACCGAAGTAAATCTTACAACTTTAATTCAAAGCAAACTAGGCCTTTATTCATTTTCTTAAAACTGGAATAACTAAATCATATCTTACCTGGGAATGTACTTATTCATGATAGCATAAAAGCAGTTGTATAAATCACTGCGTGGCAGCTGAAGATGCACCAACGGTTTCAATAGATGTATCCAGCTAAGGGACGTGCTGTATTTAATGTTACGTGATTTACAGTAAAAGGTAATTACAGATTCAATATCCAAAAGTAATTCTGTTGCCTTCTCTTCTGGCACTGAAAGCTGTTCTAGAAAATAAGTGTCAAAATTAAGTTACCAAGGGCCTGTTAAAGACTCCATTATTGCACATAACACTTGTTTACAAACATATGGCACTATCTTAGTGTATCTGAGCATGACAAGGACAAAATAAAACTACATGAAAGCACATGTTTCCTTATACTTACCCAGTATTTACTAGCTATTCAATATTTACTAACTCAGCTTAATAATATTAACTTGACCTATGCATATGTTAAACATAAGAATGGATAATCTGAAGTAGAGAGGTAGGAAAGACAGGCTTAACCCATATTCTTGGAAAGCAAAAAGGTTTTTTCTAAGTAATAGATTATCATCTACCCCATGATGGGAAGCTGCCTCTAGAGCTTTGTCAGGGAAGGTGATCCATTCTCTACCACCAAATTCTCTTTTCTTCACACACACCAGCAATAATGTTTCTGTTGTGGTTAGTACACAAAAGCCTATCTAATCAAAACTTAACTAAAATGTGATGAAAAGAGAAATAGAAAGACACCAAAGACTGTAGATGAATTTAAAAATATAAACTAAGTTCATTTAATCTTGAAAAAGGCCTTTGGAGTGATTAGAAACCTTTCACCCATGACTTACAACAGGTTTTTCATAGTAGATCATTACCTAGGATGTATAAATAAACTTTTGGAACATAGAACCCTTTAATGTTGAGACTATATACGATCATACAGATCTTTACACAAAAAACAATTTTAAAACTGTAACGGTATCTGAAGAACTGAACATATAATTTTAAAAGAAAACCCTAAAAATTGGACTCTCTCTTAAAAATACTTAATGAGAATTAAGCATCACTTAATGAGAATCACTTCCCATCACTTAATGAGAATTTCAAGAGAAGTTCTAATACTATTACTTAATGAGCATCACTTAATGAGAATTTCAAGAGAAGTTCTAATACTATTTACTAGCCCTTCACAAATATAACATACCCCAAATTATAACAAGATGATTCTAACAGAGTTACTTCTCTACTTCAAAATATTATTTTCAAAATTTTCACTGTTTGAAAACAATTATTAAACTTACCAATAAACTCAAGACAATCTTTGTGAATAGCATTCTGTTCTGGCAAGTCTAAAATACCATCCCATGATGCCAAACTATCGCCTTTTCCTGCAACATTTAGAGCAATCTGGAAGAAAGATAAAAGCAACTAGCTTCATATGCCATTTCCCATTCTTGGAAAAAATGCTGTACTAATGGAAAGTCCTGAATTTGGAAATAAATAATAATGCACACTTCTAAGATTACAAAGTAATATATTTATGCTCCACCAAATGCTGGTCCCTTATGTCACATCACAATGAACACAATTATTTTACATCTTCCTACATTAAATTTTACTTCATATCAATCCAATGAATAGCATATATAAATTCATTTCAAGCAAACAACATCACTGCTATAGACTGAATGTTTGTGTCTCCTGACCACAAAATTCACTGTTGAAACCTAATCCCCAGTACGATGTTATTTAGAAGTGAGGCCTTTGGGAGGCGATTAGGTCATGAGGGTGCAGCCCTCATAATGGAATTAGTATCCTTACAAAAGAGACCCCAGAAAGAGCCCCAGTCCTTTCAGACATGTGAGGACGCATTAACGATTCACTATTTTTTTTTTTGGTTTAATGATATTATGGTTATTTTAAAAGTCTTTATCTTTTAGACTTTCATAGTAAAGTACTTTAGTATGCTACCAAGGATTTGCTTTAAAATAATCCAGTGGGTGGAGTGGGGAGGAAAAGATGGAGATGCTAATCAAACAAGATTGGCCAAATGTTAACAGTTAAAGCTAGTGATAGGTCATGGGGGTTCATTATACAAGTCTCTATTTTTGTATTTTAAATTTCTATAATAAAACATTCAGAATTCTATATATAGTTATAATTCCATTTGTTACATATATATGTGCAGAGAAGAAAAAATAAAAAGATATATACCAAGACATAATTATGTGTTTTACCTATAGGTGACAGTAGATGATTTTTACCTTACCCTATGCTTATATGTTTTAACAAAGATGAGTATTTCTTCTGCAATCATAACAAAATCTTAATTTAAAACTTAAAAATGATAATACACATGCACTGGAGAACATTGAAAAGGAAAATAAAGCACAGTAAAATATCTTGTAATTCCAATACCCAGAGAGACCTATATCCCCTCCCCACCTTTTCTTTAACATGGCTGAGGTAATTCTAGCTGCAATTATAAATCCTATTTTACTCACTGGCTGCACTGTCCCATTTCATTAAACAATCTTCATAAACATCATGTCTAATAACTACAAAAGAAAAACACTGTCTTTCAAAACCTAAATTATTAAATAACCAAATATGAGAGAAACACACATTTTAGTAAGTTGTTCTGTTCGATAAATTATTGAGATGCAGCATGCTCATAAGATGATGAAGTTTTCTACAACTTAAACCAGTGAACATAAAAATTCTCAAATGTTATTCCTAAGTGATTACATTTTGTTTTAGTTTCCAGTTACCTTCCAAACTTTGGCCCTCAGATCAGCAGGCAGTGGTCTCCCTTGAATTATATTTCTCAAAGTTTCAAGATCACAACCTCCTGCTTCCAGAGCTTCTTCAAGATCTTTTTCCCTAAAAAACAAGTCCTTAATAGATCAATTTTACTTCTTATTTTTTCTTATTTAAGATTCATTTGTAAGCATGGCCTGTTAAAGGTTGTATCTACGAAAAGGTTCTCAGCAGCCAAAACATAATGCCACGGCATACACAGCATTTTGTCTGCTTGAAAGGGAATCTCAGGTTGCATGCAATTTACTCTGTTTTGCATTTAGTTCCAACAAGCTTAGTTATGTTTTCTAAGATTAAAGAAATTGACAAAGAGAAGACAGGGCAAGTAAGCTGACAGCACCGAAGAAAAGTCACAGTAATAGTGCTATTCGTGGTAGTAGTAATGACTAAAACTTTATATAGCACTATCTTTGAACCAGGCACTGTTCCAAACTCTTGTGCCAGTGTTTCTTTAATTCTCACAACAACCCTATGAAGTAACCACAATCACCACGGGTCCCAGTTTACATATGCAGAAAGTGAGGCAAAGAGGAGGTATACAGCTTATGATCTTTCATAAGAAAGTAAGTACTAGAGCCAAGATTCAAACTTTAACAGTTGGGTTCCAGAAATTATGCACCTAATATTATGCTAAACAGTGGCAAGGAGGAGAAATCATAAAATTCAACCAAGAATTCAAAGCACTGCAATATGGGAATACTTAGTACATAAGTTATACAAATACCATGCCCAGAGCAGTGCCTGGCTTACAGTATCCAATTAATGTTTACAGGAACAAAAAAACTCTAATGGCATCACTGTATTATATATTAAAGCAAAACAATACAACATCACCAAGTAAATCATCAAGCAGTTATGCTCAGTCTACTATGTTTAAAGAGAAAATTAAATGCAAAATAGTTTGTATACAGTTAAAAAGAATACATTAAAAAAAACTTTCACAAATGTTATGAATAAATTTTTAGCCATGAAATAGCCACTTAAAATAACTAATTCCCTCAGAATTCTCAAAAGCTGAAGTTTCACTCTTTATAATTTTAATATACAACACGTAAAAAAATCTATACAAATAAAAATCCACAACTTGGCCAGGCAATTTCTAAAATTCTTTAAAGCAGCCCAAAAGGCAGTCTCCTACTATAATCAGGAAACCAAGATTTTGTCACATTTTTGTGTGCATAGGTGGTTTTGAGAAAAATAATTTACTCCCATTCCACATTCTCTCAATAAGACAATGTAAATTTCCACTACTGATAGGATTCCAAAAATATTAGTTTAAATGTATAAATTTTTTTAAAAGATTTATTTCTTTGACAGACAGGGAACATAAGCAAGGGGAGCAGCAGGCAGAGGGAGAGGGAGAAGCAGACTCCCCACTGAGCAGGGAGTCTGATACGGGACTGGATCCCAGAACCCTGGGATCATGACCTGAGCCGAAGGCAGATTCTTAACCGAATGAGCCACCCAGGCACCCCTAAAAGTGTAAGTTTACTAAAGTGTGCCCTCTTAAAAGGAAGCAATTAAATGAAAATGTAATCACTTGGGATCATATTCAACACAAATGTAGTGATCAAACTTGAGAGCTCTCTTAACAAAGCTACTACAAATTCATAAGAACAAGAAGATAACTAGTAACCACACAAGAAACATTCTGTTCTTTTGCTATATGGTCACCAAAGTGTTGGAGGAAAAAATGAGGGAAAGAGATTTCAAGCCTATTGTTGAGAAATGGTTCAGGCCTATAGTTAATGAACAATAGGTTTTACCTATGATCTTCTGGCCAAAATGTATGAGAGACCCTGTTAGAATCTGAAAGATTGTCTGTAACCATGAAACAAAGAAAATGAATAAATTTCATATTTTCAATGATTAAGTATGTAAATGAACTGAAAACACCATTGCATGAGATGAAATTCTTCTACCAAATAAATTTTTTAGTGCAAAAATCCTTGGTTTCTTTTTGAAGTAACTTTGCCAAATCCCTTACTATTCCAGACAACAAAGTCAGTATTTTAGGGCAAAATGCCCAACCCTCAACATATTTTTTAAATCATAATAATGTACAAGCACATCCCTGTTGATACAGCTGCTGTTGGATTCTTTGATGCTGCCCCCAGGGAACCACAAACGTGGTCTCCAGCAGTACAACTATGAGCAAGAAGCCAGAAAATGCTCCAACTTAAGTAGTAAAAGGAATTTCTCACAAACTAAATAATTAAAAGTAACATTATCTTCTTAACAAGGTATTCAAAAGTTCAGTTAATCAGACCTTCAACATTACAAATGGACTTGTAAAAGTAGGAAAAGAGTTGAAAATAGTGAAGTTAAATAATTCGTGTAAGGCTCAAATTCCTATCAAGAGATAGGAACTTTACGGCACTTAGCTCTCAAACAGAATTTTTCTTCCCCTAAACCAAGTTTCCTTCTACTTTTGAATAAGCAATACCTAACATTCAAAAGCAAGACACAGGGCGCCTGGGTGGCTCAGTGGGTTAAGGCCTCTGCTTTCGGCTCAGGTCATGATCTCAGCGTCCTGGGATCGAGGCCCGCATCGGGCTCTCTGCTTGGCGGGGAGCCTGCTTCCTCCTCTCCCTGCCTCTCTGCCTATTTGTAGTCTCTCTTTCTGTGTCAAATAAATAAATAAAATCTTTAAAAAAAACAAAAAACAAAAGCAAGACACATGTCTGGTGGAGTATAATTGGGTGGGTTATGGTTTTTTAAATCTTCTTTGGTGACGGTGGCTTCTTACTGACCTCACAAGCTAAAGATTGGTAGAAATGTACTGCACACTCAGGCAGGTCCTAAAATAGAAAAGTACAGGCCTTGTCCATTCATCCTAGTTAAGTCTGAAAAATAATTGTCTACTTTGCTCAGAAGGTTCATGGCAAAACAAATAAAAAGCTTTGGGGTTGCAAAGTAAGAGAAATGCATCGCTTCCCGGTTCTGTGACACTGAAACTGTATTTGTTAGTATAATACTTACAGGTTACTGCTGATGATCTATCAATGACATATTTCCAAAACCTAAATAGAACATAACAGAATATCCCCTCACCTGATGTTCTGTGGCAAAATCACCTAATCTAAGCATTATAACCCACACGTTGTTTTAGAATTATAGCAAGGCAAACAATATGACTACATTCATACGAAGTTAGTTTAATGCTTATTCAGGCTAGCAACTGAGTAAGATTTTTCTTCTTCAGCCAAATGGTAACCTCTAGCATATGGAAGCATTTGCATAATGCAAGTTAAGAAGACATGGGGGGGGACATGAATTTTCAAGCACTACCAAATTAAATATGGATTCTAAATACTTCTAGGATTAATAAATTTGAAATTCTGTACATAATTGTTTTATGAATAAGCCATAAAACAAATCCACTTGAAATTATAATTTTTAAAAGCAACTAAATTATATGTGCTGTGTTCTTAAAAGTTAAGGAGTCATAGAAAACTGCCACTGGGCCAGGGGCTGTATATTACACTTTTTTTTTTAAGATTTCATTTATTTATTGAAAAGAGAGAAAGCACAAGCGGGGGATGCGGAGTCAGACAAAAGGGAGAAGCAGACTCCCCACTCCCCCCTGCTTAGCAGGGAACCTGATGTGGAGCTTGATCCCAGGATCCTGAGATCTTGGCCTGAGCTGAAGTCAGATGCTTAACAGCTTCCCAGGTCCCCCTACACTATTGTTTTTCCCCTAACCATATTCAAAGAACTTCTTTTCCCTATAATTTCAAAAATTGATGAAAACTTTAATTGTACAAACTCCAAACAAGAGATGAAAACAAGACTTAGTTCATCTCTCTCTTTTTTTAACGTATATCTTCTGCACTCGAACTCCAGATCCATTTATCAACCATTGTCCAATCCTCGCCACCCTGCTCCCAGCCTCTGACAACCACTTATTTACTTTCTGTCTCAAGACATTTACCTATTCTGAACATTTTACTTTTTAAAGTTTATTCATTTTTAAGTAATTTCTACACCCAACATGGGGCCCCATGATCATGACCCCAAGATCAAGAGTTGCATGCTATGCTCTCCCAATTAAGCCAACCAGTACCCCAATTCTGGACATTTTACATATGGAATCTGATTTATGTGGTCTTTGTGTTTGGTTTATTTCACTTACCATGTTTTCAAAGTCTATCTTTAGCATGTTTTAGCATGTATCAGTACATGATTTTTATTGCCAAATAACATTGTACTACATGTATATACATTTTTTTAAACTTTTTTTGCTGGGGGGGGGGGTGGCACAAGAGTGAGCATGCATAAGCCTGAGCGTGCACACAGTGGGATAGTTGGGGGCGGGGGGGAGAATCCCAAACAGGCTCCACCCCTAGCTTGGGGCTTGGTCTCAGGATTCTGAGATCAAGACCTGAGGCAAAATCAAGAGTTGGACACTTAACGGACTGAGCCACCCAGGCACCCCATACTACATTTTATTTATCCATTCATCAGTTAATGGGTATTAGAGTTGCTTTTCACTTTTTGGCTATATGACTATCTCTTAATTTTGAACATAAATATTAATAGTTCAACTGGTTAAGTGTATGATGCATATAAGTTATTTATTAACTCTTTATTCTTAAGAAGGTCTGGAAGAATTTAAAAAACAAGTCTATTAAAACCGTACCTATTAAGATGGCTCTTATCAAAAAAAAAAAAAACAGAAAGTAAGTTTTGGCGAGGATGTGGAGAAATTGGAATGCTGTGCACTGTTGGTGGGAATGTAAAATGGAGTAGCCACTATGGAAAACGGTATGGTTATTCTTCAAAAAATTAAAATATAGAAATACCATATGATCCAGCAATTCCAACTTCGGATTCTATACCCAAAAGAAGTGAAAGCAGGAACTTGAACATTGAACAGATATTTGTAAACCCATACACAATAGCCAAAGGTGGAAGCAACCCAAATATACTTCATTGAATAAATGGATAAATGAACTGGGGTATATACACAAAATGGAATATCATTCAGCCTTAGAAAGGAAAGAAACTGACGCATCTACAACATGAATGGATCTTGAGGACATTATGCTACATGAAATAATCCAATCACAAAAAGACACTGTACCAACTATACTTATTTGAGGTACCTAGAATGTCAAATTCATAGAGGCAGAAAGAAAATAGTAGTTGCTAGGGACTGAAAGTGGGTCAGAGGTATGTCAGTATCCATTAGAACAAAAAACAAAATTGTGAATGGTGGCTGGTTACATCAGAGAAATGAGATGGGAAGGACATTTACTTTGTACATAGCATCAGTCAGTAAAGCTTGAGTATATTTACGTCTTATATCTGTATGTACTGCTTGGACAATTTAAATATTTATGGGTTTCTTTTTAACATTTATACCCTTTCAGTAAGCAATAATTGAGAATGAATAAAATGATTCACCTAAAAGTATGTTCAAAGTAGTGCTTATTATGACTATGAAAACTACAATGTAGGTGTTCTTAAATGAGGAACTGATTTAAATTAGTAAATGGAATACCAGGGAACAATTTAAAATGCTGAAAAACAATTAATGACACGGAAAATATTTATCATATTAAAGACATAAAGTCATTATGGCAGTTTTAAAACTAACATACAGCATATATGTGTTAGAGAAATACCTATCCTCACTATCCTCACTCCCCACCTACTCTTTCCCACACACACTGGGAAGCTATTAAAAAATGTTTATTTCAAGTAGAGTGCTTACAGGAGAGTTTTAATGTGTCTTCTTTTTTTTTGGAGAGGGTATTATTGTAGTCTAAAATGAGCAAATATTTACAAGAAGAAAGAAACAAGAATGATGCTTCACTCCTTGTCCTCTGTCTTAACTCCATGGCCTAAGACCTTGAGCACATTCTTAACACCCTAAATGTCACTCCTCTGTCCTCCTGCCTCATTCAAAAAGCTACATATTCTCAGCATTGGGTTAATCTAACCAATTCTGTCTCCTTTGGTTCCTATACTAAGCTCAATAAAGACTTCACAGGAAAATTAATTAAGACAACTTTATGATGCTATCATAAATTCACCATCTTCTTTCTCTATCTGCTTGGCATCAATGCTGGCTGAAAATTTCCTATTCACCACTTTCTTCAGAACCCCTACACAACCATTTTATCTCATCTGACTTGAAAGAAAAAATACAGGCCAGCAGGCTTTTCTTCCCTTTGATCTCAGTCCCTCTCCAGAAACAAACAGAAGCAACTTACCATCATCTGCAAACATCATTCCTGCCTTTCCTTTATACACAGACATCTATGTATCCTTTCTCTAGTCTTCACATTGGTAACTTCACCTGGGTCTTCTCTCTTTCCCTGAACTCCTCTGAAACCATGTGCCACCAATCATTCCCTCTCTCCTATCGTCCCCTTTCTCTTTTTCCAATATGCTCAATATCGGCATTAGAAACAACGCCAACAACACCACAAAAGCGCCTCCGAACTTTCCTTTCCATCTAGTTACCAAACTCTTGGTTGGTCCGTTCACAGCAAAGCTTTTTGGAAAAAATTCTCAACAATATATGTCACTATTTCTCCCTCTTCTTACCCTCAATTCCCCCTCTTTTACTCCCCGTCACTTCTCCTCCCTCTTTCACCCCTACCACTCCATAGCGACACTCTCCCCACTCTGCCTAATATCCAAATCTGTACCTTAATTTAACCTTTCCAAGGCATCTGACAACACTTTCTTCAAAAAAGATATACAAATGACCAATAAGTCATGAAAAGACACTGAACATCTTTAGCCATTAAGGAAGTTCAAATCAAAACCACAAAGAGATGCCCATTTCACATTCACAAGAATGGCTAATATCAAAAAGACACACTAAATTTCATACCCATTAAGACAGCCTCAAAAAAAGACATTAAGACAGTCCTCAAAAAAAGGATAAGGATGTGGAGAAATTACAATCCTTGTGCAGTGCTGGTGGGAATGTAAAATGGTATAGCCATTGAGGAAAAGTCTGGCAGTTACTTAAAAGTTACAGAGAATTAGGGGAAGGAAACAAACCATAAGACACTCCTAATCTCACAAAACAAACTGAGGGTTACTGGGGGGTAGGAGGGTAGGGATAGGGTGGATGGGTTATGGACATTGGGGAGGGTTTGTGCTTTAGTGAATGCTGTGAAAGGTGTAAGCCTGTTGATTCACACACCTGTACCCCTGGGGCAAATAAATAAATAAATAAATAAATAAATAAATAAATAAATAATAAAAAAAATAAAAGTTACAGAGAATTACGATATAATCTAGCAATTCCACTTCTGGGTATATATCCAAAAGAACTAAAAACACAAGGACTCAGTTATCTCTACATCCACATTCATAGCAGCATTATTCACAATAGCCAAAAGTGGAAAGAACCCAAATATCCATCAATGGATGGGTAAACAAAATGTGGTATATACATACAATGAAATATTACTCAGTCTTAAAAAGGAAGGAAATTCTAACAGATGGCACAACACGGATGAACTCTGAAGACAAGTGGTAAGTGAAATAAACCAGTCACAAAAGAGTAAATATGTATGATTATACTTACATTAGGTACCTAAAATATTTAACTTCATAGAGACAGAAAATATAAGCTACCAGGGGCTAGAGATAGGACAGGTGAATGGGAAGTTATTGTTTATTAGTTATAAAGCATCTGTTTGGAATGATGAAAAATCCTGGAAATGGATAGTGGTGAGTGATGGTTGTACATAACTGTGAATGTACTTAATGTTACTGAATCAGACAGGTTAAAATGGTAAAACTTAATGTTATATATATTTTACCTCATAAAAAGGACAACAAAAAACTTGTACATCAGTGCTTATGAAGGTATTATTTATAATAGCCAAAAAGTAGAAGGAATCCAAAAGTCTATCACCTGATGAATAAATAGAATGTAACATATTCACACACTGGAATATTACTGAGCAATAAAAAGGAATGAAGTGCTGATACATATAACACATAAATCCTGAAAACATTATGCTAAGTGAAAGAAATCAGACACAAAGGCCACATATTATATGATTCCACTCACATGAAATGTCTAAAGTAGGTAAATGTACAGAGACAGAATCAGTGGTTGTCAGGGGTCTGGAGTGACAAGGAATTAGAGTGACTGCTAATGGTAGGAGGTTTCTTTTGGGGGTTAGTCTAAACTAGTCTAAAATAGTCTAAACTAAAATCATGGTGATGACTGACTGCCTGACACTTCGAATATACTGAAACCACTGAACTGCATGTATACTTCAAATGGGTGAATTTCATGGTACATAAATTATATGTCAATAAAAACGTTACAAAAGAAGTAACTGGATCAGGGTACTTTAATTTAGGGCTTTCAAATGAAGTTACTGTGTCAAACCTTCATTTACCATTTTAATGAAGGAATGTACCACATGAAGGATTCAAGCCACACCTTAGGTTAAGGGGTAAGAGCTTCCTTGCCTCTTTAGTTCCTCAAGTTATCAGCAGTTCATTTAACTACCATTGTGGGAAAGGCACAAACTCCTAAACAGTTGATGTGGGAGCTCAATACCAAGACCACCAAGGAACTGAGGATATAAAGGCTTTGAGGAAACATATTGCAGAGAAAAATAATATAAAATTTAAAATCAGAAAATGTGACACCAGACTCTATACACTTAACAGCTATGTGACCTAGAATACAAACTTATTCTTCACCTATAAAATGGGGATAGTATCAGATAGTACCAGTACCATGAATCAAGAGATGGGAAGTATTCATACAGCATATGAATTATCTTCTGTTCTACCAGAGTATCCCTCCCATTCCTCTTTCTATTCCATCTTAATGCCTACAGCTTGCATGAATCTGTCCTTTTCAACTCTCTCTTTCTGGATAGTCTTCAAAGGCAATGAAGCCTTCACTGTAGTCAGACAGTAAGCTGTTCACATGAACCATTTATGGGTACACATGACACAAATCCTGAGACAAATGAAACAATAATAGAACATGGAAAAGAGAAAACATGTATGTAGGAACACTAGGTCATTCTTCATTTAGTTAAGGATAAATATTTAAAGGCAAAATTAGCACTCAATAAATGTTTTTTAAAGAGACAGAAAGCATTCATACAAAATAATGAAAGAGCCCTAGAATTAAGCAACTAGTCATCATTCCCAGCAACTTATTAGATAGTATGATTTCTCATAGCCTATTCAACTTCAGAATAACACTCCTGTCACCTAGCATATTGAGATAAATTTCTAACTTTAGATAGGATGTTCTATGAATAGAAAAAAAATTTTTTTAAATTCGTGAAGCCTCTCAGTCTACCAAGTAAACCAAATCAACTTCACCAGTTTTCCAAATCCTTAAAATCTAATCCTTTTTGAAAGACCTAAATGTGAGACAGGAATCCATCAAAATCCTAGAGAAGAACACAGGCAGTTACCTCTTTGACCTTGGCCACAGCAACTGCTTGCTAGATATGTCTCCAAAGCCAAGGAAAACAAAAGCAAAAATGAACTATTGGGACTTCAACAAGATAAAAAGCTTCTGCACAGCAAAGGAAACAGTCAACAAAACTACAACTTACAGAATGGGAGAAGATATTTGCAAATGACGTATCAGATAAAGGGCTAATATCCAAAATCTATAAAGAACTTACCAAACTCAAAACCCAAAAAAACAAAGAATTCAGTTAAGAAATGGGCAGAAGACATGAACAGACATTTCTCCAAAGAAAACATACAAATGGCCAACAAACACATAAAGAAATGCTCTATATCACTTGGCATCAGGGAAATACAAAGCAAAACCACAATGAGATACCATCTCACACCAATCAGAATGGTTAAATTTAACAAGATAGGGAACAACAAATGTTGGCAAGGACGTGGAGAAAGAGGAAACTTCTACATTGTTGGTGGGAGTGCAAGCTGGTGCAGCCACTCTGGAAAACAGTATGATGGTTCCTCAAGACATTAAAAATAGAACTACCCTATAAACCAGCCATTGCACTACTAGATACACATGTAGTGATCTGAAGGGGCACCTGCACCCCAAAGTTCACAGCAGCAATGTCCACAATAGCCAAACCGTGGAAAGAGCTGCGACGTCCATTGACAAATGAATGGATAAAGATGTGGTGTATATATACACAATGGAGTATTACTCAGCCATCAGAAAGGATGGATACTTACCATTTACATCAACGTGGATGGAACTGGAGGGTATTAGGCTGAGCAAAATAACTCAATCAGATTAAGATAATTATCATATGCTTTTACTCATATGTGGAATATAAGAAACAGTCCAGAGCATCATAGGGGAAGGGAGGGAAAACTGAATGGAAAAATATCAGAGGGGGAGAAAAACCATGAGACTCTCTATAGGAAACAAACAGGTCTGCTGGTGGGGTGGTGGGTCAGGGATGGGGTAATTGGGTGATGGGCATTAAGGAGGGCACGTGATGGGATGAGCACTGGGTGTTATATGCAACTGATGAATCACTAAACACTAGATCTGAAACTAATGATGTACTATTGTTGGCTAGTTGAAATTAAATTAAAACAATCTACTCCACTATTTAAAAAAAAAGAACACATGGGACCTAGAATATATGTTAATCATCTAAAGTTCAAAGAGTACAGAGAAACTATAGAGAAAAATCAATTGCCAATTTTTTCTCAATTTTTAAAAGTTAATTTTCTATCTTAAAGTGGTCGGGGTCTAAGATATATTATTTCAATAAAAATAAAAATTTAAAAGCTGCACTATTAAGGAAATCAACACAAGCCCAAAGCCTGCTATGTAAACATCTTAAACATGTTATTTCTACTGCATAGGATATTACTCAAACTTCTGAGTCTGCTAGCTAGCAGTATTAAACAGAGCCAAGAGATAAAATGGACTCAGAACTTACAGCATTCAAAAATATAAACAATATAGGTTGTGATTATTGTTTCCTCAGGTATTTTCACATTCGCTTATTTAATAGGTCCTATACACGACCTACTCCCTTTCAAACTCCTCCTTTTCCAGTTCAACTCCTTGCAAACAGTAGTCATCACTCATCTCTACTTACTCTCTCCTCATTCACTCAAATCTTCCATCCTTACACCGTAACTGCTCCAAAAAATCATTAATCATCTCAGTCCCTGTCCTCTTTACATACTCTGCAAAGTTAGATTCTCTCCTTAAAACACTCTCCTTTCCCATACTTCTCTCTAACCCTTGCTCTGAATTTTCCTTCCCTGCCAAAAGTACTCTTTTATTCAAACCTTCAATAAATATATATCGAGTGCCACTATTTCCTAGCCACTGTGTGAGGTACTGGAGATCTAGCAGTGAACAAAAAGTCACGCTCTCATATAGCCTACATACTAGCTAGAGATTCCAACTTTTATCTTAAGTCCTATTATCTGAAAAAGGTGGAAGCAGCTCCTTGGGAAGCGCAGTCTGTTTGGATTTGTCCGGAATGGAAATCACTATGAGCACAGATTAAACCATGACAGGCCAGCCTGCCCACATATATATTACATCCAGGCACAAGCCTCTGATCAATTACTGAAAACTCAAAAATGACCAGCTAACTAGTTCTAAGTACCAGCAGATTGTGTAATAGTGTCAAGTTGCACATGTGAAGTTGTGGTTTCATGACTTACTTTGTGCCACCTTTTTTCTGGTTATGTCTTAATGCCCAGGTCCTGACACATCAGCATCAAAAGCTTTGCCTGAACTTACTTTGCTACGATTGTTAGCACTGGTTACAAATTACTACTACACCATACTCCTTAATTAGTTCCTGAATATTTGGTGTGCTATTTGGTAGAAATGGAAATAAGACAACTTTGTTACACATTCACTCCTACAGTAGATACAAAGTTCAACAACCATTATATGTACTGTGTATCTTATTTTTGTTTTATTTATTATGTATTTTTTAAGTAAGCTTTATGTGGGGCTTGAACTCATAACTCCAAGATCAAGAGTCCCATTCTCTACCAACTGAGCCACCCAGGCATCCCATGTGTAACTTACTATTAAATACCAATCTCAAACCATCAAAACTTTTGTTTTAAAAAAAGGTTTTTTATTTATTTTATTTACTTATTTATTTTGAGAGAGTGAGCAAGCTGGCAAGGTTGGGGGGGGGGACAGAGGAAGAGGGAGAGAGAATCTCAAACAGGCTCCACACCCAACATGGAGCCTGATGTGGGGCTCCATCTCATGACCCTGAGATCATGTATAACCTGAGCCAAAATCAAGCATTAGATGCTTAACCAACTGGGCCACCAGGTGCCCCTGAAACCATCGAAACTTTCTAACAACAAACAGTATGAGACATATTAAGAAATGACCATGTAACCTTATAGTCTATGAGAACACAATATGGTAATTGTGAAATCTTGACATTATCTGGATTTCTGTCAGAATCAGGAACACTTATTACAACATTTTAACAAGTTGTATATTTGAATGCTAAGAGAAAAAAAATTCCATTCACCAGCTTTAGGGAAAAAAAATCAGTGAAACTTTGCATCAGGATCAGATCCACAAAAGCAGCTTTGGGAGATTCCCTTACCCAATAATACAATCCTCTCCAGAATTTATATTTAAGCAGGATCTTGGGCCAAGAAAAGAAAATGTAAATTTAGCCCTCTATGCTTGACAAGCCAAACATGGTATCTACAGTATTTCAGCAGTGTGCAAAAGGCAAAGGAGACAGAGATCATAGAACGCTGCTTTGTACACTACTAAAATTAACTAACTACAAGTGGAACAGATGCTTTAAATCTTCAGACTTATTTTTTATCCATAAACCATGTAGATCAAATTGCACCAATGGTACCAATAGGGTGTGCCCCTTCTGCTATGAAAAAACTCAGGAATTTTTGCCTAAGCAAAGGCAAAAAAAAAAAAAAAAAAAAAAAAGGCAGCTTAAGCAGCTTCTCATAACTTTTACTCTATGTATAATGTTGCAATGCATTTGCTGTAAGACTTTGCTTGCAAAATGAAAGAATATCTTCTTTACTAATGGGAAGTTGACTTAGAAAATCCTTTCCTCTTTCATGCTTCCTCAAAATAAAAAGTCCCTAATATACTGTTCTTTTCCATACGTAAGAGGTGACTTTCCAGCACTTCTTTTTTTTAAGATTTATTTATTTATTTTTGAGGAGAGAGAAAGAGAGTGCAGGCATACACAGTGGGGGGAGAGAGAAACAGACCCACTGCTGAACACAGAACCCGATGGATGTGGGGCTCCATCTCAGGAACCTGAGATCAGGACCTGAGCTGAAATCAAGAGCCAGATGCTCAACCTACTGAGCCACCCAGGCACCCTGACTTTCCAGCACTGTGACTGCACAAAGAAATGCACGAGGTTTCCCCCACCCCACCAAAGTAGTAGTTCATTTGGAAAACAGAGAATGTCCTTTGCCGAAGAGAAAGGAAGGGATGAAAACAACACAAGTCAACGTAAAACAGCACATTACTTATTTCTATCACAAATTTCCAATTTATCCAAAATGTAATGAGAAAAGAAATCCTACCAATATTTCTTTCCTTGAAACCATCATTTTAGAAAATAAAGGAACACTACTACAAATGAGGTGATAACACTGCACGTCTTTCCAAAGGTACTCTACCAATGGAGATTAGTTTGGCAAAGAAATAAACAATAGATTTTTTTAAACTTGCATTGCAATCATCAATACTTTATTTGATTAAAGAGAATCTCATTTACTTTCGTATCAGTGGTTAAATCTAAATAGAATCTACAAAATAAAGCTCAAGAATTGCTAGTATTTAATCGCACAGCTATATGAAATAAATACATTCTTCTATGGGTCACTTTTATACTTCAAAACAAAGGCCAGAAACTCCTGAAAGGGGAAAATAACCACAAGAGAGTTATTTTAAAACCAAGTTTCTTGGGGCACCTGGGTGGCTCAGTTAGTTGAGCACCTGCTCAGGTCCTAATCCCAGGGTTCTGGGATGAAGCTCTGTGTCAGGCTTCCTGCTCAGGAGAGAGGGGTCATCTGCTTCTCCCTCTCCCTCTGCTCCTAACGGCCCCCCAACTCGTGCACGCAATCTCTAATAAAATCTTTAAAAGAAAAAAACAAAACAAAAACAAAAACCAAGTTTCCTGTTTCTCCAATATCCCTGAATAAAACAACAGAAAAATTACTAAGCTGATAAAGTTACTAAACTACATAATTACTTCTATTTTCTAATTATCACTACTATGTTCTCACAGACTGTAAATAATAATTTTTTATATATAATATAGGTACATGTAATATATTACTTATATAATATATATTTAACGTAATTATACAAATACATTTAAATACATATCAGATATGTACATATCATCTAAATGTGAATATATAAGCATAATATCTCAAGATCAAAAACTAATCTATTTTTTGGCAAGGGTATGAAAATATATTATGAAAACTAAAGAGGTTTAAAGCTATAGTATATAATGCTCTGTGTCACATCCCACCATATCAATCATGAATTGTCCCTTCTTGTGTATATAAGACAGACAATGTGGTACACAGCTTATGTATATCCTTACAGTTTTATAGGTGCCACAGATAAATACGCATGTTCAACAATGCACATCTTAGACTACTTTGTCTTTCAAAACACAAGACTGAGTATAGGACTAGCATATTTTAATTTTTATTTATTTTTATTTTATTTAAGTAGGCTCCACACCCAGCATACAGCCCAACATAGAGCTTGAACTCACAACCCTGAGATCAAGACCTGAGCTGATACCAAGAGACAGACGTCTAACCTAATGAGCCACCCACGCACCCCAGGACTACCATATTTTTAATTGGGTTCTCTCTAGGTGTCTGTTCAAGTATATGTGAAATACATACTATTTATGCAATCAACTTTAGAAAGAGCACAGGGCTGAAAGAGATGGAAGCTTAAGTCCCAGATTTTCCACTAACTAGGTTTGTCATCTGACCACCCTAAGCCCATCTTCTCATCTCTAACCAGAAAACTACAATAATTCATAACTTCCCCTTCTCATAGAATTGTTGTAAAAGCCAAACAAGATAGTAATATAAGCATTATGTAAGAGATAAAGCCCTAAACAAACATAGTTTTTTTCTTATATCCTGCTAAAATTATTAAATATCTCCACAGCAACTAGTTGTTTTTTTTTTAAGATTTATTTATTTATTTGACAGAGAGAGAGAGATCACAAGTAGGCAGAGAGGCAGGCAGAGGGAGAAGGGGAAGCAGGCTACATGCTGAGCAGAGAGCCCGATGCGGGGCTCGATCCCAGGACCCTGAGATCATGACCTGAGCCAAAGGCAGAGGCTTAACCCACTGAGCCACCCAGGCCCCACAGCAACTAGTTTTATGTAACAACTGCTTTAAAGCAAGAAAAGCACACACTACAGCATTCCTACCCAACTATGAAATACTATATCGAGGGCGCCTGGGTGGCTCAGTGGGTTAAAGCCTCTGCTTTCGGCTCAGGTCATGATCTCAGCATCCTGGGATCAAGGCCCGCATCGGGCTCCCTGCTCAGTGGGGAGCCTGCTCCCCCCCACCCGCCTGCCTCTCTACCTCCTTGTGATCTCTCTCCCTCTGTGAAAATAAATAAATAAAAAATCTTTTAAAAAAATACTATATCGATAGGCTTAAGGATAAGAAAAAACTCCTTTAACCCTCAAGAAAAAGAGAGGAAACTTGAAACAAATGATTTAATGATTTAATTACTGATCACTTTCTCAGCTCAGGTCAAAGGTTAGACAGACTCTTAAAAACAAATATACATGAAAGTTCAGGAAATAGATTTTTTAAAAATTGGCGCTATTAACTTACTGCTCTTGCATTTCCACAAGAAACAATTTGCTCTTGTAAACCTACCATGAGGGACTGATTTATTTTCCATTCATAATTTTCAATATCTAAGTTAAGTTACTTCAAGCACTGTCCCCTTTGAACCTATATAATCCTATTCAAGCAAGTTAGAACAATGCAACTTCTGGCTTCTGGTTTTAAATCTGTCTCAATTTTTTTCTAAAACACCACACAACACCTTGAATATAACCAGTATTTAGTTAATGTCTGCTGAATGCTTTGCTAAACTCTGTCTTGCGTTTTGATACATGAGGGAAGCCACTGTTTCTAGTTTATTCCAAGTAGAATCCTCATTTTAGCGTAAGCAGCAGAAATGATTTGCCACATAAAGTTTATCAATTCTGTTCAGAAGAAACCTACTCATAAGTTGGCTGTGTACTGCAGCACACTTAACAGGGTGCTCCGGAATTACCTGACTTACCTCTAAGATAGGGAATGTACCTGTACTCTTATTTTTTTTTACTTTATTTTTTCAGTGATCCAAGACTCATTGTTTATGCACCAAACCCAGTGCTCCATGCAATACGTGCCCTCCTTAATACCCACCACCAGCTCACCCATTCCCCCTCCCCCCTCCCCTCCATAACCCTCAGTTTGTTTCTCAGAGTCCACAGTCTCTCATGGTTCTTCTCCCCCTCCGATTTACCCCAATTCACTTTTCCTTTCCTTTTCCTAATGTCCTCCATGTTATTCCTTATGCTCCACAAGTAAGTGAAACTATATGATGTACCTGTACTCTTTACAGTAAGTACAAATAAAGGAAAGTAAACTAATTGAATAGTTTTTTTTTTGGCATGCAAAAACCAACTACTATAATCCAAAGGAGCAAAATCCTAGAAGTGAATTATTATTTAGGAATTACCTTTAAAAACAGTAAAATCTGAATTATAAGAAAAACATTAATGTAAATAGCATAAACAAAATAAATCTTAATTTCTTTTTTTAAAGTCTTCTTAATTTCTAATCATTGTCTGCATTCTACTTAGTTTACAAAATCAAACTGCTGTCACTTAAAAACCCCTAATTCAAAACAATAAGATTTATTTTTTTCATTTTCTTCAATTTCTGTAAGGTAATATCTAGTCTGCCCAGAACCACACGCTGTCAATATTGCTCTTAAACAAGTTCCATTCTCTTTTATATTAAATGTATTTCTTTATTGATTAAATCATGTCTGAAATTGCAATCACCTACTCCTTAAATCTCTCCTATTTCAATGCTTATGAAATGGGAAGCACTGAGAACACTATTTACAAAGTGCACAGAACTTCGAAAAAGACCCTATTATTCCCAAAAAAATTCTATTCACATTTCAAATGAAAAATAAAAGCTTCTTTATGAACTGCTACTTTGACAATTTTAAGAAAAGTTTAGCAATAAAGAGTTTAGCAATAAATTAAAATCATGACTTTAAAATATATATTGTACAAATTTTTTAAACTAAACTCAGAATACCAACCCTTGTTGTAAAATTAATATCTATACAAAAAACATTTTTTAAATTATGACTTTAGATATTTAGGCCTTATGTCAGGGAGGAAAGCCTCAGAAAATGAGAAACTTTTGTTCAAATTCAAGGCTGACTGCTTCAACGCCGAGAAGAGTAATTATCAACCTTTAGACTGTAAAAATGTTTAAATTTAATTTACTTAATAGAAAAAAAAAATTTTAATAATAATAATTGCAAACTTTCTATAAACATTTTTAAAGAATTTCTCCAGACCTTCTGAGCTTTCATGGCTGCAGTTTCAGAAAGTTAGAGAGCTATTTTCTGATATCCTTGGTTTTTCTTTTTCTTTTTTTTTTTTTTTTAGATTTTATTTATTTATTTGAGAGGGAGAGAACATGAGAGGGGAGAAGGTCAGAAAGAGAAGCAGACTCCCCACGGAACTGGGAGCCCGATGCGGGACTTGATCTCGGGACTCTGGGATCATGACCTGAGCTGAAGGCAGTCGCTCAACTAACTGAGCCACCCAGGTTCCCATCCTTGGTTTTTCATAAAAGGTGAGCATACAAGCAATTATACAGTTCAAAAAAACAATGGAGTCAGAAAATGTATATGAAATGACAGGTTGGTATGTTATTGCACATGATTTTATAAAAGTCTCTCAGACAATAAACATCTACTGAGCCACCTGCTATCAGTCACTGCCCTTGAGAAGTTCACTATGAAAACAGCAATGATAAATCATGTAATCAGATAAATTACAGCATAATGTGTTAGGTGAAAAAATAGAACATATAATCTAAAGAGATAAATTCCTCTGACTAACTCATTTTGAGATATACATCATCTAGAACCTTGCTAAAGAGTATGGTCCATGAACCAGCAGAACTGCCATCACCTAGAAGCTAGTCAGTCAGAAATACAAAATCTCAGGTCCCAAGCAAATCTACTGAATCTACATTTTAACATGACCTCCAGGTAATTGTAATGTACGTTTAAATTTTGAGAAGCCCTAGCCTGGAGCATAACTGAAAATACGTAAGTGTCATCTTGTACTTTTAAGATCTTTGGGTCCCATCCTGAGCCTTTTTACAAATGTATACACAATTTTAACATGGTCAGCTACCTAGGATCACAGATTAAGAACAAACTGGGAAATACCACTAACAACAAACAAAGAAAACAGAAAAAAAACTAACAAAAAGCAATCTCAAAAAGAGATGGTTGTATGGGGCCATTTAACATAGCGACTTTGGCCTAGAGAGGTCTCACTATATTACAAAAGTAGAATAGAAACTGATATTCTTAAATGTGCCTCCTCTAACTAGACCACAAATTCCTTGAGCACAGGGACCTAGTTTTATTCTTATACACTTATATCTGTAAACTGAATGACCCAAGTCACTGAGCTAAGTTCAGGCAATGAGACATATAACACATTTCAGGTAAAGTTACAATAAAAATGTGACTTGGGGCACCTGGGTAGCTCAGTCGGTTAAGCATGTGACTCTTGGTTTCAGCTCAAGTCATTATCTCAGGGTCATAAGATGGAGTCCAGCGTGGAGCCTGGTTAAGATTAAGATTCTCTCCCTCTGCCCCTCTCTGCCCCTCTACCACCACCACCCCCCACCAACACACACAAACACATTCTCTCTCTCTCTCTCTCCAAAAAAAAAAAAAAAAAAGTGACTTCTTTTGGAAAGAGTAAACCCTCCCCATTCCATAACAATCCATTCACCAGTCTAAGAACAGAGGCTTTCTAAATCTGTGACTCCAAATTCAAATGTCTTCTCTGACTGTATTCAAACCCACTCCTAGGGGACACCCCAAAGTAGAGTAAGCAGAGAAAAAGGAGAAAGATTAATGAGAATGGAAGGAGAGCAGAAATCAAAGAACACCTCAGGGTTCCTCCATTCATGAAAATAAAAACAACAAAAACTAAAAGCTACACAAAAGATACGATAACCCTAGAAGAGAACAAATGCTACCTTTAACAACCATTAATTCCATGTTCCTTGCCTCTGTGAATCAGACTCATATTCACAATCCTCCTAAGAATTTCTCAAAGGTATTTTAACTCTAGAAACATTTCTCATGGTCTCCAGTAAGTTGAATAAAGCCAGTTTATGATACAAAAAATTAACACTTCCAAGACAACAAATTTCATGAAGTGCTAGTCCTCACTATCCAAACAATCATTAGTTTTCTTGCCTATGTCCATGCTTACACTATTACTCCATTCAGAGGCCTTTCCCATCTGTTACTGTGAATGCACTACCCAATGTTAGCCACTAGCTATGTGTGGCTATTTAACATGTGCACTGTGGCTAGATCCAATTGAGATGTAGAGTAAAAGTAAAATACATGAATTTTGAAGGCTTGTTACCAAAAAAAAAGATGTAAAATTATCTAATTGGTTTCTTCTAACAATGATATATTGAAATAATATTTTGGATATAATAAAATAATTTCAACTGTTTTTGTTGTTATTGTTTAGTTTTTAATGTGGCTACTAGAAAATTTTAAACTACAGGGGCACCTGGCTAGCTCAGTTGGTGGAACACGTGACTTTTGATGTCAGGTTGTGAGTTCAAGTCCCAGGTTGGGTGTAGAGATTACTTAAAAATTAAAAAAAAATCTTAAAAAGAAAAGAAAAAATGTAATTACATATGTGGCTCATATACTTCTATTGGACAACACTAGTCTAAATTCTGTTGATTCCTCAAGGCCTAATTCAAACACCTTTGCTTCCAACAAGCTTTCTCCAATAACTGCAAATGGAAGTGGCTTCTGTCCCCCCTGAAATCGCACAACATTTTCACTCACATTCCCAAAGAGCTGGATCAACTTCTTCTTGTTACTGAGTGTAACTGTCACAGCTCCAATATAAACAAATTGAGAAAAGAAACGATATGTAGGTCACCGTTAAGTTTTCCTCCTACACCTTGGAAAATACATGCATGCACTAAGGTGATACTGGATGTCTGCTAATTGAGAGTTGAATTTCTCAGTTATTGTATTATCTATTCCTTTCAATCATTTCCATTTCTTTCTCAAGGATTAAAGTCCTTGTCTAAAATGTCCTGTATATGGGCGCCTGGGTGGCTCAGTGGGTTAAAGCCTCTGCTTTCGGCTCAGGTCATGATCTCAGGGTCCTGGGATCGAGGCCCGCATCGGGCTGTCTGCTCAGCAGGGAGCCTGCTTCCCCCTCTCTCTCTCTGCCTGCCTCTCTGCCTCCTTGTGATCTCTCTCCCTCTGTGAAATAAATAAATAAAATCTTTAAAAAAAAAATGTCCTGTATAAATTTTAGGCAAACAGCTTTATTACATGAGCTATATACATGTCATATGATGAAAAAGCAAATCTAAAACTATCTAATACGTGTGGTCAATATACTTAAATACAAAAATTCAAAAAGCCTCTTAAAGTTTCATCTTTTTTATGATATTGTCCCTGAAAATGTAAAGATCAACGACTTCAAAAATAGGAGCCTTTCCCAAAGATTAACGACACTGGGTGACTAAAGTCTACCAAAAATTATTGCAGGTCCCTCCCCCACAACTCTGAGTATAAGTCAGGTAAGCATGCAAAGGCTTGGGAGCAGGAAGAGCAATGTCCAGAAAGCATCCAAAGCTGTAAAGATTGAGCTGTGAGGAAAGTGATCGGAAGAAAAAAGACGACTTGTGTGAGACGAATAGTGGGAACAGCTGAAACGCAAAACAAGAAATAAAAACTAGAATAAAAAATATCTTAACTCTATGGGAGGGATCCTCCCTGAGTCTCTCAACCTCTCAGGCAAAGGTTGCGGTGATAATTTCAAGGGTCTTGTCCTCAAATGGGATTCTAGTGCCTCAGATCCGTGTCCGCGAAACTTCCTTACGAACCAACCTACTCTAACTCCCAGGGCCACGTATTCCGGCCAAACCCAGCCCTGAAGCCACCGTCTCCAGCACGTTTTGGAAACAGGTGAACGAAAGAGGAGGACCGAAGTGAGGCCCAGCACCCGGATGACACCCCTCTCCCTCGGAGTCCGTCCGGCGTCAGCCCCTCTCGCTTGACGGAATTAGCGGAAAGAACCCGGCCGGCAGAGGGGGCGGGGCAGGGCAGTGGACTTAGTCCAGGACGGGTCTTCCCGTTCCATGCTGGCGCTCGCTGGTGTCTCAGGGACGGGCCGGATGGAGAGAAGGAAGAACAGAAGGGCAGTAAGAATCAACCCTGGGCTTTCACTCACCAGCCGTCCCCGCTCGGCGTTGGCCCCGGCAGGACCTCTTCTCCTTCCGCCATTGCTGTTGACGTCCACGTCACTTTGCCGAAAAGTGGACCCGGCGCCGGGATCGACTCGGAGACCCAATGTCGTAAAAGATTCTCGGAAGTCTGAGCCTGAGCTTCTGGAGAGAAGAGGGAGGAGGCAAGAGACCGGAGGAACACAGCGTCACGGCATCCCCGCGGCAGAAGGCAGCTTGGGGGCGGAGACTTGGTCGAAGCTGTTGCCCTTTCAAAGACTACGTGTCCCAGGATGCCCCGGGGACCCGGACGGACTGAGAACGTAGGGAGGGTGGGCGGGGCTTGATGAGGAAGCGTGACCTGGTAAAAGGTCCCTGCGAGCGTCGCTTTTTAGCGTCCGTTTGGCTTCTTCTTTACACGTCGGCGTCCTACTTAACAAAATCAGAATTGGGAGTCCTAACTAGTGGAAAAATAGGAAAGGGGAGAAGGCCACAGGGAAGGTGGGAGGTAGGGGGATAGCCACACTTCAGTCGTTTCCTACTCTAACAACCGGGTTTGCGGAAAGAGGTGGATGTTAGGAAAGGTCACGCCCACCCCATTTGTGGGGCGCGGTCAAAAGTACAAATGGATGCCGCATACTTTCTGTCTGGATACTTGAAAGTTGTTTGAAAACAAGCGCTAAAAATAAAGGAAGTATGCTCCAACATCCCGCCTTTATATATATCTACCTAATAACCTGGAAGGTCAAATCCAAATTTAGACTTCAGAACTCCTGGAGTTCCAAACACAGCTGCCACGTTTCTTCTCTTCTCACCCTACTTCCTTTTCCTGTTTACTCCACAAGTATGGGTACCTTGGCCTCCACATCCAAGCTCGGTCCACAGCACCTCCATCGAAGCACCAGCCGCTTTTCTCCCCTTGACCATCCCTGGTGTGCACAAGCTCAGGAGGATGAACCTAGGGAAATGCTTTTACAAGCCCTGAAACCAAAACGAATGAAGTAGAAATGCATGTGGCAATATGAATAAATCTGAAAAAATATAACGTTAAATGGACAAAACAGATTGCAGAAGGTTAGGTAAGGTATGGTGTCATTTATATTTGGTGTTAAAAATAGGCAATACGATATAGTGTTTGATAAATAGATGCATACGTGCTTTTAAAAATGAAGGGGAAGGATAGAAAAACTGGAATGGCATTTCTCATACAAGCAGACATTAGTTATTGCAGTGAAAACAGATTTTATTCAGAAACTACTGACAGTAGGGGAAAGAGCGGAGCTCCATTCCAATTGGTGCAGAGGTGATTAGAGGTTTTAAAGGGAGAATGAGGGAGTAGGGAGAGTGGGGGCTAATTAGAGTCAGAGAAGTGAAAAATTACAAAGGGTTAGCCAGTGTGATTGTTATTAGACCAGCTGTGTCTGCTGGCTGGCAATTTTTGAAATTAGGATTCTATCCTCTCACAGAGGCTGGGAGATAGGGCCTTATCATTCCTGATGATTACATTTCAAAGAAATGTTTCTCGAGTCCTTGAGAAGGACACTTTTAAGTTGTAAGAGAAACATATTCACAGTTGTAAGCCTTTTCTCATAAATGCTCCAAGAAAGAGAGGTCAGGGACCTATCAGGACTGGCTAGAACAACAAGTGAATTCTGGCAGTTGAACTTTCTCAATCAGGCATTTTAATGAGCAGCTGGATTTCCGGGGCGGGGGCAGAGTCCTCCTAGGGACATGGTGTTAAGTTGCTAGAAACTATGCTAGAGTTTGGTCAAGTCTCTTAGTGCAGGAGTTTGGACAAGTTATCTGCGGCAAGTTCTGCAGTTCTCGGAATTACATTTGAGGGATGGGGAAGGAATGGTTTCAGTTATATTTTTAATATTTTATTTCTTAAGAGTTGAGAAGTGTAGTACAGTAGGTGTTCAGGATTCTTTATAGAGTCTATAAACTGGTATACAGAATTTTTCATAATTTTAAAACTATTTGACTAAAATAAGCAGAAAGCATAGTCCAGCCATTTCGTTAACAACCAAAAACATGTTTACTCTCTTCCCAAAAGGGGGATGATGCAGAGCCACATGCTATTACACCCACTTCCAAGCCCAGGATCTTTGCATGATGTTCAATCCTTCTGTGGGGAAAGTTTCTTTTAAGAAGGAATGAGGGTTTTGATGACAACCATCAAAAAGAATAAAAGGCATGCATCCAGGTCAATGTACCACCCTAACTTAAAGACTTCTACTGTGTCCCTTCAATTGTTGGTGGGTTTTCAGAAACTTTTCTAAAATGGTTTTAAAAATTACTCTGTTGGGGTGCCTGGGTGGCTCAGTTGGTTAAGTGTCTGCCTTTGGCTCAGGTCCTGATCCCAGGTCCTGGGATCCAGCCCCGCCCGCCCCCCTCCCCCCAAATCAGGATCTCCCTCTGCCACTTCCCCTGTTTGTGCTTTCTCTCTCTCTCTCTCTGTCAAATAACTAAATAAAATCTTTTTCTAAATGTTTCAACTTATAAAAAAGAAAACTATCAGTGACTTGACAAGCAGTTGTTCACTGGTTAAGGTGTTTCTAATCCTCAATTGTGATGTCCATGTTCATATAATTAAATCAGTGATTGCTTTATACTCCGGTGAAAATATTTCATTAAAAATATCTCACTTGACATTTCAAGCAGTTCTTCACTTTGCAGAAGTAAAGTCAAAACTTCTGACTTCCTCTCTTTTTAATAGGGTCAGAGTCAGCTTCATGAGCATGCAACCTGGGCAACAGCACAAGACCCTGTGCTTAGAAGAAGGGCCCTGCACTTGGTTTAGTGCTCTGCTATTGCCATCTGGAAGTTCCTAATGATTTAGGAACAGGGAGTCTCTTGCTTTCCTTTTGTACAAGGCCCCCCACAAATTCTGTAGCCAGTCCTAGACAGGGTCAATACGGTATTAATATATAACCCACTGGGGACTAGATCTCACTTGAAATTGGTTAATGATAATATTTTCATTTGTTCTTTATACTCATCAACCGGTTCTCTGTTCTGTTGAGTTCACTCTCAGCTCATGATATTCACCAAGATGACATCCTCTTCCTCCAGTGGTAATTCTAGGAATCTGATTGTTAGGCGAAGTCCTTGAAACCTGGTATGCCTTTGGTTCCTCTTTCTTGAACAGGTTATACTGGTTTACTTTCCACAGTGTATGGTGTTTGCTCATGTTTTTGCTTGTTAACATCCAAGCTGGAGTTCTGACAGATCTCAGTGGTAGGTGAGTCTCTGCCCACAAGCCCTTTCTCCTCTTTCTCTTGCTCTGGATCAGGATCATCCACACTTTACCCTCACCTTGTCTCATCTTTGGAAGGACAAACACCACACTGGGTTGTTGAACTTCAAGCTACTGAATTAGTACTGACCCCCTTGCTGATGGGTTTGTTACCATAAGCTCTTCTTCTTGCTCTGAATCTGATTTGTCCACATTTCCTCCTACACACCTCACTTCCTAAGATGACAAGCCACACTATGGCCACAGGGCATTTTCTAGCTGGCTGCAGATTTTTATGGATGTAACTTCTGAGCATTTTGTGCTTTAAAAAATATCTCATTGTCCTGCCATTTACCTCAATTGTTATGGCTTTTATTTTTATTTTTTTTAAGATTTTATTTATTTATTTGACAGAGACACAGAGAGAGAGAGGGAACACAAGCAGGGGGAGTGGGAGAGGGAGAAGCAGGCTTCCCACCAAGCAGAGATCTTCATGTGGGGCTCGATGTGGGGCTCGATCCCAGACCCCTGGGATCATGACCTGAGTGGAAGTCAGACACTTAACAACTGAGCCACCCAGGCACACCTGTTATATGCTTTTTAAAAATAGCATGGGACTACAAGTAGAATTTGTTAAATTCTAGTAGTAGATTTCTGCCTTAAAAACAAAAAACCCACAAACTTTTCAAGAGCTGGAGAAGAAATCATCCATCTGTATTTTCTTACATTTCTCTTTTTTCCTAATTTTAAAAAGATTTCATCAATAATACTAGGAACTCTTACTGTTCTTATACTTCTCTATATCCCTCTGGCACAGAGGGAGTTGGAATCTCTTTTTGTAAAGACATGATGCTGTGCTAAGGTGATGCTGTTAGTGGTGACCATCTGGAACCATGCACAGTGCAGGCATTCCAAGATGTATGTCTGAAAAAAGCACACCCAGTCATCCACGTGGTATGTTACCTGCCTGCATTGATGCATCTAATTGTATCCCCACAATTATGTAGAATTATGTAGAATTATGCCATATTATCCTTGGGCAAAATCAAGTTGCAATTTTTATGAAAAGAAAATTTAAATCTCTTGGTTATAAATGAAACTATTAAAAAAAGAACTATTTTCATCTATTATTTGCTGTTCTATGCCATATAATTATATAATTTATATTTTATTATATGTACTTAGTTCATACTTGACACATAGTTTATTCTCAATAAATATTTGTTATATGAACTAAGAGGTTATTTTTTTATTTTGAAGTATTTTTGAATGGATGAAGTCATTCACCTATATAGCTGATTGGGTTTGAGGCAGGTAGAGATTGTGAACTCATCTGTGTGGTCAATTGTTATGTTAGTGTAGTAGAGTTTATTTCACTTTTCACTATAATATTATTATAACATTTCTTTTAACAAGAAAGAAATGATGCTAGCTCTATTCATATTTGAGCAATCTCTTCTTGATTTTCATGTATTCCTAGGTGACGAGGAAGACCTAATAAATTGTATTAATCTATTGCTACCTTAAAAATCACCCAAGGCTCTGTGTCCTATAACATTCATTATTCTCACAATTTCTGTGGGTCAGGAGTTTAGAAGCAGGTAAGTGGATGTTCTGGGTCAAGGTCTCTTGAGGTTAGTCAGGATATTGGCCAGGTTTGCAGTTACGCAGTCATCTGAAGGCTTCACTGGGGCGGGAGGATCTACTTCTGTGGTGGCTCACTAACATGCCTACAAGTTGGTGTTGACAGTTGGCTGGAGGCCCAGGGTCCTCTCCAAATAAGTCTTTCAGTGGGCTGCTTGAATGTCCTCTCCATGCGGAGCCTGGCTTCCCCTGGAGTGAGAGTTTAAGAGAGACCAAGATTGAAGCCACAATATTTTTTATGACCTAGCCTCAAGAGTCACACATCCATCATTTCTGCAATATCCTATTGGTGATACAGGTCGGCTCTGTTCAACCAATATCCTATCAGTTACACAGGTCAGCTACAAAACATCTTGAATACCCAAAGGCAAAAATCACTGAGAGCCCTCTTAGAACCTGACTGTCGCTTGAGGTAATATTAAACTCTGTACATCCATTATTGACCAACCAACTTGCCCCTGAGATCCCTGCCCCTATCATCTCAGCTCTCCTTGAGCTATTCCTCCTCTGAACTTGTGAGGGACTACTGACAGGCCCCCTCATGTGGGCCCCGAGTCATACAGTATCTTGTACTCTTTCACTCTGAGAATGATAACCACTTAAGTTTCTTTGTAGCCTCCATTACACCAAATGCAGGGCTGAAGGTATAGATGGTGTTCAAAAGTTCTTGTTGAATATTAAAATATTGATTTCTGTTTCAAAATACTGATTTTTGAGGGTGCCTGGGTGGCTCAGTCGTTAAGCATCTGCCTTTGGCTCAGGTCTTGATCCCAGGGTCCTGGGATGGAGCCCCACATCAGGCTCCCTGTTCTGCGGGAAGCCTGCTTCTCTCTCTCCTACTCTCCCTGCTTGTGTTCCCTCTCTTACTGTGTCTCTCTCTGTCAAATAAATAAATAAAATCTTTTAAAAAATACTGATTTTGGGGCGCCTGGGTGGCTCAGTGGGTTAAAGCCTCTGCTTTCGGCTCAGGTCATGATCTCAGCGTCCTGGGATCAAGGCCCGCATCGGGCTCTCTGCTCCGCAGGGAGCCTGCTTCCTCTTCTCTCTGCTTACTTGTAATCTCTCTCTCTGTGTCAAATAAATAAATAAAATCTTTAAAAAGTAAAAAAAAATACTGATTTTTGAGTTTCAGAATTCCAAACTTTTCTAGGAATTTTTCTTTTTATCTTACAAGGACAGATGTCTTCACAATAATCAAAATTACTTCAGTTATTTGTAACTTTAAAATCCCATTAGGAACTGCATTCCAAGATTCTTTAAACTACTGAAACTTAACATTTAATTTAATGATGAACAAAACCAAGTTAATTCCCATTCACAGATGACAAGTCTACAGTTGGCAACAATTTCAACATCTGCTTTTAATTCACTTAAAAGTGTTAAGAAAACAGTGATTAAAAAAAAAAAAGACCTGGAGACTATAGTATTTCTTCATTATCCTTTTAGTTGTCTTTGCTCAACAAAATTGACTCCTAATAGGTTATGCAATTGGACCCAAAGTAAACTATTTGATGGGGATTGACCCATTCCTGGGTCTGGAATGGTTGTTTTATTGTGGGAGCCTGTCTCACCCTTTCCTCATTCCAAGTTCATTCTCAAATATTCCAGACAAAGGGCTCTTATTAAGGTTGAGTCACTGCTGGTTGGAAATAGGGATAGTAAACAATATGTTAGCTGGAACTAGCCTAAATTTTAAAAACGTATTGCTTTTGGTGAGTTCACACACACAATCTATATACAGTATTCTTAGACAATGGCTGTGCTATTCTATATATGTGATCTGTCTCCATTCACCACATACTCTTACACTAATCCTTCCTTTTAGGTGTATGTCTTGCCAAATAAAATAGTTAGCAAGGAACCATCTAATGTAATTGAATGTAGTTACATGATATATGCTTTTAACAATATGTGTAAAAAATACAGGTATGGTACATTATTTATGAATACGTTATTTCCAGGCTAGTTTCTCCAGTACCAATGGCAAGTTGTACATTTTATCACTGTCATTTCTACATGCCAAATTCACTGAAGAAGAATACAAAGTTAAATAAAAAGAATTCTTAGGATATAATAAATATGAAAATGACCACAAATACAAAACCATTTTTAAAAATTTAGATTAAAAAATTTCTTCTCTATAATTTTTCCTCACACTTTTATTTTGGACAATATCAACTACATCTCTGTTGTTAATTCCTACCTATAACCTGATAACGCCTATATCTGTATTTTTAGCCCTAGCTTTTCTTTTGTACTTTCCATCTATAAATCTAGCCATCTACTGGGAGCTTGCATTTGGATGACCCACAAACACTCCAAACTCAACATATGTAAAACCAACTCATCATGTTTACCTGCTTCCCAGGCCTTACCATTTCTCTACAGATGAACAGTTTTATCATATTTCCAGTCATCTATGCCAGAAACTTGGGAATTATTCTAGTTTCTTTCCTTCTTCCTTTCCATAGGTCATCAGGGCCTATGGATTTTTTTTCTTCCCTAAACATAATTCAGGTTGGGTCCTCCTTCTTCATCCCTGCAGCTTTTCTCTTGCTTTTGTTCCTTGTTATGTTTTATGGGAAGGAATTCCTTAATTAGTCTCTACCTTCTTCCAGTTTTCCCCAAACAGTCAACAGGCTCTACACCAGGAGTTCAAACTGGCAGCACTCAGACTGGATTTACTTAGCAGCTTTTATTTTGTTGTAATTTTTAATTTAAATTTTAATTTTTTTTAAGATTTTATTTTTAAGTAATCTCCACACCCAGTGTGGAGCTCAACTCACAATCCTGAGATCAAGGGTCACATGCTCTACTGACTAAGCCAGCCAAGTGCCCCTGTTGTTATTTTTAATCACTTCTTGAATGTCTTTTTAGTTCCTCCATAACTCCCCCATCACTTTAGGCCATACCCCAATTTACACATTTGTTTTGTTTTTGTTTTTTCCAATTTACATATTTGTTAATTGCTTGGTCCTCACATGTATTTTAATTTGTGCTTCTTGCTGCATATTTTCTAAAATGGAAATCTACCTCAAATCCTTTAGTTGCTCACCATCCAGTATAAAGAATGTTCAAATACTTTACCAACGATACAATCCTCTCTTAATCACCAGTACCTACTTTCTTCCCTTCTAACACATACAACAGTCACTCTATAAGGCCTCAGGTATGCTCTGCCGCTCTGGGACTTTATGTCTTTTTTTAAAGTTTATTTCCTCTTGTTACTATCTACTAACTTCTCTCAGCTCATTATGCCTAGCCTTAACACTTGAGCAAAAATTTCTCTGTAACTCTTTTTCTCTAGCAGAATTATTCATTTCTGCCTTTTGCCACCCCTTCCCTTTAAATATACCTCAATCGCTGCATTTTTTAAAAAGATTTATTTATTTATTTGTTTGTTTGTTTGTTTGTTTATCAGAGAGAGAGAGAGCACGAGTATGGCAGCAGAGGCAGAGAGAAAGCAGGCTCCTCCCCGTGGAGCAAGGAGCCCGACGTGGAACTTGATCCCAGAATGCTGGGATCGTGACCTGAGCCGAAGGCAGCCCGTTAACTGACTGAGCCACCCAAGCGTCCTTCAGTGACTGCATTTATCACAATTTAATCTTGTGTTTATGTATTTGTTTTTTCCAGGAGAGATGAGATCCTTGGGGGATCTAATATGTTTACATTTCCAGTGCCTGGCATAGTACCAGATACATAGCTGTAATTTGCTGTATGAATAAATGAACGAATGAAGAGTATATATACATATGACATTATTAGTGCAAACGCATATAGAGCATTTACTGTGTGCCAAGTATTGTTCTAAGCACTTCTACCTATTCATTTATTCCTCCCAACCACCCTATGAATTAGGAATGAATGAATATCAAGTCTGAATTTAAGTTAAATAGGCAAGTGGTTTTCTATCTTCATGATTTAAGAAGCACTTTAGAGGTGGGTGGCTCACCTGGGTGGCTCAGTGGGTTAAAGCTTCTGCCTTCGGCTCAGGTCATGATCTCAGGGTCCTGGGATCGAGGCCCACATTGGGCTCCCTGCTCAGCAGGGAGCCTGCTTCCTCCTCTCCCTCTGCCTGCCTCTCTGCCTACTTGTGATCTGATCTCTCTGTCAAATAAATAAATAAAATCTTTAAAAAAAAAAAAAAAGAAGCACTTTAGAAGTAGAAACGATTGTTGTGTTTGTACTAAATAAGAAAATAAGATTAGTTTGGGGTCCTTATTATATACCACAGTTAGGTATGATTGCTCAGTCGGATGTTCCTGCTTCAGCTTAATGAAACTCTTCCAGAGTGAGGCAAAATCTTATGCCATCCTTTTTAGCCTGAAGCAAAGAATTTCTTTCTGCTATAAAAATATTATTTTAAAATTATTGACTTGTACAATTATTTACTTGTGTTATATTTTATGATAATTTGTCAGCAGAGACAAAACCTATACTCCTGCATAAGGATGATGCTTGAATTTTGCCTAGTCATAGTCTTTACAGTGTCCAATGAGGCTCTACATAATCTGCAACCCTAACATTCCCTTCATCTGAAAGCTCTTTCCCCAGATATCTATGTGGTTCACCTAGACAGATAGTGTTCAGGTAGGCCAAGATATGGGAAACACCTTCAGGGAGGGAGTGATCTGATCAAAGGCAGAAAAGCACCAGGCATGTTGGTAGTTAGAAAAGCAGGCCAGTGATGGCACAGATAACTCAGCCAGATATGGTAGGGAATGGAGAAGCAGGCGCTTAACCGACTGAGCCACCCAGGTGCCAGTAATTTATTTATTTTTAAGTAAAACAAAAGAGTTGGGGAGCAAAACAAGTTGCAGAATTGTGTGTCTGGTATTTCTTTTGCTTTTTCAAAAAAAAAGGAGATAACCTTTGAATATGCACATGGAAAAGTCCAAATGAATATGTAGAATTATATTTATTTTATTTTATTTTTTGTTTTTTAAAGATTTTCATTTATTTATTTGACAGAAAGAGCACCAGCAGGGGGAGTGGCAGGCAGAGGGAGAGGGAAAAGCAGGCTCTCAGCTGAGAGATCCCAACATGGGACTTCATCCCAGGACCCTGGGATAATGACCTCAGTTGAAGGCAGACGCTTAACCAACTGAGCCATGCTGGAGCCCCAAAGCAAAGTTTATTGATCGATAGTAAAGTGATAGTACAAAGCTCCCGAAGAGGGAGGAGACCCAAGAAGGTTGCCTAAATGAATATTATCATGTTTAATAAGAATATAGGTTTGGAATTTTAGAAAAACTACTTAGAGATTTTCTTAAGGAGGTCAGCAGTTCTTAAGGAGAATCAGTCACTGATACTAAAGGTGAGATCATAAAAGTAGATCAAAGCAGGGCGCCTGGGTGGCACTGTGGGTTAAGCATGTGACTCTTGGTTTCAATTCAGGTGGTGATCTCGGGGTCATGAGATCGAGCCCGTATTGGGCTCTGTGGTCAGTGTGGAGTCTGCTTGGAGTTCTCTCTCCCTTTCCTTCTGCCCTTTCCCTCTCCCACTCTTGCTCTCTCTCTCTCAAATAAATGAATAAATATTCAAAAAGGAAGGAAGAAAGAAACAAAGAGAGGGAAGGAGAAGGAAGGAAGAGAGGAAGGAAGGAAGGAAGAAAAGTAGATCAAAGCAAGCAGGGAAAGATGCAGTGGACTTAATGTATGAGAGAAAGTCATACGTGGTATATACGTGTATGAAAACTAATGGGCAAGGCCCTGCCTGCTTTGGCATCTCCTGAACATTCTAGTCCCCTCTCATACCACATTCCCCTCCCCCTCACACGGGCTTCCTCTTTGTTCCTTTAATAAACCTTCAACACATGGCCTTTGCTCATGCTGTCTCTGCCTTGAAAAATCCCCCCACTCCTGCACACACACAGACCCCAACATGCATACACCTACTCTTACTTTACATCTCAGTTCAAATGTCACTGCTCAGAGAATTAACAGGGCAGTGTTTTGGAATATGGCGGGCCCATTTAATTCTATGTGTCTTCCACTATATATGATTTGAATGGGAGAATTAAGAAATTAAAAATGGGACAGGGAAACAAAGCAGAGGGAGAGGTATACTTTAATAATATTCATGTTTTGAAACATTTCTTCCTGCTCTATATTGGCTTGTCTACCTGCTCCTACTTCTAAGTTCCCTTGTGATTTTTTGAAGATGCAGGGAGGTAAGAGAATCCTGAAATGAGGAGACTGTGAATGCCTTCAGTATTATTGTACCATTCCCTTTGGACAAGTTCCTTTCGTCAGGCATTTATTAAGCATTTAGTATATACTCAGTTCTGTTCGAGTCCCTGCGTGGAACGAGCTTATCTAACTCCCACCCTTCCTACTTTTATCTCTTCTATTCTCTTATTTGTGCAAACTCAGCCCAATCTTCTGAACATTGGAATAACCCGGGTAGCTTAACAAAAACCACACACAACAATATGGGAACTTCACCCCAAGGGATTCTGACTCTGCTGGTCTAGGGTCATACCCAAGCACAGTGGAGTCGTAAAAGTTCCTTGGGTGATGCTAATGTGCAGGCAGCATTAAGAACCACTGGCCTATGGGGCGCCTGGGTAGCTCAGTGGGTTAAAGCCTCTGCCTTCGGCTCAGGTCATGATCTCAGGGTCCTGGGATCAAGCCCCACCTCGGGCTCCCTGCTCAGCAGGGAGCCTGCTTCCTCCTCTCTCTCTGTCTGCCTCTCTGCCTACTTGTGATCTCGCTCTCTGTCAAATAAATAAATAAAAATCTTAAAAAAAAATAAATTAAAAAAAAAAGAACCACTGGCCTAGATTAATCTTGAAACAGCTCTACTTGGAGAACCGGAAAATACCTGACTTCTGGAAATCGAATTCTGTGGTTCCAGTGGCACTGGTCTCTCAGATGCGGTCACACCTGCTACATTTGAAAAGCTAGATGCTGAAGGCAGAAAGCCTAACAGGTGATAGTGGAGGCATCTTCCCTGGATTAAGGCTGATGACTTTAGACCAGAGCACTTGTTTGTAGGAAATAATTTGATTACTTGTACAGCTGGATTAAGGTCATTGGTCAGAGAGGAGAGGAACTGATTAAATGCCTTTGTAGACCTATGCTAACTTTCAGATTCTGCTCTCTGCCATTCATGTGTCTCAAGACTCTAAGAACAAGGAAATGTTATTTTAGAAGTTTAATGCACAGGGCACCTGAGGCCGTGGAAGCTTATGATTTATTTGTTGGCACAGTCCAGCTACCAGGATTCCTGACTCCCAAACTCCAGAAGTTACCACCAGTTGAAACTGTAAAGCAGGACAACCAATTCCCAGGCCTGGCTCAGCCACTAATCAGATAGATGTAGCCTGCTGAAATAACCTCCTCTGTGCAAAGGGCTTTGGTTTCCACAGATCAGGTAAATGGAAGGTCTAAGAGATCTAGCTAAGCCCCTTTCAGCTTTAACAAGTGACACTAGGTGGCACTCATGTAACTTCAATGGGACCGGTTGGTGCAACTTGGCTGACAGGCGCCTGTCCCTTCAAAGACCCACGGACGTGTTAAGTGCGACTTGGGAAATGATGCAGTTTTAGGAAGATTGCCTGGGCCTCCTTTCATCGAGAAGAGCTTTTGATTCTGTGGATGCCTGTTGCATTTTAACAGCTGCTTTCACTAATTATGTACTTCTGATTTCACATTCCTTTTTTTAATCATCTCAAATTTTAAAATGTGGCTTATTTCTGTGGCTTAGCTCTATTTGTAACATTGTCCAGACACACATGCTACTGTGACATAAAAACAAGTGGTTTCACCTTAGTACTAAGGTATATAACGTTAGTACTTTGTTCTCCCAGTCACATGCCCCTGCACAAGTCACTTCTAGGAGAGAGATCCTCCATCCCAACACTGAACTTCAAGCAAATGGGAAACTTTTTTTTTTTTTTAAGATTTTATCTACTTATTTGACTGAGAGAGAGACAGGGAGAGGGAACACAAGCAAGGGGAGTGGGAGAGGGAGAAGCCGGCCTCCCGTTGAGCAGGGAGCCCCATGTGGCTGGATCCCAGGATTCTGGGATCATGACCTGAGCTGAAGACAGACACTTAATGATTGAGCCACCCAGGGGTACCAACATATGGGACTCTTACCTATGATGAGTCACCACTGGACAGGGTCACCTAGAAATGTTTCTTGTTCAAACCCTTGTTCTGGTGTTTCCAAGAGGTTCATTCCAGTCCAGGTCCACTACAAGAATCCAGTCTGGGGTGCCTGGGTGGCTTAGTCATTAAGCGTCTGTCTTCAGCTCAGGTCATGATCCCAGAGTCCTGGAATCGAGCCCTGCATCCGGCTCCCTGCTCGGTTCTCCCTCTCCCACTCCCCCTGCTTGTGTTCCCTCTCTCACTGTGTCTCTGTCAAATAAATAAACAAAATCTTAAAAAAAAACACACACACACACACCAAAAAAAGAATCCAGTCTGGTTCAACTTGGCCTCAGAACCTCACCTCAGAGGTAGGGGAGTTGGGAGTGTCCATGACCAGGATATTATCCAAAAGGCAAAACTTTCTTAATTTCTGCAAAGGCCATCCAAGTCACCTTTCAGATGCTTTCCCTCAATCAAGGACCACAGTGGTAGTATCCAAGGATTTACCAAAAAAATAAATATGGAGGAACTGAGTTTGGGGTCTAACTCTGTGAGATCTAAAACTTAAGAAGTTACATATTGTTAATTCATTTGGGAATAAGAAGTGGATTTCAGTGACTTCATCACCTGTCAATATAAGGGGACTTGGAATTGTATGAACTTCCTCGGTTGAAGTATAGTCACAATTTCCGGGGTATAATGAGGTGTTAAGGTTAGGGTGAGGGAATGAATGGACATATGTATACACACTGGTAGATGAAAAAGGTCTAAAGCCAAATGCAGCAGTGGCATTATGACCTTTACTGTCATCTGTATACTTCTCTATATTTCTACATTTGTTTTCTCTTTTATTATTTCAAAATTCAAAAGAAAGAAGAAAAATAAATGATCAGATTTCAACAAAGGAACAGTTATTTGTAAATTACTTTGTTTTGTTTTTTTTTAAGATTTTATTTGACACAGAAAGAGAGATTACAAGTAGGCAGAGAGGCAGGCAGGGAGAGAGGAGGAAGCAGGCTCCCTGCTGAGCAGGGAGCTCGATGCGGGGCTCGATCCCAGGACCCTGAGATCATGACCTAAGCCGAAGGCAGAGGCTTTAACCCACTGAGCCACCCAGGCACCCCTGTAAATTACTTTGTTTATGGTAAAAGAGCTAGTGTGATTTCAAAAGGACATTGTACTACTTCCTTTGGATTTGGAAATTACTAGACTCTGGTCTGTTTCACTGATGGCAACGGAACACCTGAAAGACTCTTAATAATACCCTCATAAATATACACAAAAGGAACCCTTAAAATGAGAGTGGGATAGAAATAAATTTTTTAAATAATGTACAATTCTCTTCTTTAATCAAAATGTACTACTGAAAGTATGGGATTGTTTTTCTGTACAAAGACGTTTTACATTTCAACCTTGTGCTAAATCTACAAAGTTGGGTAGAGGTCAGTTGTGGCTTCCTTTAGCATTATTTTTATTGCCACTCTTTATTGTCAATATCTCCAAGGTAAAGAGCACCAGGATTGGAAAAGATTTGGAGGAAATTTGGGCACAACTTTGGCACAGCCTAGCAATGTAAACACAGTCAGTTTATTTAAGTGTTCTCTGTTTCAGTTTTTCCATTTGTAAAGCAGAGCATGGGTGCTCTTACTAACTTTTCCACCTCGGTTGTTATAAGGATAGAATAAGAATATATGCGACAAGACTTAAAAGTTTATAGATGGGTTCTTTTGGCAACAGATGGTAAGATGCAGTTAGGAGTACAGAAGGTTTTCTGGGGGGGAGTGACACCTGTAAAAGGAAAGGGGAGTGAGCAGGATCGAACAGGTCAGACTGCAGTGCTTCCTCGGCTAGCCCAATAGGGAGCAGCAGAGCAACAGTCATCAGTCCAAGGAGTGCCTGTTGGATGGGAATGGCTAGTTCCTTGTACCACTGCCTTGCTTAGTCATTGTTTGGGGGCCACCCAATGAAGAGTGTGGACTCCGCTCCAAAGCAGAGCAGATCTTGAAGGAGCTAACAGCTGGAGGCACGCATCTTGAAGCTCAGTACCAGGTCCTTTCTTTTTTTTTTTTTTTTTTTTTACCAGGTCCTTTCTTGAAAAAGAAGACCTGAGTGGTGGTTCTTATGTCTGCCACAACTGGCCCCTAATATGACTCTACCTGGGACCACCACTTGAGACAGCGAACAGGTTATACCTTGAGATTATGAATTTCCTTTCCCTGACCACAGACTCCTGTCCTTTGATACTGTCCACACTCTCTCTGAGCACTGAACATGCTTCACCCACCCTCCCTTACCCCTACTCTTCTATCCCTTCCTGTCTTGACAGTCACCTCTTTCTGATCTCTCTTGCCTCTGTAGCAAAATTCATCAGCTTGGACTCAAGATCTGGCATTTTAATTTTGCCTTCTCTTGCTCGTCTTGATCCTTTGACTGTCTCTCATGCTTGTCAGACTGATTTCTGATTTTGAGTCACCCCATAGTCTGCTATCTTCCAAAACCCGAGTGATAAGTCTTATTGAAGAAATGCACGTAAATCTACTGAATGGTAAACTACACTTCTGTGCCAGCCAACTTAATCAAGGCATTTTCTGACGCAATACTTTTGTTCAATTCTCATTTTCTCTCTTAGCGCTTATCTAACTTTCAGGAGATAATATAGACATTTATCCAATACTTCCTTGTGCTGTAGATAGCTATGTATTTGAAACACTGACTTCCACTCTTCTCCCTCCAAGTTTTATATGGTTAGGTGATACTACCCTGACTCTTGTTTAGTACCCATAAACTTATTTGGCACACACACACACACACACACACACACACACACACACACACACACACAAAACCTGTTGAATGAATAAGTAATAGAATGAAGAAAAACTAAATTTGTGATATGCCTATTGTGTGCTAGGGCCAGTACCAAATATTTTATGCATGTCATCTCATTTAATCCTCACAGCATTCCCCTTTTGTAGGTTTTAATAGTCTTGTTTTATAGATTTATTTGTTGCCTATCTCTTGTCACTAAGTATAAGTCCTTGAGGGAAAATATCATGTCTGATTAATTTCTGTAGCTTTGTAGTTCCACTTCCCAATCAATGCCTGATACATAGATGATACTCAGTCTAAGTTAGATAAGGGATGAGATAAGTAACAGAACCAAAAAATGAAAGGTCAGTGTCAAGGCTCAAACCCAAGTCTGTTCAACTCTAAGCCTGTACACTTTGTGGTTATATCATGTGGCTCTGTCTGTATTAAGTGCTGTCAACTGCCTAAGACCTCACAATTTTAAGAATAAAAAAATTTTTTTAGATTTATTTATTTATTTATTTGACACAGAGAGAGAGATTACAAGTAGGCAGACAGGCAGGCAGAGAGAAAGGAGGAAGCAGGCTCCCTGCCAAGCAGAGAGCCCGATGCGGGGCTCCATCCCAGGACCCTGAGATCATGACCTGAGCCGAAGGCAGAGACTTTAACCCACTGAGCCATGCAGGTGCCCCAAGAATAAAATTTGAATTAGAAGAAAATGATCCTCCACATCATACTCCAGTCAAAACCATGAAGAGTAATTACAGTTGTCACTTGCCTTTATTTACTTCTAAAGAATGTAACCTAATATTGTAGGAAGGATAATTGGCTGCTAGTTTGTGACTTTTCTGTTTCCTCTTCAAACATCTGCTTATAATTGTCTTCTTACCTTAATGTGAGGTCATCTGTGGTTCAATAAATGGTACTGTGTTTGAGCATCATTTGGGTGTCAGCTGAATTCCATAAGCCTTCTATTTCTCACCATGAGAAAGATAGTAGCCAAAATTTACATATGCCAAAAGTGGAGACAAAATTAAAAAGCATGAGTTAAACAAATGACATTTAGCAGAAGATAGTAATTAAGTTCTTTTTTTTTTTAAGATTTTATTTATTTATTTGACAGAGAGAGACACAGCGAGAGAGGGAACACAAACAGAGGAAGTGGGAGAGGGAGAAGCAGGCTTCCTGCTGAGCAGGGAGCCTGATGCAGGGCTCCATCCCAAGACCCCAGGATCATGACCCGAGCCTAAGGCAGATGCCCAATGACTGAGCAACCCAGGTGCCCCGATAATTAAGTTCTTAGCTAATTTTCCTTTCTGCTAGAATTTGGCTTTTAGTCAACTGATACCATTTCACAGTAGTGTATGCTTTGGGGCAAGTCCCAGAAAGCTTCTGGACAGCTTGAAGTTCCCAATGGTATGCAAATCTTTAAACTGTATATTGAAATTGAATAATAGAGTTGATATGCTAGATTTCCACTCCCACCAGTACTTAATAAAGGAACCAAACAACTGTGAATGCCTTTTAAAGATTAATGAGACCTTCATTCATAAAGCATTTTATGAACCTTTCAGTGTAAATGTCAACTATTTTTAAATCTTGTGATACCATAATGAAAATGTTTTCCTAAATAATTTGGACTGCTCTGTAATAATTCTAATGGTTTCCCTATTGAAGTACCTTTTAAAAATACCTGCAACATGTCTTTTAGAAATAGATGGGTAAAAAAAAAGAAAAAGAAATAGATGGGTAAGTGTTAGCCAAATGAAAGCATATATTGAAAGTTTCTGCTAAAGCAATGAAACCAAAATAATCTGTAAAAATGAGGGAGTTGAACTAAATGATCTCTAAGGCTGCTTTCAGTCATAGGGGAAAGAGAACCTATGACTCTTAACTCTGAAAAAGCTTAGCCAAAGTTAAAGCCTGTACAATTCACATGTCTTGTTTTTCATGCCTTACGTGATAAATTCTGGCTCATTAATGTAACTCAAATCTGGAGGGAAGTTAGCAACCTATGTGAATTCATCCACTAGTTTTTATTAACGTATCATGTCATCTACATGTTTAATAAAGTCATAATGTAACAAGAACTTCTAGTTAAAGGAAGAGGCATTTTCAGAAATGTGTTTTCCTTATTTTATTTTTTTTTGCAAAAGTGGTGACAGAATTTCAAAACCCAGTTTTATATTCTACAGTTATAATTTTATGCCATATTTATATGGAAAAAAGAGCTGCTATTGCAGCACCTCTCTGAATCATAATACCTTACATTCATATCATGCTTTACAGTTTAACAAACTTATTTTTTTAGTTTTTAAATCTCCTATCACATTCACCTCATTGTCTCCTCAAAACTTTCTCATCACTTCTTGAGCACCTTGTCTCCTGGTCCCCTCATCCTCCATCTTTGATCACCTCAGTGTCCCTGAGGAGACAGTTTGGCAGATATTCTCATTCAGAGATGAGCAAAGCAAAACTCAGGGAAATGAGGTAACCAGCTGGTGGGTGATGAGGCTTCAGATTACAATTTATATTAGGTCTGTAAAGTTAATTTAAATAAAGTTTTTGAATGAAAGGAATCATTTTGGTAAGAGAAAATGGAGATACAGCCTGACACATAGCTAAACAAGTATTTATTGAACAAATAAACAGACTTTGAATTTTTAATGTGACCTCATTTTTAGAAGCTACAATCCTTTTGCAAAACAATAAGGCAACATATAGCAAGAACCATAGGAATGTCTGTTGGATACTCTTTGATCCAGGAATTACACTTCAGATAATTTTTCATAAAGAAAAAATTCTATAAAAGTAACATCCTTGAAGATGTTCTCAAGGTTATCAAACCTAACCAAAATACTGAAACAACCTAAAGCCCAGGATTTAATATCTGTGAAAGGTATTATTTATGTCTGCACAGCACGTTTCTCTCCTAATCACTTCCTTTATCCCTCCTAAACCTAATGGTCAGCACATGACCCAAGGCGACCAATCAGATTACCCATCTCCACAGCCCACAGTGATTGATTTAGGGATGAGCCAGTAAAAGTCCTTTCCTATGACTTTTCCCTCAGAATTAGTCAGGCAGGTCTCTTCTTGTCTCTATGGTCAAGGACCAGACAAATAAAGACCTAGCATTGTCAGCCACATAGAGAAAGCCCAGCTAAGACCAGCCAAGGCCAATACACAAGCAGAGGCAAGAAATGAAGAGAGACAGAGCTGGCACATTCCTGAAAACATTGTTTAAGCCCGGGCTCCAATCACACCTCACATCTCTTCCAACCGTGCCCACACCATTTACTCAAGTCATTAAGTCTTTATTTTTTAAAGCTAGCTTAAGTTGGTTTTCTGATATAATTAAGAGCCCTGGTCACTGCATGCACAGAAATGAATGCTATGCAGCCTTTAAAATAACCATTATGGGGGTGCCTGGGTGGCTCAGTTAATTAAGCGTCCCACTCCTGATTTTGGCTCAGGTCATGATCTCAGGACTGTAAGACTGAGACCCCATAGGGCTCCATGCCAGGCGTGGGGCCTGCTTGAGAGTATTCCTCCTCCTCTCCCTTTCCCCCTCCCCACCTCTAAAAAAACCATAAAAAATAAAAAAAAATTGTGATTATGCAGAAACATTGAAAAATGTTTACAACAAAATGTTAAGTGATAGTGGCAAAAGAAAAAATAATAGGTGTGTATATATAAGTATACAAGGAAAAAGGTGGATGTATTTAACAGTGCTTACTCCTGAGTGGGAGTGGAAAGGTACACTTTTCATTTTCCTTTATATACTTCTATTACTTGAAAATATTTCAGGGAGCATGTATAGTATTGGTATTGTCATTTAAAAGTAAATGTCACCAAAAAAAAAATACATACTTTAGGATTACCATAATATAAATACAATACACTTAGTCACCTGGAAGATAATATGGAAGTAGTTATTGTACTAGAAGTTGTATCTTTAGTTGTTTAAAAATTTTCAAAAATAACTTCAGATGATTGTAATTATTTATTGGCTTTTCAGTGAGAAAAAACATTTTATTTTATTAATTTTTAAATGATAAATAAATATTTATTTATTTATTTTTACTCTTGCCAACATTTGTTGTTTCCTGTCTTGTTGATTTTAACCGTTCTGACTGGTGTGAGGTGGTATGTCATTATGGTTTTGATTTGTATTTCCCAAAGTGATGTGGCTCAATTTTTCATGTGTCTATTGGCCACTTGTATGTCTTCTTTAGAAAAATGTCCATTCCCATTTTCTGCCCATTTTTTGATTGGATTGTTTATTCTTTGGGTGTTGAGTTTGATAAGTTCTTTATAGATTTTGGATACTAGCCCTTTATCAGATATGTCATTACAAATATCTTCTCTCGTTCTGTAGGTTGTCTTTTAGTTTTGTTTCCTTTGCTGTGCAGAAGCTGTTTATCTTGATGAAGTCCCAAAAATTCATTTTTGCTTTTGTTTTCCTTGGCTTTGGAGACATGTCTAGCAAGCAGTTGCCGTGGCCAAGTTCAAAGAGGTTGCTGCCCGTGTTCTCCTCCAGGATTTTGATGGATTCCTGTCTCACGTTTAGGTCTTCCATCCACTTTGATTCTATTTTTGTGTATGGTGTAAGAAAATGATCCAGTTTCATTCTCCACATGTAGCTGTCCAATTTTCCCAGCACCATTTGTTGAAGAGACTGTCCTTTTTCCATTGGATATTCTTTCCTGCCTTGTCAAAGATTAGTTGACCATAGAGTTGAAGGAAGAATAAAATGCATAAACTCTGTCATAACTTTAAAAATTAAAACTAGGGGTAAGAACAATCTCATTTATTGGGAATTTATTTATAAATTATAATTCCACTGTCAAGTTAATTTTGTACTTTGTTAGTGTGGTCATTCAGTGCTAGATTCTTGGCTTTCCTGGCCATATCCTTACCACTCTTCTTTCTAACTTCTTTTAATGATTGCATGATCATAAAATTTGTTCAAGTTGATTTATACTAAGACTAGTTGTGGAGGAAATAATCATTTCTTTTGCTTTGTATTAGTATTAACTTTGGTGGTTAACTCCATATAAGATATTTCAGCTCTTGGGGTGTGTGGGTGGCTCAGTCAGTTAAGCATCTGCCTTCAGCTCAGGTCATGGTCTCAGGGTCTTGGGATTGAGCCCTGCATCCGGCTCCCTGCTCCGTGCAGTTTGCTTCTCCTCCTCCCTCTGCTGCTCCTTCTGCTGGTGCTCTCTCTCACATACTCTGTCAAATAAATAAAATCTTTCAAAAAAAAAAAGATATTTCATCTCTCTTCCAGTCAAATTTCTTTACCTGGAAGATGAGAAATTTAGGCCTACAATTTTCATATAAAATGCAGATTTAAAAAAATACAGATTTTATCCTCATATGTGACTGGTTATTTGGTTTGGTATATTTTGTTTAGAATAAAAATTTACCAGTGAATAATTTTAAATGGTCATCTCTTTTGGTAATTTTAGAGTAATAAATTTCTACATACTCATATCTACTAAAAGAAGTGATATGTACCTATACTCCATTCTTTCTACTTACATATTGGGGTGTATAAGATGTTGGTATAATTATTAACTTATTATTGTAAAGCACTCCTTACTTCCTATAAAGAGGTGGGGAAGGCACAGTTAACACAAGGCACATTTCTTCACCTTCAGTATAATAAAGTACTGTTTTAACTCTGGCCAACAAAGTGAAAAGTAACTTAAGTACTTTGAAAATGTCATTTATTTTCTCTTTACCTCATTTTTTTCCCATTTATAGAGACATGATAATAGCTTAACAATTTTAGGATTTGGGTATCAATTGAGATTAAAAACAAAATCTTACTGGAGTCTACTATAGAGAAAAGTGCACATAGTAGAAGTATACAGCTTAATGAATCTTTACCAACTGAACACGCTCATGGAATAAACATACAAGAGGCAGATGTCACCATACCTTAGAAACATCCTCCATACCCATTCAAGTCACTGTTCCTCTGCTAAAAGAGTATTCATGATCCTGACCTCTAATGCTACAGATTTTGCCTATGCTTGAACTTTATATAAAAGGACTCATACACTATGTACTCTTTTATACCTGACTTGTTTTGCTCAATAGTATATCAATGAGATTCATCCATATTGTGTGCAGTGATGGATCATTCCTTTTCTTTGCTATATGGTATTCAGTTTTATGAAAATATTATAATTTATTTATACATTTTCCATTGATGGACATTTGGGTAGTTTTCACTTCTGGTTTTATGAGTTGGAAAACAAATATATTCATTTTTGTTGGTATATATCTAGAATTGTGATTGCTTGGTCATAGCTTATATGTATGCTTGGTTTTAATAGATAAGCCAAACAATTATTCAAAAATAGTTGATCCAGTTAACACTCCCACAAGTATTTTATAAGACATCTGGTTGCTACACATCTTTGCCAACCCCTGGTATTTTCTTTTTTGAGGTTTAATTTACATAAAATAGTTCCTTAAACCATAAATCTCCTTCAAATGCAAGATGTTGGGGGCATCTGGGTGACTCAGTCATTAAGTATCTGCCTTCATCACCAGTCATGATCCCAGGGTCCTGGGATCCAGCCCCACATTGGGCTCCCTGCTCAGCAGAGAGCCTGCTTCTCCCTCTCCCTCTGCCTGCCGCTCTGACTACTTGTGCTCTCTCTCTCTATCTCTCTGTCAAATAAATAAATAAAATCTTAAAACAAAACAAAACAAATGCAAGATGTTTCCCGATTTCATTTTACTAGTTTGTCTTGTTCCAGAGTAATTTAAGGTGACTTGAAAGTAACAGTGTGAATGTCACTTCATTACTCATAGCTTCTTGCTAGACTGTTACTGCTCTCTAGAACAGCCTTAATTAAGCTTTACCTTTGTTAGGCCAAATAAAAGTAAGCTCAATGACCAAAATGAACTAAACTTTGCTAATTTTACTTGAGTGTTTCTCAGAAATGCTAATTGCACCCCTTAATTCTACCAACAACAGACTAATTTCTCCCAATTTGGAAAACACAGAGAAGCTAAACTTTATACCACAGGCCAGGAAAATTTAGCATACAGCAAATACTTGAAATGCAAATCTAATTTCCCATGCAAAGTCAGTAACTCAAACACTAAGAACAGAATTCATCTGATTTCTTTTATGTTCACTGTCTGACTTCTCCACTTTTCTACATCTGACTTTGTGGGCGATTTTGAGTAGTTCTACTAGAGATGGTTTTGTTTTTTGTTTTTTTGTTTTTGTTTTTGTGAGAATAAGAGCAATGTGAGAATAGAGGAGAGGAAGGGAAAAGCCTAATCTTAGCAATGGCTATGGCTATTAGCAGAGGAAGCACAACTATGGGTCTATTCTGTGATCTGACAAAAATTCTCACCCTCTGGGAACATTGGTGACCAATTGCCCTTTTCCTCTTCAATTTTTGCTTTAAATTCACTTGCTTTAAATCAATGAGGTTTTGCTCTGTTACTCTTATTTATACACCCCCACTTTTTTTTTAAGATTTTATTTATTCATTTGAGAGAGAGAAAGAGACAAGCAAGAGGAAAGGCAAAGGGAGAGGGAGAAGCAGACTTCCCGCCGAGCTGGGAGCTCAACATGGGGCTCAATCCTAAGACTTGAAGATCATGACCTGAGCCAAAGGCAGCCACTCAACCATCTGAGCCACCCAGGCACCCCTACAACCCCACTTCTAATGAAGTATTTATAAAATACCTCTGTGTGGCTGACACTGAGAACACAGAGGTAAAGAAGAACCTTTAAATAGTTCACAGCCTAGTGAAGGAGTCAGGTACACATCTGGCATAAGTGGTAAACTAGCAATAATGAAGCATATGTGTACATAAAAGGACCTTACTTCGTTACACAAGTGGGTGGAGGTCAAATGAGCAAGATAGTTTATTCTCCCTCCTAAGACACTTTCATTTACATTGCTACCTCAGCCTTAGGTTACATTATAGTAATGCATTCAAGCAGAAAGAAAATCACAATCTGGCAAATACAGTTGACACTTGAACAACATGGGCTTGACTGCATGCATCCACTTATAATGCAGATTTTTTTTACAGTTTGGTACTCCGAGTGTAATTTCTCTTCCTTCTTTTCTTAATAACCTTTCCTTTTCTCTAGCTTATTTTACTGAATAATACAGTATATAATACATATACAAAATATGTGTTTGTTGACTATTTTATTGGTAAGGCTTTTAATAAATGGTAGGCTAATAGTAATTCAGTTTTGACGATGTCAAAAGTTATACACAGGTTTTTAACTGTATGGGGTAGGGGAAGGTTGTTGCTCATAACCACATTGTTCAAGGGTCAAATATATATGAATGTAACATCTGTGATGGAAAATGCTCATCTTTCATATTTTTTAAAGATTTTTTATTTATTTATTCGACACAGAGAGACAGATCACAAGTAGGCAGAGGCAGGCAGAGAGAGAGGAGGAAGCAGGCTCCCTGCTGAGCAGGGAGCCCTATGCGGGGCTCCATCCCAGGATCCCGGGATCATGACCCGACCTGAAGGCAGAGGCTTAACCCACTGAGCCACCCAGGCGCCCCACATCTTTCATATTCTTGTTTCTTTGTTTGGTTTAGGGTTTTTTTGTGGGGTGGGAGGGTGGTGTGCTTTCACAGTTATTCCTGAAATCACTTGACTCAAAGCTGTTGAGCTGTCCTCCACTGGGTCATTTCTAGTTGGTGCAGGATGAGAAGCTTCTCCAAACAGGTTGTTCATCAGCCTCACTGTGTCCATCCCACACCTTCCATCTCCAGCCCCCTTATTCAAAGGCTTGTTACATATATTTGATAAGAGTTTAGTGTACATTTTCTCTTTATTACTCCATATGTGCAAAAATAAAACAGAATACCAATAATTAAACTAGTGGGAGATTGGTACAGTGTACACTAATGGGTCCCAAACCTTAAAGTGCATAGGTATCCTGAAATATTCTAAGTGTAGATTTCCAGGTCTGACTCTAAGAGACTTTGATTCAATAGTCTGGCCCAGGGCCCAGAAATCTGCATTTAACCTATTGATGCTGATGGAGATAGCTTTTGGACCTTTGATTGAGAAACCTCACTTTGGTTCCCATTTAACAATGATGCAAATGCTTTCCATGATGGAGAGGATGAAAATCTGTCTGGCCCTGCTTTCATGCACATAGCTACTGCTATCCCTTTCATCAACAGCTATCTCTCTCTTTTTAATTAATAGGCTTCATTTTTTAGGGAAATTTTAGATTTACAGAAAAATTAAGGAGAAAGTACAGAAAGTTCCCATAGGCCTCCTAAAAATCCCCTGTGCTCTATCTATTCATTCCACTTTCCCTTTCTCAAATCCTTGGCAATCATTGATTTTTTTTCTGTGCATTTGATATTGTCATTGTTTGGATTTTAGCCATTCGAAGAGGTATGTGTGGCATCTCATCGTTGTTTTAATTTGCAATTCCCTAATGACATATTGATATTGAGCATCCTTTCATACGCTTACTAGCCATCTGTATATGTAATTACTAATATCATCTACTCCCAGTCTGTATAAATATCTCCACTATACTGATATCTTTTAATTCTTTCCAATCCCAGGTTGCTGTTGGCTTCAGGCTATCCCCAGTACACATCTTGTTCCTTATATCCTCTTTATTCCTATACTTCATTAGAACTGAGGGCCCTGGATTTTTCAAACAATATACCAGTTCCTCTAGAGGCTTTGACTCTGGCTGCTGACAAAGAAATCTTTATTAAATCCTCAAAAATGATATTATTCAAGAGACACACAAGGGAAGTAAGTGATGAGAAGAGGAGGTACTATTATGAAAGTGGCCCCAGGACATTAGGTTTATCACAAAATCCTTTCCATGAGTCAGTTCATCTTTTCCATCTTAGTTTCAGGAAGGATATCTGACCCCATGGAATTAGGAGTCCTTTCCCACTTTTGCCAAACTCCCAACGCCAATGAATATTCAAGTGAAACCTTATCCAAATTTGGGGCTCTGCTGACCACAGAGGACCCTCTGCCTGAGTTATTGCTCCTGAAACTTTCACACAGCTGTCTCTGGAGAGCACAGAATGGAGGCCAAGTTTCTTGGATGAGCTGCAGTCAGTTTTCCAAGGATGTGGTTGATCCCAGAAAGTGCACAGCTAATTTATAAGAAAGTAGGAAGAAGGCAGCTGCCTTGAGAATGACATATTGAGGATTCTGGAGGTCAAGAACTGACCTCAGTCCATATGGGAAACTTTCACTAGTGTGAACTGAAGAAGCTTGCATGAATCTATAGGCCATCTAAAACCTCTGACAATGCTGTTTTATGTTTTAGAATGAGGTCAAAGATGAAAATCTTGAAATACAGACTTTGTCTCCACATTTGCTGGGAGATTGATAGCATCTGAGCTGGCTGGAAGGAGGTTGGGCTCTCAGAAACTCCTTTATGCTGGTGCTAGTCCTGATCCTTGGGTTTAACTATTATTTTGAGTTTAACAGAGTCCAATAGGTCTATATATTTTAATCCTATAGGAGATTTTTTTTCCATAGTCTTTGAGTCTCTAGAAGCCAATAAATCATATTAAAAGAGGCCCAGGATATCTGTCTTCCTTTTTTTTTAGTGCTTCTACAAGATCATGCATTGTCTCATAGGATTGGTATGTGACAGATTCTATTTTAGGTCTTCCGATGATTCCTTCAGTCTTTCTTGAGAACCAGAGTTCAAAAGAATCCGTGCAACTGGAAGTCACCCCAAGACCCCTGAATCTCGCAGTCCTAGTTTCAAAGAGGTCAGTGTCTTCTTAAGGGCCATGTGGAGGCTCCAGTGTATTCCCAGGAGAATGCATTCCTTGTATTAAGAAGTTATCTACAGAGCATCTTAAGAGTTCTATTCGGTGATGTAGTGACATAAGAAGTCTGTGACTGAAGGACTTTCTGAGTGGTTAAATAATGGGACTGTTTCAGTGAACCCAGTAAACCCTAGTTAATAAAATTCCCCATTGATATGGAGACTATTCATTTCCAATGAAACTAGCAAGACAGGAATCTTACACAACAAGCATGCTGTCCTAACTTGTTGGAAGATCCTGCAGCTGGAAGCTACAGCCACCATCACTCCATCTCTTTTCAATATTTGCCATGTTCAAATGCTTTGCACACATGTAAAAGCCACTCAGAAAGGGTTTTCAGGATCGGTCATTCTAAATTCCAAGCATGGCACATTGACGGTGAGATTTTTTGGTTGTAGTGGTAAAATATACACAACATGAAGTTCACCTTTTTAACCATTTTTAAGTGTATAGTTCAGTGCTATTAAGTATGTTCATATCGTTGTGCAACCATGTCCACCATCCATCTCCAGAACTGCCCCATCCCCAGCCCTCGTTACTGCTCTACTTTCTGTCTCTGAGTTTGATGGCTCTAGGTATCTCCTATAAATGGAATCATACAATATTTGTCCTTTTGTGACTGGTTTATTTGATGTAGTATAATGTCTTTATGTTTATCCATATTGTAGCATGTGTTAGAATTACATTGCTTTTAAGGCTATTAAAATACATATAATTATGTGCTATAGTGTACATTATAGTGTACTATAGTATATTATTATAGTGTGTGTGTGTGTATTATTGCTGGATCATGTTGTAATTCTACTTCTATATTCTTGAAAAATCACCGCACCATTTTCCATAGCAGCTGCACCATTTTACATCTCCACCAGCAATGAGTTCTACTTTTTCACATCCTTGCCAACACTTATTATTTTGTTTTTGTTTGTTCATTTTGGGATAATAGCCATCCTCATGGGTATGAAGTGATCTCTCTCTATGGTTATGATTTGAATTCCCTCATGACTAGATATTGGGCATCTTTTCCTGTGCTTAGCGGTCACTTATATATCTTCTTTGGAGATGTCTACTGGAGTCCTTTGCCCATTTTAAATTGGATTTTTTATTGTTGAGTTGTAGCTTTCAAATATATATTCTGGATATTAACCCCTTATCAGATATATAATTTGTGAATGTTTTCTCCCAATCTGGGGGTCATCTTTTCAATCTGTTGATAGTCTTTTCATGCAAAAAAGTTCTTATTTTTTATAAAGTCCAATTTATCTATTTTTTTTCTTGCCTCTGCTTTTGGTGTTATATCCAAGAAATCATTGTCAAATCCAATGTCATGAAATTTTTCTTCAATGTCTTCTTCCAAGACTTTTACAGTTTTAGCTCTAACTTCTAGGTCTTTGATCCATTTTTTACATAATTTTTGTATGTGGTGGAAGGTAAGTGTCCAAATTTACTTTCTTTGCACATGGAGATTTAGTTTTTCTAACACCATTAGTTGAAAAGACCGTCCCTTCCCCATTGAATGGTCTTGGCATCCTTACTGAAAATCATTTGACCATACAGAGGGTTGAACTTATGACTTTTCAGTTTTACAATGGTGTGAAAGCATTTAGTAGAAATCAAACTTTGAATTTTGAATTTTGATCTTTTTGCAGGCTAGCAATGTTGTGCAATACGATCATGATGCTGGCAGTAGCAGTGAGCCACAGCTCCCACCAGCCACATGGTCGCAAGGGTAAACAACTGATACACCTGTAACTACTCTGTGTCCGTACATCCATTGCTTTTTCACTTTCAGTACAGTATTCAATAAATTAGATAATATATTTAACATTTTCTTGTAAAATAGGCTTTGTGTTAGATGATTTTGCTCAACTGAAAGCTAATGTAAGTGTTCTGAGCCTGTTTAACATAGGTTAGGCTATGCTATGATATTTGGTGGGTTAGGTGTATTAAATGTTGTTTTTTTTTGTTTTTTTTTTTTTAAGATTTTATGTATTTATTTGACACAGAGAGAGAGAGATTACAAGTAGGGAGAAAGGCAGGCAGAGAGAGAGGAGGAAGCAGGCTCCCTGCTGAGCAGAGAGCCCGATGCGGGCCTCGATCCCAGGACGCTGAGATCATGACCTGAGCCGAAAGCAGAGGCTTTAACCCACTGAACCACCCAGGCGCCCAGTATTAAATGTTTTTGACTTATGTTATTTTCAACTTACTATGGGATTATTGGGACATAACCCCATCAAAAGCTGAGGAGGATCTGTATCTGTGAGGGCTTATTTCTGGGTTCTCTCTTCTATTCTATTGGTCTATATGTCTGTCTTTATGACTGTATCATGCTGTTTTGATTGCCATAACAGTGTAGAAGTTTTTGAAATCAGGAATGTTTAAGACTTCCAGCCTTGTTCTTCTTTTTCAAGATTGTTTTGTCTATTTGGGGTCCCTTGAGATTCCATATGAATTTTAGGATGATTTTCTATTTCTGTAAAAAAAAAAGGTTGATATTTTCATTTGAATTGCATTAAATCTGTAGACAATTTCAAGTAACACTGACATCTTAAAAATATGAAGCTTTCTAATGAACATGGACGTCTTTCCATTTATTGATGTCTTTAATTTCTTTCAGTAACATTTTGTAATTTTCAGTGTATAAGTCTTTCACCTTTTTGGTTAAGTTTATTCCCAAGTATTTTATTCTTTTTGATGCTATTATAAATTGAATTGTTTTCTTAATCTCCATTTGGATTGTTCGTGGATTGTATAGAAACACTACTGAGGGGCGCCTGGGTGGCACAGTCGGTTAAGCGTCCAACTCTTGATTTCAGCTCAGGTTGTGATCTCAGAGTTGTGAGACTGAGCCCTTCACTGGGCTCCACACTCATGCAGAGTCTACTTGAAACTGTCCCTTTCCCTCTGCCCCTTCCCTACTCAAATAAATAAATCTTAAAAAAAACCCACACAACTGATTTTTGTGTGTTGATTTTGTATCCTGTGTGTGTGTGTGTGTGAAATTTTTAGGATTTCCTACATAAAAGATCTTGTCTCTTGTGAACAGAGATCATTTTATTTCTTCCTTTCCATTTTGTATGCCATTTACTTCTTTTCTTTTTCTTGCCTAATTGCTCTGGCTAGAACTTCCAGTACTATGTTGAATACAAGGGGTGAATTTCATAGTGGACATCCTTATCTTGTCCCTGATCTTAGAGGAAAAGGTTTCATTTTTTCACCATTGAGTATGATGTTAGTTGTGGGTTTTTCATATGTGGTTCTTATTATGTTGAGGTAATTTCTATCTACTCCTAGTGTAATGAGTGCCTTGTTATGAAAGGTATTAAATTTTGTCAAATGCTTTTTATGCATCAATTGAGACCATGGACCCTGGAATTTTGTAATCCGGAAAATGTTTGAGATTCTCAGCCCAAAAGATATTGGGAGAGGCCTCAGCAAATAAGAAATTACAGTTTTCATAGATTGTTCTCTTTCATACTTCTTAGGAAAGCCAACCACTATTTTTAGTTATATCAATCAGGTATAGATATTCCCCTTCCTTCACCTGGCTACTATTTTTTTAAGCCCAGCAATAACCAACTCCTCTTTCCTAGCATCTCCTCTTTCTTGCTGACAACTAGAAGAAGTAAATCAATTTAGACTTATCTGTGACTGTCTAGAAGTCATTTTTATGGGATGGATTTAATTTTTAAATTATCATACAGTAAAATTGACTTTTTTAGTAGTGTACAGTTCTATGAATAAACACATGTGCAGATTCACGTGACTTCCACCACGATCGGGATACAGAAGAGTTCCATTACCTCTTGCATTCTATCCCTTTATGGTCAAATCCTCTCCCTATCTTGAATTCTTGGTAACCACTAATCTTCATCATTACTATAATTTTGTCTTTTTGAGAATGTCATATAGTGTGTAACATGTTATATCTGTGAGTAGGAGCTTAAGTGTGACTGACAACTTTATTAGCAATCATTTTGAACAACAGAATTACCTTAAACTATGAGCCTGGTGTATCATCATCATCATGTTAGGAGACCATTATCATAGATTCAGTATGTTGTATCAGTCTCAGAGCACCAGCCTCTGAACTTCCATCAGTCTGCTGAGAAGAATGTTAGCCAAGTTGTAAGAGCAATGGATGAGGACTGGGATCAATCTTTTAGCAATTGGGTCACAAGAAATAATAGGAAGCAAGGTCACCATCTGTGGTACAGGTCATTTTATGGACTACTACATGCATTCATCCACACATGAAGGACAGTGAGGAGAAAATGTATTAAGTAAGCTGAAAACTGCAGGACTGCACAAGGGATTATCTCCAACAGATTATAAAGCAATTATGTTTTGTTTCCACTGTGTTGGCCAGTGAATTAATTTTTTGGTCTGTTAGATGAAACACATCTAGTCGAGCAAAATGGAAATAGTCATATTTTACCTATGAGCATGCTTTTGGTTGAAAATAACAGAATATCCAGCTAAAAGTGGCCCGAATAATAAGGGGGTTTCTTATCTCACATAAAAAGTTCTCGAGAGGTAAGTGGTTCCAGGCCACTGAATCAGTGGTCTCAACAATGTCTTGAAGAATCCAGTTCTTTCCATCCTTCATTCTACTATCCTCAGTATGAAAAACTTTTGACCCTCAAGAATTTTTTCCTCTTGGTTGCAAGATAGCACAAGTCCTCCTACAACTGCATTCATAAGTAGGAAGCAGAGGGAAGGTCAGGTGACAAATCTCTTCTGATGTATTCTTCTTTTTTTGTTTTGGAGGAAAATCTTTTCCCAAATCTCCCCAACAGCTTTCTCTTAAGTCCTATACTCAGAACTGGGTCCCCTGGCTATTCCTACCTGAAGGCAAAATATGTATCTAGCATTTTTATATTTATTCCATGAAGTGGGCTTTGACAGGAGGAAAGAGGGTAAGGGAAATAACTTCTGGGAAGGTGACAGATCTGCTTCCTCCCTTTGTTGTGAAGATTAAGTGCCGTAATGTGGGGAAGGCACATCTAACTGGACTGGGAACATAAAGGGCTCTCCATCCTCATTTCTTTGTTTTGTTTCTCCCTTTCTCCCCCTTCAGGTTTCCTTCCTCACTCTCCAGCTTCAAAAGAAAGGTGGAAATCCAGAAACTGTACTCACCTTTCCTAAACAAAGGCACTGCTTGTGTCTTTCACCCCAATATACTTTTTGGAGTTCTGCAATTCTAGAGTCCACAAACTTTTTGGAATTTCCCTGACCTCTCAAGAAAGTTCCTGACCTCAGACTGAGGAATACATTTTTATGGCCAGCCCATGGATGTTGATTATAAAAAAAGAAACCGAAATGTCAACTATGTTTCAATTAAAAAAATGAACAGAGAAATCTTTATAGAACAAAAAAGAAAAGCACTACAGAGTGTAAGTTATTTCTACAATGTTAGTCTGCACTAAAAATCATCTGTTTCAGTGGAGCAAAGCTCTTCGCATCAAAAAAAGGAGCCAAAGGCACTCCTGTGCCTATCTGGACCGAATGCTGGCTCTGTGAGCAACATAAGATGTTTCTTGCCATCAGAGCAATGACTTCAGTTTTTCCAACTGTGATGAAAATGAATAAGAAAACTGTATTCTGCTTCTGCAAGCGGGATACAGGCTCCACACTAATCAAAAAAGGAAGATTCATTATAAAACTATATTTTACTATCCAGATTCTGAATCATTGCATGAACCACCACAGGATTAGAATGGGGATATTGTACAAGCTCAAACCTTTGGAGGAAAGTTGTTTTTTCCTAAATGAGCTCCTCTTGCCGTTCTCTGATTCACTGCAATCCAAATCTCACAAGTTCACCTCTTTCTCTCTCTTTTTTTTAATTTTATTTTTTCCATGTTCCAAGATACCTCTTTCTCTTTTAATCATATTCCAAGGTAGCTATTTTAAGGGGGCATGGGCATGGTGGGGGTTACAGATAAAACACAGGCCGGGGCTCATCTGAAAATGCATGAACTAAGTGCCAATGAAATGCTGGCACTGTAAAGAGGGGAAAGGGGGAGTAACGTTTCTTAGAAACCTGGTTAGTAGCCATAAAGACTGTGCTCTATTTGCCAAAGCAAGGTTGATTTAGCAATGGACTTGTGAACCAGTCCTGATGAGAGGAGTTGAGCACCTGAGTGACTTCCCTGGATCCAAGAAGGGAGACTGGGTTTCCTTGCGTTGTATCCATTGGCGAAACCAGGTGAAATCTGCTCTGCAGTGCTATCATTCATGAACATTCATAGACAAAAAATGTTAACAACTACAAACCATGCTGCTGTGGGATTCTGCTGGATACATGGCAAAGGAAAACCACCAGCAGCTGTCTGAAGCTGGGTTTTTTTTTATTAACATTTGGTTAATAGAGCCTTTACCATGAAACAAACCAGATGAAAAACAAGCCTTCATTAGGAAGGCCTTAGTACAGGCTGTGACAGATTATGTTGTTGTGACCAAGTCACGAGGTTTTCATTAGCTTGCACACTGTTCTGTGCCCAGGATGGACTTAGGTGCTCTGGGATCATATAGAGGGAGTTGAAAGCTGGATACCCCCTTGTGGGAGCATGACCTCTCTTCCTTCCAGAAGCAGAGAGGCAGACTGACATTCAGGAAATTAAAAGAAACCTGTGTAAGGTGAGTGTGGGATTCACACTCAGTTGTCTGGGACAAGTACGAGTAGGCTCAAAAGGACACAAAAATCCGAGTGAGTTGAGTTCCTTGAGAGCACGAGCCCCAACTGGCTCATTTTGGTATCTTTAACATTGTGAATTTGTCACACAAGGTAGGGGTTTAATAGGTAAATTTCAAATAAAGTTCAACTCCATATTTTTATTAACCCATAATTTCAATCCTACACAATTTTATACCTGCTGTCTTTGCCTACACACTTAGAATATACACCAAAATTAAAGCACCTCAAAACACCAATAAAGTTTCTAAACAGTCACACTCTCATACATGCACAAACACACTCAGTTACAAGCTCTCATTGATTCTCCTTTTTATTCTTATCTCTCTTGATCTTGTGCTCACTTTTTCTCACTCCAGAATTGTTTCCAGGAGTTGGAGAAAGAGTTGAGTAGCACCAAGTTTTCCAAGCCTTCACCTACCAGTTCACAAAAGCATAAAGATGAAGAATTAGAAAGGTAGAGGAAGAAGACAGAGCATGATGATGGGGGAGAGAAGAGAAAGAATAGGAGAGAAAGAAAACCAGAAAAATCAAGCTTCTTATTGTGAGTAGGGAATTAATTGTAAACAATGATACTTTTACCCTAACAAGGAGAAAGAGGATGGCTCCCAGATTTTATAGCAGAGTGAGTGTTTTGCAAAGACTAACTGTTTTGGGCTTGTTGATTTGTGGAGAAGCAGAAAAAAGGAAGTACATTCACATCTCCATTCTGTCATAAATTCCAGTGACTCACAGTTCTTGAATAGTTTAGTTTCTTGTATATAGACTTAGGTTTTGTATAGGTCTTTCCCATTGAGCCAACTCTCGTATAAAATGAAATGAGTAGTACTTTTTTGGGAAAAGAGTTGATTACTTAGTGAATGCAGATGCCTTCTGTGGTGATTAATTTTATGTGTCAAGTTAATTGGGCCATGGTATATTTGGTCAAACATTATTCAGGATGTTTCTGGAGGGGTGTTTTTGGATGAGACTTAACATTTAAATTGGTAGGTTAACAAGTAATCTGTAACAAAGGAGACAAGAATATATAACAAAGAAGAAAGAGTCTCTTCAATGAATGCTGTTGGGAAGACTAGACAGCTACATGCAAAAGAATGGAACTGGATCACTTTCTAATACCATACATACACATACAGACACATATACACACACATGCACACGTAACTTAAAATGGATTAAAGATCTAAATGTGAGACCTGAAACCATAAAACCCCTGGAAGAGAACACAGGCAGTAATTTCTTTGACATTGACAGTAGCAACATTTTTCTAGATACAATTCCTAAAAATCAAACGTAAAAACAAACTTTTGGGACTACATCAAATAAAAAGCTTTCACACAGCAAATGTAACCATCAACAAGACGAAAGGAAACTGTCAACAAGACAAAAAAGGCTACTGAATAGGAGAAGAGATTTGCAAATGATATTTCCATAAAGGGGTTAATATTCAAAATATACAAAGAACTTATACAACTCAACACCAAAAAACAATCACATTAAAAAATGGGCTGCAAATGACATATCAGATAAAGGATTAGAATCCAAAAATCTATAAAGAACTTATCAAATTCAACACCCAAAAACCAAATAATCCAGGTAAGAAATGGGCCAAATACATGAATAGACATTTTTCCAAAGAAGACATACACAAGGCTAACAGCCACATGAAAAGATGCTCAGCGTCACTTATCATCAGAGCAATACACATCAAAACCACAATGACATACTACCTCAGACTTACCAGAATGGCTAAAATTCACAAGTCAGGAAACAACAGATGTTGGTGAGGCTGCAGAAATACCATATGATTCAGTAATTCTACTACTAGGTAGTTACACAAAGAAAACAAAAACACTAATTTGAGGGTGCCTGGGTGGCTCAGTGGGTTAAAGCCTCTGCTTTCGGCTCAGGTCATGATCCCAGGGTCCTGGGATCGAGGCCCGCATCGGGCTCTCTGCTCAGTAGGGAGCCTGCTTCCTCTCCCTGTCTCTCTGCCTGCCTCTCTGCCTCCTTGTGATCTCTCTCCCTCTGTGAAATAAATAAATAAAATCTTAAAAAAAAACAAAAACAAAAGAAAAACCCACTAATTCGAAAGATATCTGCACCCCTATGTTTATTGCAGCATTATTTATAACAGCCAAGAGATGGGTGCAACCTAAGTGCCCAATGATAGATAAATGGATAAAAAAGATGTGGTGTAAAGATTATATAATTACTCAGCCATAAAAAAAGAATGAGATCTTGCCATTTGCAACAACTTGGGTGGACTTAGAGGATATTAAGCTAAGTGAAATAAGTCAGACAGAGAAAGACAAATACCATATGATTTCACTCATATGTGGAATCTAAAAAACAAAATAAATGAATAAACAAACAAAGAGCAGAATCAGACCGGGCGCCTGGGTGGCTCAGTGGGTTAAATCCTCTGCCTTCAGCTCAGGTCATGATCTCAGGGTCCTGGGATCGAGGCCCACATCGGGCTCCCTGCTCAGCAGGGAGCCTGTTTCCCCCTCTCTCTCTCTGCCTGCCTCTCTGCCTACTTGTGATCTCTCTCCCTCTGTCAAATAAATAAAAAATCTTAAAAAAAAAAAAAGAGCAGAATCAGACCTATAAATACAGAGAACAAACTGATGGTTGCTAGAAGTAAGGGTGGTGGGTGGATGGGCAAAATGGGTGAAGGGGAGTGGGAGATACAGGTTTCCAGTTATGGAATGAATAAGTCACGGAAATAAAAGGCACAGCCTAGGGTATACAGTCAATGATATTGTAATAGTGCTGTATGGTGACAGAAGGTAGCTGCACTTGCAGTGAGCATAGTATAACATATGGAGATGTTGAATCACTCTGTTGTTACACGTGAAACTAGTGTAAGTAACGCTGTGTGTCAACTATACTAAAAAAAATTTTTTTTTAAATGACACTAATGGACAATAAAATTTAAATAGTTAGAACACATATAATACTTATTGTTTGCTTATTTGTTTTTATTTTTTAATATATTCATCTAATATCTGGTTAATATAAAACAATGATATTTCCCCCGAAAAATTTTTTTAAAGATTTTTTTATTTTTCAGTAATCTGTACACCCAATGTGGGGCTTGAACTCACAACCCCAAGATCAAGAGTTGCATGTTCCACTCACCGAGCCAGCCAGGTACACCAACCCCCTCAAAATTTAATTTAAAAAAATTGATAGACTAAGAAGACTGCCCTCTATAATATGAGTGGTTTCATCCAATCAACTGAAAGCCTGAAGATAGAAAAAGGTGGCTAACCTCTCCAGAGCAAAAGGGAGTTCTCCAGCATAGACTTCGGGATTCATCTGGAACACTGACTCTTCCTGGTTTCTCCAGCAGACCGTCTTTTGGCTTGTGTGCAGACATACACACAGTTCTGCTTCTCTGGAAAACCTTGACAAATACAGCATCCTACAGGCTGATAAACAAAACTGAGATGAAGCAAACGTGTTCATGCCTTTCTCTAATCAGCACCATAACAGAGAAGGTGAGAGTCCAAGATCTGAGGTCAATGGCCTGGTTCAGGTGTGAGCTCTGTTCTCTCTTAGCCCTCTGCCCTGAATAGTTCACCTAAACTTGAGAAACAGTTGCCCAGGAGACAAGAACAGTGCCAACCCCTCGTATATTAGTTTTCTATGACCGCTATAACAAATTACCACACACTCAGTGCTTAAAACAACATTAATTTATTCTCTTACAGTTCTGGGGGTCAGAAGTCTCAAATCAAGATGTCAGCAGGACTTCTGGAGGCTTCAGGGGAGGATGTTTCTTGCTTTTTTCAGCTTTTAGAGGCTGCTTACGTTCTTTGGATCACAGTGCCTTCCTTGTATCACTCCAGTCTCTTGTTTTCATTGCCACACCCCTGTTACTCTTCTGATATCCTGCTTCTCTTATAAGGACCCATACAATTACATTGGACCCACCCAGGTAATCCAGGAAAATCTTTCCATACAATACCCTTAATTTAATCACATCTGCAAAGTCTCTTTTGACATCTAAGGTAACATTCACTGGTTCTTGGATTGAGCTGTGGCCATCTTTGGGGTGGGAGGTAAGGCATTATTTGGCCCACCACACCTGGATACCAGAGGTCACTGGTTACAGATGATAAGGTGAGATGGTGGGGAGAGGGGATTGAGATTTCAGCACTGGAATTTGAAATTTGGTCTTTTTGGAACAGTACTCAACTATTCAGTGAATGCAGAAAGTTGCAACAAAGAAATGCTTTCTTGGCTGCTAAAGAGACAAATATATGTTTGTACTGTATTTTTCTTTAACGAATGAAAATTCTCCTGGAGATATCACAGAGTAAAGATTCTTCTATCTTTTTTTTTTTTAAAGATTTTATTTATTCATTTGACACAGAGAGAGAGATTACAAGTAGGCAGAGAGGCAGGCATAGAGAGAGGAGAGAGGAGGAAGCAGGCTCCCCGCCAAGCAGGGAGCCCAATGTGGGCCTCGATCCCAGGACCCTGGGATCATGACCTGAGCCGAAGGCAGCGGCTTTAACCCTCTGAGCCACCCANAGGCGCCCAGATTCTTCTATCTTAAAAGAGAAATATTAACATGTTTTTTTAAAGTATAGTATTCAGATCTATGTACACAAATCTGTGGGAACTCTTCCCCTGGCAGCTTTACCAAGTACTTTGTTCAGTTTCCTTTAAGTTACCTTTAGCAGGGATTCAAACATTTTTTTAAAATAAAGATTTAGTTACTTATTGTCAGAGAGAGAGATTGCAAGAGAAAGAGAGAGAGAGAGAGAGAGAGAGAGAAAACATGTGCAAGACCAGGGGGAGGGGCAGAGGGAGAAGCAGACTTCCTGCTGAGCAAAGAACCCATGTGGGATGCTGTCCCTGGACCCTGGGATCATGACCTGAGCAGAAGGCAGACGCTTAACTGACTTTATCACCCAGGTGTCCCAGGAATTCAAACATCTAAAGATGGACCCTGAAAAGCTCCCTCAACATATAGGATTCAAGTGTCATAAATACATGTCACAATTTGCATTCCAGAATATGTCATTCCAATATAAGTTTGAGAATTGTTTTGTGCCCTTAAATGATGAATACAACTTTTGAGAAAATCAGTAACTTTCAGTGCTTCCCTCTTGGCTACATGGATAACTTCAGGGAAACCTCTGGCCTTTCTTTTTGGCGTATGGCTGTTTTGTGGTATTCCAGGTACTCCACAATCTTTGCTTGGTATATTCTTAGCAAAGAAAACTTAGTTTGAATCCATAGAAAAGAGACAACATTGAATAAATCAGCTTTCAAAAATCATCCTGATTGCTCAATTCAAGGTCCAACAATAGTTAGAAAGTCTATAATTTCGACCTGGCAATGAAGACTCATGGTCTGAGCCTGATTGAGGTTAAAGGATTCACCTAATCTTGGGGACCCCAGGCTTACTTACTGGTGTCTAATAATGACAGTCTCTCCTAGGCATTTACCTACCTCTAGGCAAGGGCTTCAAATAAATACCCCAGACTTGGTTTAGAACTCAAGGATGATTTATCTTCCCCATTCCAATGACATTTTACTATACATAACTATGCCTTTCCCTCCTCCTCTTCTTCGCTCTGAATCTCTCATTATTTATCTATCTGAGATTGTACTTGGTTGGTAAATCCAGTTCCCCTTGATGAAATATCCCAATCATTTTGAGCCTAGTCAGAAATCTTTGGCTCTGTTAGTTACTTCATTGTCCATTTCTGTGTTTTCTGCTTTTCTTCTTAAAACTTGCCTTTATTGCTGGATGAGGAGCATTTTCCTGTCTGTCAGCATCAAGTGAATTGCCATCATGGAAAAGGAGGCCAACCATGTCACCGCTCCTGTCACTGTGTAGGCAAGACCTAAGAAAAGGTTACTGCCTCCACTCCATGTCAAGGTGGAAAGAACAACTGATTTTTCTCCTCTGAACCTGGTTACTGGAAAATCTAAGACAAGAAGACCTGTTAAGGATTATCTCAACAATTCTCAGTTCTACCATTGTATATCCTAAATAAATTAGGCTGAACCATATAAAATTGTAGTGTTTGTGGGTTTAAAAAAACGGTTGAAAGTTCAACTTCATATTGTCTAATCTTTACCAATGTTGTATCTTGCTGGAATGAAATTAAGTAAAAATAAGATTTCCCTCTACATAGTTGTAATCTATAGACAAGATTCTGACACAAATAGATCAGACTGACTTACAGACAACTAAAAAAATGGACAAATATATTTAATTTCCTTTGGCAGACCCAAGGAAATGAAAAGAATACAGATGTGCTTTACAGCAAACCTAAATTTTTGTTTGTGAATCAGGAGACCCAGGGTAGGCGAAAGTCCTTCATAACTAAGGTTTGAATTCCTACCTTGTAGAAAATTCTTCAAGATTAGTGAAGAATAAAAATAACAAGACAGATAGCAAAACATTTTTGGTGGGAAAACTAAAGGTGGTGCGTTCATTTGGGTTTTGAAAAGGCAAACATCCCTCACTGCTGGGGAGAATATGTTTGAAGTGGGTTTGCTATCGTTAGCATTTTAATGATGTCATTTTGATTATGCATGTGGCCTGAGGTTTTTAAACATCTGGTGCCTTTTGTAAACCAAACTAATAAACAAATAAAGGCTTCTCATAGCAACTGGCACAGGACTGCAGAATTTCCCAGCAAAGCTCTTAAAAGGCCTCGAGTCACTTGGCAACATGCGATTTAAAGGCACAAGGAAACTGGTTAGGAAACAAGTTCTCTCTCTCTTTCTTTTCCATCAAAATTCCTCATTGTCACCAGGTCCCTGCGTGCCACCTTGACCCAGATGCGTGTATTTCTCTCCCCTCAGTTCCATTAAGAAGGTCTTTTCCTCATACATAGAACGTCGTTTTCCCCTTAGAAATGGTAGGTGTTTGCTGCAGCTCTGATTTAGTCCTTCTCCTTGCATGGCAGCCAGGCTGGGAGACAGGCTGGGTACTACTCACATCAGGGCTCTGCTCTGAAGGTGCAAGTATAGGACTAAAACTCAGGATATAGGTTCTGCCTGCAAGATTTAGACTTAAGAGTCATCAGCATTAAAATATGACAGTGAATGAAGTCACCCAAGGAGAGCTTGACTCCAGAGGAGAAACAGAATGTGTCCTTTGTTTGGAACATGGACTCCCTTATGCTTCCCTCAACTCGAAACTCCTGGGCATGCATTGTGAGGACAGCAGAATAGGTTTTTTTCTTCTTGTTCTGTGATTGCAACTCTAACTGCTTTACTGATAAGGCAGTCGTAGACAAGGTTGGGATCAGAAGGTCTAATTTGGGAGACCCCTGTCAAGCAACTTTCAATTTCAAATTTTTGGGAGGGCTTGCTGAAATCCTATTAAAAAGGTAACATTCTGTGGTTTACTCTTTGATCTGTATGTATAATGCTGCATAAGAAAAACAGGTTTGTGGCTTTCATTTTTATGTAAGGAGAAATGAAAATGAAGGAACTGAAGGCAAACTGTACTAATCAGTGAACAAAAAGGAAGCAAAAAGCTGAGAAGTAGAGATGGTGGCACATCAGCGGGGGCATCTCTGAATGAGGAATATCCCCCGCCCCTGTCACAATGGAGATGTCCACACTCTCAGACAGAAAAGAAAAGATGGAGCAGGGAACTAGAGCACATACAGTCATTCCCTTACTCTAAAGTATTTCTCAGGGCGCCTGGGTGGCTCAGTGGGTTAATGCCTCTGCTTTCGGCTCAGGTCATGATCTCAGGGTCCTGGGATCGAGGCCCGCATCGGGCTCCCTGCTCGGCAGGGAGCCTGCTTCCCCCTCTGTCTCTGCCTGCCTCTCTGCCTCCTTGTGATCTCTCTCCCTCTGTGAAATAAATAAATAAAAAATCTT